>PVKZ01001755.1:5670-327311 GCA_004027375.1 Macroglossus sobrinus | reverse complement strand
ACCCACCTCCCAATCTGACTCCCGTCCCTGCACCCAGCCTATCTCCAGACCCCGCCCCCATCCAGGTCTTATCCTGACATCTCACGTCCCGTCCCTACTCTCTCATCACCCCCATCTCGTGTCGCTCGCACCCCACGTCTTCTCGTCCCATCACATCCTGCATCCCGTCCAGTCACAGCCAGTCGCTCTCCTCCTATCCCAGATTCCATCCCGTCTCCCGTATTGTCATCTCCCATGTTATTCTTGCTCTCCACCCCTCCGCTCCCCTCCCCTTCCCTCCGCTCTTCTCTCCACCGCTCAGCTCCCCTACCCACCCCTCCCCTCCCATTCCTTTCCTATTCCCAAACCTTCTGGCCCTATTCTAATCCTGTCCCTACTGGAATCTATCCCATCACCAATGTTATCCCTATTCCCATCCTTGCTCCCCTCCCATCCCTGCTTTCCCTATTCTTTTTTCCATTCCACCCTTTCTCCAATTTTATCTCAACTCCCATTCCACATCTTTTATCGAGTCCTCGCCTTACCATTCCCATTGTCACATTACCATCCCATCCTAATTCCAATGTCTGTCCACATTCCCTGCCATCCCATGTTATCTGAACCCATTTCTACTAACATCTCAATCTTTCCATCTCATCCCCTTCATAGCCCATTGTATTTCCAAGCCATCCTTTTCCATAATTCTCACTTTCCATCCCCAGCCCATCTTTATCCCTACCCCACCTTCCATCTTTACTCCTGTCATCCCTACTCCCATTCCACCTAGCATCTCGTCCCAATTTCCAGCCCTGCTTCCATCCCACACCGCCCTGCAACTTACACCATCCCCTCATCCCATAATCCACCCCATTCATCTACGCTAAATCTCATCCCATATCCTAACCCATTTCATCTCTTTTCCATTGCTCTCAAGTCCCATGTCCTTGCTCATTTTCTTATTTCAGTGCTACTGCAGTCCAAACACATCTTTCAGAAAATTCTTCTCCCATCTTACCATTTGCATTCCACCTTCCATCCTTTCTCCTATCCTGTCTACACCTCATTCATCTCCCACCCTACTTCAGTCCCATCCCAACCCATCTCCCATACCTTCTTTCATATCACCTGATCTCCCACCCCTATCCTTTCTTCCTTCCCCAACCTTTTCCCTACTCCCGGACTATCTCCCATGCCCTATACATCCTTATATCTCATTCCCCCTACATGCCATTGCCATCCCATTCTAATTACTATGATCATGTTTACTTCCTTTTCTTAGTGCAGTATCTGTACTGATAATTAATGCACGGTATGTATTGTTAACTCATTGTTTAGTAGTCTTAGTCATTCCTGTTACTGAAAGCAGTGTTACTGTCTTCAACCATGATTGTGAACAATCCATCCCATCGCACTTCCCAACCCATTTACCTTTATTGTCCCATCTCACCTCACATCCTGTTCTGTCAGGCAGGAATTCCAGGAACGTGAAAGTGGTAGGAATGGAAAGACTGGGAAAGAAGAATAAAAGAACGAGAGAGAGGATAGGACAAAATGCAAGTAAACAGAAGATGGAGAAAGTAAGGTAGAAATTAATAGAGAAGAAATCTAATGAAAAATAGGAGGAACAATAGGATAGAAAAATAGGAAGAAAAACAGGATAGAAAAATATAGTAAGAAATAAGATAGAAGGATCCACAGAAAATAGATTTCAGAAAAAGTATGAATGAGACAGATTGCAAGATAGGAAGTGTGAAAAAGCTGGAAAGTCAGAACAAATATGGATGGGCAGAATATAGAAGGACAGAACAGATGAGTAACAATGAAAGACAAAAAATATATAGAAAGTAGAAATAAACAAAAAAATTAGTACATTAGTACGAATGAGAAGGACAAAGTATGGATGACAAGAGAAAGAAAAGCAAGAAATATAGGAAAACAAGAATAGGGAGTTATAGAGTAGACAGACATGTAGAAAGATCAATACATAAATAAAAGATAGGACAGAATGTAAGTTAGAAAAAAATAAATAGAATGACAGTAGGAAAGAAAATCAAGGAATTTTAGGAAACAAAAGGTAGAAGGAACTAAAGAGAAGGAATGGTAGCTAGAAAAACAAATATAGAAAGAAGAATTTAGATACGTAGAAACACAAGACATGGAATAAAAGAACAAATGATAGAATGAAAGATATACAAGATAGAAAATAAACATGAAAGACAAAAAGGATACATAAAAAAGGTAGAACATATAAAGAGAGAGAACTAAAGCTGTAGAATGAGAAAAATAGGAACATAATTGAAAGAAGGCAAGGTAGCTAGGAAAGCAGAAAGACAAAAATAGTATAAAAGTCAGATAGTTCAAGTGATAGGAAGATATGCAGAAAGGATACAAAGTATACAATGATAGTAACAAAGTAGAACTACAGGAAGCTAGAAACAATGAAAGTAGAAAAATAGGACAAATGAAAAACAAGACTGAAAGGCATAAATAGAAACAAGATACTAATACTGATACACAGAAACTGGTAGAACATGAGGAGGTCAGATAGAAATATAGGAAGTGAGATAGACATTATAGAATGACCAATAGGAAGATATAGAGAGAAGATCAAATGAAAGAGAACATAGAAGGAATGTTAGAGAATGAAGAGATACAACAGAAAGAAAATAGAAATACAGAACGGAAAACAGCTAGGTAGATACCATATAGATGGATAGAATTGTAAAAAGGAAAGATAGATAAAATGAAATTTTAGAAAGAAATGCAAAAGAAAGGTAAAGCAATAGAAAGATGAGGAAAATAGAACAAAAATGAAAAAACAAATAAATTACATAGAAATACAAAGACAGATCTATATAAAGATGGAATGAATGAAAGAACAAATGATAGTACAAGGTAGAAAGAAAATTAAGTTAGAAAAATAAAGATATACAAAGACAGCTAGAAAGGAAAATGGGAAAAATGAGAAAGGTATAAATAGAAAAAAAATAGAGAATGATAGTAAGAACATAAAGTAGATGGATAGAAATATAAGAAAATAGACATTAAAACAGATCTATATGTTATAGGGAGAAGACAAAATGATATGTGGAAAGATAAATAGAAAGTAGAGAAAGAGAATGAAAGAATGTTGATAGAAAAAAAGTTAAAATGAAATACAAAAATAGATGTTAGAAATATAGAATGGAAAAGAGAAATACAGAGAGAATGACAGAAAGCTAGAAATATACAGTGTGACAGAAGTAAGGTAAAAGAGCTGGGAAGATAAAGGTAGAAGAGGAAGACTGAAAGAAAGGAAAGGTAGCTAGAAAAACAAATATAAAAAGATGAAGAAAAATGATACATAGAAATATAAAGATGGAATGAAAGAAGGAAAGTCAGAGTTCAAATGATAGTGAAAGATTTAAAGATAGACAAAGAAATATAGATGGCCAGACACAGAATGACAGTATAGAAACAGGGCACATGAGAAAAAGAAAGTATAGAAAGGAAGAACAATGGAAAGACAGAATGAAAGATGGACAGAAACATAGGAAGACAAAAAAGATGTAAAGAGAAATAGAAAGATACATAGAAAATAGCATAAAAAATTTAAAAAATATATAGAATGACAGAAGGAAAGATAAAATGAATTTTAGAGAACAAAAGGTAGAAGGAACGATAGGTAGAAAGAACTAGAGAGCTAAAGGTAGCTAGAAAAAGAAATATAGAAAAATAATAGAATGAAAAATAAGACATGTAAATATACACAAAGATATAAATGTGGAATGAGAGAATGAAAGTTACTTACCTTTAAAATAGATACAGAAAGATAATTAGAAATATAGAATGAAAGTAGAAAAATAGGATAAATGAGAAAAACAATGCAAAGATTTAAATAGATAGCAAGGGAAAGATATAAAGTAACAAAGATGATGGAAAGAGAGAACATAAGATGGACAGTCAGAAATATAGGAAGATACACATTAAGGTAGATCAGTAAGATATAGAGAAGGTAGAGAATGAGAATGAAAGAGCGAAAGAAGAGACAGCTAAAATGAAATTTTAGAAAGAGAATGAAAGATATCAGGTAAGGAAAATAAGAGGCTGAAAGGAGGAGCTTAGAAAAACAAATATAGAACAGAAAAATAGAGGAAAAGATAGAAATAGATATAGAAAGATGGAATGAAGAACAGAAGCTAGAACCAATGATAGAATAAAAGAAATGAAAGAAAAATAAAGACTAAGACTGATAGAAGATACATAGAAAAATGAGAGAATGGAAGTTAGATAAAATGAAAGAATATTAAAAGTTAGAAAGACACACAGAAGTATAGGTAGAAATAAAGAACTAAAGATACAGAGATAGAATGACAAAGACTGAAAGAAGCTGTAACTAGAGAAACGAATATAGAAATACAGAAAAATAGAATGAAATATGTAGAAATATAGAAATACATAGGAAGTTATAAAGAAAGATGCAAGGAAAGAACAAGTTAGAATGAATGATATAGTAAGAAAGGTAGAATGAACAATATTTATATATAAATAATTTGTGTGTGTGTATGAAAGATACAGAAAGAATGAAAAAGATGGGAAGTTAGAGGGTAAGAAAGGAAGGAGAAAAAAAGAGGAGGATACATAGAAAAACAGGATGAATGAGAAAGGTAGATAAAAAGAATGAAAGATAAATAGAAAGGTAGATAGAAAAAGAAGAGAACGAGATAGAATGATAGGAGTTAAAAGATGTAGAATAATAGGAAGAGACAAAGATAAAAGGTCAATAGAGAGGATAGAAAATAAAATTTAGAAAAATAGCTAAGAAAACATTGAAAGGAGCAATTTTTGAGAGAAGGAAAGGTAGAAAGGTAAAGAAAAACAGAATTATAGGTAGAAAGATAATGTGAAAGACTTAAAGATAGAAGAGTACCTTAAAAAACAAATATAGAAAGACTAAAAATAAGAACAAAAGGATAGAAATACATAGAAAGATATAAAGATGCAACAAAAGAGAACTAGTAGGAAAGGCAGATAAAGATAGTTAAGACAATGAAAGAAAATATGGAAAGTCAGAGGAACAGATAATAAAAATAGGTAACCAGAAAGACACAAAGAATGAAAGAAAAATAGGATGAATGAGAAAGACAAAGACAATAAAAGACATAACAGAAAAAGAAAGCTAGACAGAAAGGTTAGAAATACTAAATAGAATGACAGAAAAAGATGTATAGACTTAGAAATATAGAGAGAAATATAGCTAGAAAGATACATAAAACTATAGATAAGCAAAAATATAGGGGAAAATGAAAGAATTTTAGAAAAAGTTAAAAAAACAAAAGAAAAAGAGGAAGGTAGAATTCCACAACACAAAAATCACATTGCAGACTAAAAATTTGTTTTCTACAAACCAAATGAACCAAAACTTCATTTGAGAAAATCTGAAAACAATATATCCACATTTTATTTTTAACCATATATTTGTATTTTTAAAACACGACGTGTATACCTATGACTAAATAGCATGGTGTACACTTCCAGACCGAGTCCATCTCCACAACTGGTCAGCTTCCAACTAAAAGCACAAGCGGAGCAAGAATAAATATTAGTAAATAATAGTGTCTTGGGGAGAACAGTAGTGACCAGCAGGGAAGACAAGGGAGCCTCGTGTGCACACTGCAGCAGGAACAACTGCCCAGCACTGACATGTGCAAAGTTACAGCTCTTCCCCAAAGCCGACAAACCCAGCTGTGGGCTAGACACTCAGGCATGGTGGACACAGGTATGGGGCGGGGGCAGGGGGAAGGACAGAGAAAACCAGAAGAACTAGAGTTCAGACGAGCAGCTGAGAGTACACCATATAACAGAATTATGCAGTTTACCAAAGAGGCTCCTGCCCCAATTGTCCTAACTCTGACACAGACTCCTCACAGGAGGAAGGCGTCCTGTTCAGTGAGGATGGGCCTTTAGGTGAGAGCTAAGCTACTGTAGCTACCGCATTACTTGACCATCCCTAAACAAAAGATGTTGCTTGCCAATTACAAGTCTACAAGCTGAAATCCCTCCCGCACCCCAGGGATGGGCCGAGTCCATCACCTTCTACGCAGTGGTGCTGTGCAAACCTGTGGCCGTGCTTCAGCAAGTGCAACTAGGTTCATATGCGAAAATTTGTACCTGCTGCTATGAATATATTTTGTGAGTGAAAACCAAGTGTTTAAGGACATACTAAGCCTATGATGGACTTTCATCTGTAAGTAAGGCCCGTGGTAATGGAACCTATCGAGGGCTTCAAGCACACATAAACCGAAGGAAAATTAGAGCCACAGTTAGGTCCAGTCCAGACACAGGAAGCCACAGCTAGCTGACAGATCAGGGCTTCTCAGGACTGGATGTCGGTTGAATTGAGGATTCGAGAAGTAGCATCAGATTTGGAGGCCTTTGAAAGTTCTCGCTGTTGAAAAATAAACAACATCAGTGGCAGTAGTCCTCTCTCTGTGTGCCCCACCCTCGTAAGCATGGCTAAGTGTCAGCACGAGGCCTGAGGGCTGTTCCTCTGACACAGACATAGCCATTACAGGCCGTGTTAGGAACCAAAGGTGAGGCACTGTCACCAGATGAAGCATGTGACAAGTACATATGCCCTTGACCCCTTTCCTCGGTCTCTCCAGGAAGACCACAAGAGAGAGCCCTCATACTTCACAAAATACTCTGAGTTGTCAAGCTAAGTAAGCAACAAGCTTCGGTCTTTTGAGCCCTTTATAAATGGGGCCCGACCATATATCTACCAATCCCTGGGGCTGAGGGCCTTGTAACCTGCTGGTGATTGGATCTCATGCTGGAGCACATGGCACAGAAGCAGAAGATGAAGCATGAACGAGCACTGAGAAGGGCACATGTTAGGAGAGGTTAGTTAGTGTAGGGCATTGGTGCTGCCTGGTGCAGCTGGCCGCCCACAGCAACCCAAACCGCACGGACCTCCCCAGGCCTAACCACAGAGATAAGCAGATGCGTTTAAGCTCCAAGTGGATAAAATGGGGCTTGGTGGAGCAAGCCAAAAAAAAAAAAAGAGAGAAACCTCTCCAGCAATCAGCTAGCCAGAGTGACATGCCAGTCATGAAATTTCAAAAAAGTGCCGGAACGTGAAGCTAATTTCAATGCTCAAAACAAGCTACAGTCTCAGACAACTGTAGCAACGGGGGAGCTGGCCTGACGCCCTCGGCTGCAACTGAGCTGCCCCAAGAGCAAGGCAGCCTCACCTCTCAGTAGGAACATACTGAAGGAAGAGAGAACACACCTTGAGTAAAAGGCATTATAGTTAAGAGTTTGGTAAATGTGGACTATGATACTGGGAGCTGAAGAGCATCCTGGGAAATGAGTTACTTCCAGAGCCTCATATAGGCTTTAGCACCTCAGTGTGGGAGAAGGTGACAGCAAGGAAGTGAGCGTTGGCTAATTCAGAGTGGACAGAGGTTAGTAAGGCATATACTCCAGGAAATAATCATCAGGCAGGCCAAGAACCTCATCATAGGCAGCACACAGCTGGGGCTCCCCTCCCCAGGTGATGGGGCCTCTGTTCTTTCCAGCACATTAGGGGCCTTCGATGTCACTCGGGGAGGGTGAAAGTTTTCTGTTGTGACATAACACGATAAAAATGCTTTGCCTGACCTTAGGTGGGGCTGAGAATCCAATTCAAGTCTGAACAAGTTTTCTTGTTACTCAGTAGGCTAATCTGCTGGGAACGTTAGCCAGATACTTATTGCGATGAAGTCTGTATTAGGCATCCCTGCTTCCTTTGTAAAAGAGATGCTGTGATAGGACAGCTGAGGATTACTGGTTAGTGAAGCCCTGTGCTGAGATGGGAATAAAGCCAGCAGATGACAGATCAGTTTGGAAAAGGGACACAGGACATGCAGGGGTTGCTATACAGACCTGAAGCCCGACAGGGGAGCTGTCAGAGAGGGATGGATCCTTCTAAGAACAAAGAAGACAAATTACCAAGAACTCCACCAAGAGAGCACCAGGGCCATGACCAGAAGGGTCGCCTCCTGCAGCCAGGGAGTGGTATAGGGTATCGTAGAATGCTATTTCTTAAGCAGAAGGATCCAGGTTAAATGTCTAGTCACTGATACCAGCTTCCTTCCTCTAGCCCTGCTCCCCGCCCCCCCGCCTCCACCCAAGGTCAAGGCAGGAAAGGGATTCTCAGCCTCCAAAGAACTGTCCTAAGGGCCTAGGTACCACTGGGAAGATACCCACTGTCCCAACTGTGTGCTCCCCAGAGACTGGTAGATATTAGAAAGTGTGAATTACCGCAAACTCAGAATAGGTGCTGGCAACAGAATTAATGCTGAAGTTGCGCTGGAGGGGGGCCGAGCTGGGGTACCCACCACTCAAGAAGCTGCCATTGAGCTCCAGGTTCTCCTTGTTGGCTCCATGCCGGCCAGCATGTGGGGTGTTTTTCCCTGAATAGGTAGAAGTGAGGACTGGCTGTAGAGAAAGAGAAGAGAGAGAGAGATCAGTGTGTCATCGTTATAACAGATGGACATGGACGAATGGACGGACGGACGGACGGACACACACACACATACACACACAGAAGCTGATAGCATTTTTGTATTATTCATGTGTCTGTAATCCTATAAAGTACTTCCGGTGTACAAAAGATATGAATTCTTAATCTGCAGAACACATACCTTGAGCACAGTCTGTAGAATACATGAAAGACTGAACACCTTTTAGCGTGTACTCCCCACCCGTCTCCCTTGCGAGAGCACCTGTCTAGTGACCCAGTGTCAGGGCCGGAACCCACGCGCAGGGACCTTGTTCAGCAGCAACTGAAGACCCAGCTGTGACCTGAGCCCCCAGAGGCCACCACCTGCTCACGAGTTTCCCAGTCACACCCTAGGGCTTCCTCCTGATACCAGCGGGGCTCAGAATGACCATGTCTTCTTTCTTTCAATTCTTTACAGATCGAATGGCTTACATCTGTCAACCTCAGCATCACAACAAGAACCGAATCCAGGGATCTTAGAAACCAGAACAAGTAGGTGGGTCCCCCGGGTAAACAGGCTGTGTTGGGAACAGAGAGCTTATTAACCTTGCTGCCAGAAGGCGGAAGTCGAGACACCGCAAAGACAGGCCGAATGCTGCTGTTGGCCGTGGCGTTGGACATGGTGGTAGTGTTCAGCTAGGAGAAAAACAAGAGGTAACCAACTGAGATGACGCGCTCAGCAGCCTGCCCCCGGCACTACAGAGAACTGAGGATGAGAGGCAGTCTCAGGGAGGTGGGTTTACCCGGTGGAGAACTTTCAGGAAACTTGTGAAAAGTGTTTGAAGCCTATTTATTTCCAGCAGATGGAGCTATAAAATGGTATAACTATTCTGTTTCTAAAAGTTGGACAGACAGCTATCGCATGACCCAGCCATAAATACTAGAATTACTGAGGAGAAATGAAAGTATCTCTCCAGACAGAGACTTACATATAAGTATTTAGAGCAGTGCTATCTCTAATAGCCAAAAAAACTCAAAACCAACCAAAATATTTGACAGGCAAATGAGTAAGCGAATCGTGGCAGTTGTACACTGGAATACTGCTCAACAATAAACAGTGACCTAGCAATACATGCACATCTACAGTTATGCTAAATGAAAAAAATTATAAGAAATGAAAAAAGGCATACTGCTGAGTCTATTTATATAAAATGTTAGGAAGTGCAAATTACTGAAGAGTGACAGAGCAAATCTGTTGTTGCCAGGAAGGGAGGGGGACAGCAAGGAGGAGGAGGAGGAGGAGGAGGAAGGGGCTGCGAAGCAGAACGAGGAGACTTTTAGGGCAATGGGTCTGTCCACCTTCTTGACTGTGCCCGGAACACACACATGTTAAAACTTTATATTAAAGTGTACATGTTAAATACGATGTGTCAATCTTATTCAATAAAGCTTTAAAAAATTAATTAAAAAACTCGATGTATAAAATGGGATAGAGAAACTATTCAAATACAAGACAGACAAGGAAATATGACTAGGGAAAATATCTGTGTGGCTTCAGGACATAGATGGATTACTTACAAAGTATAGGCCATGAGGAAAACAGATTGAAAATATTTTTACTGTATTAAAATGAAGAACTTTGTGTTCATCAAGAAAACACCATAAAAAGTAAAAAGACAAGCTACACAAGACACAAATACTGGGAAATGCTATTCTAACACAAATGACAGGTGTAGCATCCAGAACATAAAGAATTCCTATAAAATCTGTAAGAAAGGAACGAGTGTTAGACTTCATTAGTAATTACAGAAATTTTAGCAAACTAAAATCATGATGAGACATTATTTCACACCCATCAGATGGACACAAATTTAGGCCTGAGAACAGCGCACGTTCGGCACAGCTGCTCGGGAGCATGAACTGTTACGACCATGTTGACAGCACGGACTGAGTGACTGGTGCAGCACTCAAAGCAAGGACTGGCCCCCTCACCAGCATCTAAAAGCTTGTCACATTTTCAGAATATCAAACCACAGGGAACTAAAAATTAACAGTATGTTAAGAGGACAGAATATGTAGCTAATGACAAGTGTGTATGTGAAGAGAGTTCAATGCTATGAAAAAAAAAACACCTTTTAAAAAGCTTTTTAAAAATGAAAAAAAAAACCACTAAATATTCTCAGTGGTACTCCTGGAGTTAAATAACAGGTGGTTTTAACTGTTTTATATGGCGTAAAGTGTGAGTAGAGGGAGAAGGGAAAAATGGTCCACCCACTTCCCAAAGGGACTCAACCTGAAAGTCTCGAAAAACCCCACCATCTCTGCGGGACAGGAGGCAGAGATGACCAGAGCCCTGGCCTCAGGCCCCCACGCCCACGGTGTGGTCCGCAGCGCGTCCTGTTTACCTTGAGCACCTTGCCCGGTTTGGTGGGTGCCAGGCCTCGCCGCTTGTTGGGTGTTCGGGGAGCACTGCCGTAGAGCATCTCCGTCTCCGTCTCCTTCTTGTTCTTCAGTTGCTGTGTGAAGTCAGAAGCAACAGGGATACGTCCCATGAAGAGAACAGGTCTGGGGCAGGGTGAGGTCCGAAGTCTGACCAAGTCTCTGCCCCCAGAGCTGCCAGGGACGCAGACCAGGTGGAGGCCGCTCACATCACCACAATCCCCTCTTCCAAACTGGCTCACTCACCCTTTCCTGCTTGGCCCGTTCTTTCTCTAAGCGGTGCATCTCCCATTGCTCTGTCACATACTCCATGAATTTCTGCCCATTCACCACAAATGCTTTTGAATGCTCCTGCTCCCACTTCTCAATCTGTGCCTTCAACTCCTCTTCCAGCTGAGATCAGACACGAGGACATGTTAATTACTTCAAATCTTTGGTGTGAATCCCAAATAAAATGACTCTTCCCTTCCCAGAGCATCATTCGCCTGACTGCTGGGAGCTGGACCCAAGTGGGGACAGGTTAGAGTAGCCAGCGTGGGGCCGCGGAGGTTCCGGAGCCGAGCGGAGCGGCCGGGGCACCAGCAGAGGCAGACGCGGAGCACAGGTGGGACTGCACCGCCTGGGCTCCCGCCTGAGACCCACCTCCTGCTAGCTGGGAAAAGGTTGGCAAAGGTACTTAGGTTCTTGGTGCCTTAGGTGCCTCATCTGCAGAAATGGCAAACACTTTCAAACAGTATCTGGCACTTAATTCAATAAATGCTATTACTATTGAAATAGAGAACAGTAATTAGGCCACAGAACTTTCTCAAAGGCTTGCCTTGTGTTACCAGCTGAATCGTGGCCCCATCCCTCCCACGCGTACACTAGTCCGCTTCCCCAGCAGCTCAGAATGTCGTTTCACTTGAACACTAAGGTCATTAGGGTGGATCCTAAACCAGTGTGTCTCGTGGGATCCAAGAACAGAAAATGTGGACACACACACACAGGCAGAAAGGCCACCACGTGGAGGCACAGGGAGAAGATAACCATTTAGAAGCCTCAAAAGGAACCAGTTCCGTCTACAACGTGATCTCAGCCTTCCAGCCTCCATAATTGTGACAAAATGAATTTGTTGGTTAGGCCACCCTGTCTCCGGTGCTCCATGGCGGCCGCCCTAAAACTCATCTGCCCTGATACCCAGCAGCTCATACTACGGGAGGGCCCGGTCTTACTGACCATCCCTGCCCTGTCCTTTTGAAGATGAGACAGTTTGGGGGCAAATGATTATACAAAAAGTGAGCTGTTTTGTAACCAAGCCCCAAAACTGAGCACCAGTTTTACCTTAGGGAGTGTTTTCTGGAGCCTGGCACGTTGCTTTTCCTCTTTTAGAAGATTTCCACCACGATTTGTAAATCGACTTGGATCTGAGGCCTTTCTCTGGGAAAACACATTTTAATCAGTGAAACCCAGGACAAGTGGGCAGATCAATTATTCCTGCTAAGATTCCTTCCTGTCATACACGGGTACATATCATTAAGGAGACTGAGACCTGCATTCTCACTCAGCCAGCAGTGGGGACTGCAGGGAGCAGTCCTGAGGGGAAGGGGGGTGAGCACACCCACTGGGGGGCAGGAAAACTCTTCTACTTTCACATCTAAAAGGGAAGACAGGCTTCAATATTTAATGCACAGTGTCACTAGCTCCCTTCCTTGGTTTGGATAGCAAAGATGACAGAACAAGAGCCATGAGGAGGGACAAGGGGCAGGTCTACACGGGGAGGTTTCGGTGGTGGCACCGCTACTTGCTCACTGCCAGCCTGAGACAGTGCAGCTGAAATGCGCCAAGGTAAGGGGTTTACAGATGTTTGTCATTAACACTCACAAAATGGACAACCAAAAAAATGCAGTATGCTAGGCTTCTTAACTTTTTTTTTTGTTATTCTATCACGTATTGAGTATATCAGAACAGTATTATAAGCACATAATTTGTACATACGAGCTACATATATACGCTCAAAATAGGGGCAGACAATCATAAAAGCTTAGAACCAATCTTGACAGTTTGGGGCTGACTTGTAGAAAAATCCCATTTCCCTTCCAACTGAACCTGCCTGTAAGCAGTAACCGAAGCGGATGGTCGTTAGTCTTATTCTTAAATACCGACATGCCAACAAGGTTGCTTATCGGCTGTTTATCGATATTTCCTGCTCCTTTTTGCTGTCAACCAGAAGTAAGGAGTAGCTGAGGGCCGGGACACCTGGTTCTCCCAAGGCCCCTTCGGGCTCTAACGGGGCTGGCATGAGCCTGCGTTAAGCCAGTGCCGACGGTGCCTCGTCCCGGTCCCAGACCCAAGCTCTAAAATGCTCTGAGGGAAACTGTGTGCTGTGTTATCAGAAGGAAAGAAATTCGCTGTATAGAAATGTGGCCCAACACCCAGGCAATTTTCTACAAAAAGAGCGGGAGCTGGAATTGTAGAGCATATTAGCTGCCCGGCCCAGCACCTATTCTCTCCCTCCAGAATCACCCAATTCCTCTGCGTGGCAGGCAGTTCCCCGGCCTCGCCAGCAGCGCTGTGACGTGAGCATGGTGCTGGGGGAGCCCGAGAAGCCCCGAGAGGGGCGGGGGGCAGCGCCTTCTGTTCCCTCCTCCACGCCGCCTGAATCGCCATGCAGGAGCTCTAGAGCCGACAGGACTCGAGGATAAGGCACACCCCTTAGCGGTGGGGGGACCATGAACCGGAGACACTCGGGACCCACTGTCTGGAACGGCCCACCCTGGACTTCCTTCATGAAAGGAACTGCCGCCTCATTGAAGCCACTTGGGGTTTCTCTTTCACATGTTCCCGCACATTGGACTAATGAATACACAAGGGTTAGCAGCAATTCAGAGACCTAACGATGGAGACAGGGCACTACGAACCCGGTGGAGAGTGAAGGCAACTGGACTCTGACTCTATAGGGGACATGCTTTCTTAACATTTCATTGTCCTCTAAGGAAAACACGAAAATTAGGGCAGTACCTCAAACTCTAAGAAAAGCCTCCAGCTTTCCTCCCACTTCTGGACACCTTCAAAGAGCTCTTTGTGAACCTCGTAGTAGTTTCTTAACCGCACGATCTCAGCGTCGTGGAGCTGGAGCAGGTTTTCTGTATACTCCTCTGCAAGATAAAAAAAAATCCCTCTAGTGTTTAGTTTCCCAATTTACTAATCCCTCGTCCCCGTAAAGAGGAACTATCTGTTATAGCAAAAATGTTACACGCATAACTATACGTTGTGGATAATAGAGGCCAGGTGTGTCACCATCAGCTCAGGTGAGGACTAAACTAACTAAGGTTCTTAAACCTTTGTCACTTCTGGCCTCGTCTCAGGTTTCTTTTGTATTCTTCCTTTCCACCCTGCCCAGGAGAGGGCTGGGTCACATAAAATGTCTCAAATGTGGAGTGTAGCAGACAGCCTCATCTTCATACTCAGTTCACATCAGCCTAGACTTCTCTTGGGCTCTGGGGTCAGATTCTGCGAGCTCACATGTGAGCTCTGCCCTCAACTGCTGTGCCTCTAAGTTCTTCAACGTTTATGTGCTTTTGTGTCCTCATCTCCTGACAGAAGATGAAGTGAGATAATTCTGTTAAGAGTTCGGCACTGCATCTGGCAGAGAGTGAGTGCCTGATAAACATGACCTTCACCACTACAGGCTACAGTGAAATAGAAAGCCAGAGACGCCTTACTTGCAAATGCTGGTTTGTGCAGGAATGGCAGGAAAGGGCGGTGTCTGCTAAGCAGAGGGAGTACCTCCTGGTGCACGTCTGTACTTTTATAAGCGCAGGCCACGCAGTGACCAGCGCTCCTGTACTAACCGTCATAGTACGGGGCGAAGGCCTGTCTCTGCTCCTGACTATAAAAACACTGGTCCCAGTACTGAGCCAGCTCCACACGTATTGCGTCCACCACTTTCTTCATGTTTTGCATTTTCAGTTCTTCCAAACGGTCCACTTCTAGTTGCAGCTGAAACAAAGACATCTGTTAAAGGTATGTGCCACACGTCTACATTCAGTAGCTTTGCAAAATTTCTCCCTTTTTAATAAAATTACAACACAAAACCACAGAGGTTAAGTCAGACCTCTTACAATATCACAAGAGACAGAAATCTTTGAAACGTACACAAAAGACAAAAGACACACAGTTTACTGCCACCTCTTCCTGATGCCTATCTTAAAAAGAAGCTTGTGCAAGGAAGAAGCTGGTAAAGACATCAGACCTGACACAAGATTGCTCACAGGCACCGCTGGCCCAGCCCTTTGGGTTTCTTACCGCTTTCTTGACCTTGGCCTTCGAACCAGTCGCGACCAGGACCACAGCTTGTCTCTCTTCTGTTGGTATTTGCAACCTGTCCCAGAGCTCTCGGATGTGAGCACGCAGACCCTCACACACAGCTTCATTCTGTGATTTTTGCATTTCCAGCTGTAGCAAGGAAAGAGTGGTTTACAGCAAAGGTCAGCAGAGAACTATCTGGCCCCGCATGGAGAAGCAGCACTTTTATAAGACTGTAAAGAGGTGACTTTTTATGACTTTGTTTTTTTTAGGTGAGGCAACCCTTGGTTGCAAGGACCTTGTCAGCTTGTAATCCCTTATTTTTTACACCTACAGCACTTGGTCTTCCTAGGTGGTCTCCCATCCAAGTACTAACCAGACCCGACCCTGCTTAGCTTCCGAGTTGAGACAGGATCGGGCTTGTTTGGGTAGCATGGCCGTAGACATCTTTCTGTGACTTCTGAACACAAACTGTAAGGCTATCATAGTAGGATCTCAGACCTTAAGAACTAGGTTCAAATTTTGAATTAAAAAAATATATTTTTTCATTAAAAATTAATTCAATGACTTATTTCATCTGTAATTTGAGACTCTTAGAGCTATGTATAAATTTTGTAAAAACAAAAGATTAAGGTTGTATATCATATCAATACCATCTTTATTCTCTCTTGTTCTCTTATATCAGCTCTTTATTTAAGACTAAAGGAAAAAAAACTGTCAATTTGCTGGATACTACGGAGATATCAGGCCATAATCTGAGTAGCCATTACCTGCCGTAGCAACTTCTGTAGTGTTGCGATATTCTCCAAAGATAAGCAAAAGGCATCTTCATCTTCACACACCACATCTCTTTCGAAGCTTGTGTCTGGGGTGTGATCCAGTTCTTCCATACACAGTATGATCTGTCTCTTTATGTTGACGAACTCCTCACGCCTAGATGCCTGTAACACAAGATGATTCTAAGATGCCTACAGCGAAGTCAAACTGACTTTTGGGAAGTGGGGAAGGAAGCAGTACGAATACCTTTGTCTCCCTCAAAGCCGCCACGTGTTGTCTGAACTGGTTCAGCTCTTCCAAGCTGGGAACGGAGGCGCTGCCAATGTCATAGGGTGTCACGCAGAGAATCTCGCACAGCTCTTGATCTTGTTCTTGAAGCAGTTTCAGTTCCTGTTTTCTGTCCTTTTTCTGTTTTCGCATCAGTTCTACCTGAGTGCGCAAGTCCTTTTCTAGTTGCAACATGGTCGGCTCTCCTTCTTCCTGTGGGAGACAGGGTAGCACTGTGACAAGGTTCTGAGGACTTTCTCAAAGGAAGACAAGGCCAACAAAAGAGGGCCAGCCCGACGACTTTTACACTTACAGTAAGGCAACTCATGGACAACAGAAATTGGCACAAAGTGGGTCCCCCAAGGAAGGTCTCCAGAAAGGAAAGGTGCCAGGGCACTTTTGCAAGAGGTCAAATTGGCTGGAACACTTGCTTTGAGTTAGGGTGGTATATTTAGCTTATAACTACACGTTCATCCCAATAATCTCGAGACAATCATGTAACCAATAAAAAAATCAATGCAGTACTCCTTGCTCTACTCCAACTAATAGAAAAAGAAGTGGCAGTTATATGTCCTATGAATTTTACTCAACATAGGTGAACTAAGAACTATCATATAATATAGATGTACCACTGTATACCTAACTTGCCACTGAATTTTACATTGAAAAGTTAAATAAAAAACAAACCTTCATCCTTTAAAGGTCTCCCTCCCAGGCTGACTGCACCCAGATACCCAGGCAGTTAGTTCTTCTCGTGACAGGGAGAGGGACCTGAGAACCTTATTGGTACCACATAAGCCATCATGTGCTGTCCCTGGCTCTATTCTAATCACCTTCCCAAGCTCCGTGCTGGTTTTTATTTTTATGATACTGACATTTTTTTTTTTTTTTTTACTGGTTCTAAGCAGGGACCTATCTTGGGGCCCCATCTATTACCGATTTCATCCTTGCTGGTATCCTCATTCAAGTCCCTGCCTCGTGCTGGACCACAGAACAGCAGTGTCCCAGCTGGGGTTACACACCGTCACAGTGCAGCCTACGCGTTACTGTGCTCCCAACGGCCAGGCTTTGGAGACACTTCTCCAGCGGTCATTCTGGCTGGCTCAGTGGTGTGCAACTTTTGAGTATGAAAAAACCCACAAAGGCAGATTTTTTGATAACTTTCTCTTATATTACTAGTCATTTTTGCTTCCTAGGTAGCTTTTTATTTTGCAAAGAAAAAATGGCACAGTATCTCCATGCCTAATTTTTCCTCAGAGTTAAAGAAAACAAGTTTTACGTGCCCCCAGACTGATAGCAAGAGGAAGCTCGTTTTGATCAAAGCGCTGCGACGTTCATTAGCCGCTTCGCCCCTCAACCCGGCAACTCTTTACATAAGTAAATTACTTTGCTGGAATTAGCTAACCAGGCAGCACATTGTCCCCACTTCTCATGTCCAGGAACACCCTACGAGGAAACCTTACACCTGCAGCCCCAAATCTAAGTTCCTTCCTAGATCTCAGACCCAAGCAGGGGCCCCCGAGACCCTGCCGCGTACCTGAAATGGCTCGACATGTAACTCGCTGCACAGGGTAGTCAGCTCTTTCTGACAGACGGATATGCTTTTGATGAGTCTCTCCTTCAGGTTTTGCTCTTCAACGATCATCATATCCAAGAGGTCCTACAAGAGAGAAAAGCGTCCCATGAAAGTTTAGAGTCAATGAGAAAAAAAAACGAAAACGCAAGCCCACAAGTAACACCAAGACCCTCATAATTTCAAATTTTTAAGAAAGGACTTGGAAACCAGGAAGAACCTATGACACCACAGTGTCACTTCCATATGCCATCTCAAATGAGACACCAACATCCTTCCCCCAACCCAAAGACCAGCGCTCAGCTCACCTTGATATGCTTTTTCACCACCTCAGTTCTCTGTAACCGCTGGTCTTCGGGAATCCCGATTAATTCCCAGATTTCCCGAAGCTGGGTGAGGGCTTTCTGGTGATACAGAAGGGACTCCTCCGCGAGCACGTCACTGAAAAGCAAGAGGAGTTGCATGAGCCACCAATGTGCTGAAAGCAGTGTTCACAGGAATGAAATGAGATCAGTGCTCAGTGGCCTCGAGGCTAAGACAAACTGAGCACCAGCCTTCGGCTTCATTCATGTTACCCACGCCCCTCAGAGAGTTCCAGACAAGATAAACCCAAAGATGCCCACACCAAGACATCATTATACAAAATGCCAAAGGTTAAAAACAGAGAGTCTTGAAAGCAGCAACAAAAATAAATTACCTACAAGTGAGCTACTATCAGACTGTCAGCTGACCTCTCAATAGAAATTTTGCAGGCCAGAAGGGATTGTCAGAAAATACTGGAAGTGATGAAAAGCAAGGAACTAAAACCAAGATGACTCTACCCACTAAGCTATCATTTAGAATCAAAGGACAGATAAAGAGCTTCCCAGACAAGAAAAAGCTAAGAGTTCACCACCACCAAGCCCTTATTAGTAGAAATGTTGGAGGAAGTTATTTAGGAAGAAAAATTATGTATAAAAAATCTGGATAATAAAATGGCAGTAACTGCATATCTATCAAAAAGTACTTCCAATGAAAAAGAATTATGCTCCACTCAAAAGACAGAGTGCTGAAGAGATAAGAAAACAAGTCCCTTATATATGCTGTCTACAAGAGACTCACTTAAGATCAAAAGACACAGAGTGAAAGCAAGAAATGGAAAAAGGTATTTCATAAAAGGATATTAAAAGAATTGGGCATGGCAGTACATATACAGACCAAATAGACTTGAACACAAAAGCTATAACAACACAAAGAAGAATCCACTAATCCCAGTTCTGTGTATTTATCTAAACAAAGACAAAATACTACTTTAAAGAAACATTTGCACCCATATGTTCACTGCGGCATTACTTACAATAGCCAAGATAAGGAAGCGACTTGGCTGTCCATCCATGGAAGAATGGAGAGAGGTGGCACATATTATTACACAGCCATTTAAAAAGTCAATCAATCAATCAATCAATCAATCAAATCTTGCCATCTGCAACAACATTGATGGACCTATAGGGTATTATGCTGACTGGAGAAAGTCTGATAGAGACAAATGCCATGTGATTTATTTACATGTGGAATATAAAGAACAAAATAAAAAGCAAACAAACTTATAGATAAGAGAGACTATTTTGAGGGTTTCCTGACAGGAGCAGGGTAGGGGGGTGCAAAAAGAGGAAGGGAGTAAGAGTACAAATTGGGGGTTACAGAAGAGCTATGGGGATGCAGGCATGACAAATATATTCAGTAATATTGTGAGAACTGTATGTGACAGATGGGTACTAGATTTGTCGAGCTGATAACTTTCTCAGTTACATAAATGTCTAATCACTTTGCTGTACACCTGAAATATAATATTATATGTCAACTATAACTGAAAACCAAAAAATATTTTTTTAAAAACAGGATAAATAATGGAAAAATAAAAGGCTATAACAAGAGACAAAGAATGACCCGGTATTCTCACTTCTGGGTATTTAAACGAGGAAATGTAAAATACAACTTATGAGGGAAATGTACATCCTGATGTTCATTGCAGGATTATTTACAATAGCGAGGAGACACAGAAGCTACCTGGTGTACACTGATGGAGAAGTAGATAACAAAGAAATGGCATATACACAGCCTGCTATTCAGCCATAAAAAGGAAAAAAAAAAAAAGAATGAAATTTTGCCATCTGCAACAACATGGATGGGTCCAGAGGGTAGTGTGCTGCCCGGAGTAAGTCTGATACTACTACATTCACATGTGGGATCTAAGGAACAAAATAAGCAAAACACACACAAACTCATAGATACAGAGAACACTTTGAGGGTTTCCTGATGCAAGGGGGGTGGTAGGGTTGGTGAGAAACTGATGAAGTACAAATGGGTAGATATGAAATTGTCATGGGGAGGTACAGCGTAAGGAATATATTCAGTAATACTGTGATACTATGTGTGATGACAGATGGGTACTAGATTCACAAATGTCTATGTATTACATGCTTGAAAGTAATATATTATTATTTACCAATTATAATTGAAAAATGATATTTTTAAAAGGATGATTAATGGAAAAATAAAAAGCTATAACACGAGATAAAAGAAAAACCGAGTATTCCGCTTCTGAGTATTTATCTAAAGATACCTAAAATACTACTTTGAAGGGACATGTGCATCCATAGTTTGCTGCAGCATTATTTACAATAGCTCACATATGGAGGCAACCTGAGTGTCCATCTACGGATGAATGGATAACGAGGTGGTACATATATACAATGGACTATTGCTCAGTTATTAAAAAAAAGAAAAGAAAAAAGAATGAAATCTTGCCATCTGCAACAACATGGATGGGCTTAGAGGGTATTATGTTAGTGCAACAAGTCAGAGAAAGACAAACGTCATAGGATTTCATTTACAAGTTGACTCTAAGGAATAAAATAAAACAGAAACAAGCTCATACTTATAGACAGCATTTTGAGGGTTGCCAGATGGGATGGGGGTTGGGGAGGATGGGTGAAAGAGAGGAAAGAATTAAGTACAAATTGGTAGTTATAGTCACTAGGATGTAAAATATAGCATGAGGAGTATAGTCAGTGTGTTGCAATAACTATTTCTGGCATCAGACGGGTACTAGGGAGGCAGAATAAGTTAGCCTTGGAGAGTCCTCATCTCGTCCAGGTTGCAACCTGCTCTGGAAATTTTCCTCAGTTCCTTAGTCCTCTCCCTGAGGCCCTAGAATTTCTCCCTTGTCCCTTACTCAGTCTCTTCCTGTTTTGATTTCAAGGGGAGACTCCAGCAAGAGAAAGCAGCTAATGCCCGGTGACAATACAGATGGCCTTGGGCTACCTCCGTCCCTTCAGGTAGCTTGGGAAACAAGTCAAGAAGGGGAAGCAGGCTGGAGAGCCTTGGGACACTCCAGCCCCAAGAAAAGGAAAGACCAAGATTCAGACAGCTCAGGACAGACTCTCTCTTAGAGCTGCCAGAACTTTTAAGTGTGTGTACTTTTACTTTAAGAAAACTTGTGCTTTACAGAGCTATTTGTCCTGTCCTTGGATTCTTTCTAGCAGCATGAGAACCTGGCTACCAGAGCTCTGG
Organism: Macroglossus sobrinus; assembly: GCA_004027375.1. Lineage (NCBI taxonomy): Eukaryota > Metazoa > Chordata > Mammalia > Chiroptera > Pteropodidae > Macroglossus > Macroglossus sobrinus. The sequence continues at coordinate 305,976 of PVKZ01001755.1, read as the reverse complement.
GGGCGAGGTCCCTCTTTGGACTCCCACCCTTTCGAGCTCTCTAGTATCACTAGATTTATTGGGGTGACCAATTCCTAAGTTACATAAATGTATAATCACTATGTTGTACACCTGAACCCAATACTGCTTGCCAACTATAATTAAATTTTTTTTAATTAATAAAAAATAAAAAGAAACAACTAATGTGAAAAAGAAAAAAAAACACAGTTGGGGAAGAGGAGGAAACCCATCCCCAACCCAGGAGATCATAAACTCAAGGGAAGAGACCACCACACCTTATCTATCCATCTTCATTTTACCAGACCCTGATGCACAGTATTGGTTCAATAAACGTAAAATTAATGGCCCTGAATTCCTGCCAAAGGAATTCGTTACACTTCTAATTTCTAAGCTACCTCCAGAGTTCACATATTCTCAGACACTGAAAAACAGTTTTATAAGCACTGCAACCTAACCCTGTAAAACACTCAGAAGGTAAAATGATCACTTTTCTGAACAACAAGAAATCTGGCACATTGGGCAGAATCTGAAGACATTTCTCCAAAGAAGATATATAAATGGCCAGTAAATCACATAAAAAACCCCATCAACACAACAGAGACGCTCAACACCATCAGCCACCAGGGGAATGCAAATCGAAGAAATACCACTTTGCACCACTAGGAGGGCTAGAATGAAAAAGACAGTGGCAAACGTTGACAAGAATGAGCAGAAACTGGAACCCTCACACACTGCCGGTGGGAATGGAAAACGGCGCCCGCTGCTTTGGCAAGCAGTCTAGCAGGTGCCCATACAGTTAAACGTGGGCACCATACAAGCCTGCAATCCCACTCCTACTTATGTACCCAAGAGAAATAAAACAAAGTCCACACAGACACGTGTACACAAGCGTCTACACCAGCATAATTTAAAACAGCCAAAAAGTGGAAACAACTCCAATGGTCATCAAGTGACGAACAGGTAAACATGATATGGCTATACAATAGAATTTTACTTGTCAATAAACCTTGAAAACATTATACCAAGTGAAATAAGCTAGTCACAAACGATATGAGGAATGATTCCATTTTATTTCAAATATCCAGAATAGGTAAGTCTACAGAGGACAGATTAGCAGCTTCCAGCAGCTGGGGTGGGGAGAGGAAAGAAGGTGGGAAAAAGGTTGACAGCTAATGGGTATGAGTTTTTGAAAAAGATGATGAAAATGTTCTAAAATTGATGGTGGTAACAGTTGCACAACTCTGTGAAGACGTTTAAAATCATTAAATTGTACCTTTTAGGTAGGTGAACTGTACAGTGTGGGGATTATATCTCAAAGCTGTTATTTTTTAAAAATCTGGCACATAATCTGGTCATTTTGATTTGTAACTTAAGTAGAAAACAGATATGACTGCTAGTTAATTTAATCAGATTACTTCTACAAAATAAAATGATCAGACTTGGACAAAATTTGGAGATCTGAAATCCAATTAAAATGAAGAAACATCTGTACAAAAGTCCCCCTTATCCACTGGGGATACACTCTAAGACCCCCAGTGGATGCCTGAAATCATGGATAGTACTGATGTGTATAAACATGACATAATCTAATGTTTAACTACACATAAACTTTATATACGTTTTCCCTAAACATATATACCTTTCACTTAAAGAAAAATGATGGCTTCTCTTTGGCATATCCAAATTGCCAGCAACACTATTCTTGAGCTTTAGGGGCATTATGAAGTAAAATCAGAGTGACCTGAACACAAGCACTGCCATACCTCAACAGGAGACGGCCACTCAGTGACTAAGGGGCGGGAGTGTCTGCAGCATGGGGACGCTGGACAGAAGGATGACTCCTGTCTGAGGCAGGCTGGTGCAAGAGTTCACCTCGCTACTCAGGACGTGTGCAATTAAACACTTATGAATGGTTTCTTTCTGGAGTTTTCCATTTAATATTTTTGGACTGTTGTTGATCACAGGTAACTGAAACGGAAAAAGCAAATCCGCAGATAAAAGGGGCTACTGTTATAGCACGAACTGGTGAACTCCAGAAGATGGGCCAGTAACAAAAAGCAGTATTTCCACAAAAAAGTTAACCGTCCCTTGGATGCGATTACTTTAACAAATGTCACGTGGCCTGTTGGAAAGTGGGATTTGCAATTATCACGTATTCTACTTGGAGACTGTTCTCATGAGAGTATAGGTTTTGAAGGACAATTTATAAATTTCAAAGAATTAAATAAAAATTTCCAGTCTTCACAACACTGAAACTGTATGTTATCCTGACACCTCTTCTCACATTCCCGCCATCGACATCACTTCCAAAGACAGCCAGACTCTCACTCCTCCCCACTTCTACCACCACCCTGGTCCAGGTCACCACCATCATCTCTTGCCTGTACGCAGCATCGTAGCCTCTTTGTCTCAAGCTTACTATAGCCACACGGCTTCATGTCAAATTGTCACAAAACCCTCCGATGATTTCCTAAGAGCAGAAGCCTCTGCATTTACAAAGGCCTCCAGACTCTACTCCACCTACGGTGAACTCCTTGCTCATTCTGGAGCCCACCAGGCACTCCACCTGGCCCCTCCACTCCCCCATGACCCATGGCTTTGCCCCCTACCTCCTTTAGGTCTTTGATCACAGGTCACCTTCTCAGGGAGGCCTTTCCTGGACAATCTTTTTTAAATTGCAACTCTTTCCTTCACTTTTAGTACTCACTATTCCATTTCTCTTCATAACAAAATAAGATTTACTTATTTTGCTATTCAAATGTAAACTCCATAAAAGCAGGGGTATCAGTTTTGCTCACTGCTCAATCGTTAACACTTAGAATGGTGCCTAGTATACAACAAACGCTCAAGAAGTATTTGGGAGTGAATAACTGTTTCAAAAAAGCTGTATGATCATAAGATGTCTCAATCCAATCATCATGAATAATAATTCTCAGGGTATGACTACATTCTGCCTTGCTAAATTCCCTAAAAGGTGCAAATTAGAGATTTTTTTTTTTAATAATACATCAACTGAAAAACTGAGCGTACTTATAAGACTACCACTCAAGGCCACAAAGGTTGTAAAAAGGACCAGTTTTTCCAGTCTCGTGAACCTGTCCTCTAAGTGACGTCCTATTTCCAGACAGCATTCACCGATGCACTGTCCTTTTTCCTGAAAAGTCCTTTGTTAAGCTCCTGTACACTCTGTTTCAGAAATCAACAACCAGCAGTTAATTCAGTGATTAATCTGATATGCATTGTGTTTCTCAGACCTATTTAACATCATTTTCCAAATATGAACACCTGAAATCCAGATTACCACAAAGTCTAGTCTTGAGTAGAATAATTAATTCCACCTGTTGTTTTAAAGCCTCCTTATACCTGTTAGCCTGGAACAAAAGTTAACTGATAATTTCTTTCAACTCAGCTCTCTTGAAAGCAGAAGATAACTGAACAATCCAAAAACAAACTTGGAATAAGTTACCTGTAAAATGTCATTAAGGCTTTATTAGTACTCAGAATTCATAATTAGCTTAAATGCCAAGCAGCTTAAACTTGCTGTCCTTTTGATAAGATATTTGTAACCCACAACCTTACAAGACAGTGTATTTTTCTAATAGTACCAGTGATTTGTAGTCAATTATCATTTCCCCAACGACAAGCATCTGAACAAGAACTGTGGGAATTAGTAATGTCAGGAAGAAACTTACTGAAACTTCAGAGCTATCAGTTTAACCAAAACATTTAATGATGATTTTTCACGAAGCTTCATCCACTACACCCAAAAAATAAGATTAACATTAGTATTGCTCCTAATACAAAATTAGTTTGCAAAAATTTTTATTTCAACGATGAGGAAACCAACAACCGCGAATGAATTCCTTAAACGGAATTTCTTCATCTGCCAGGAAACCAACCTCTCTGCCAATTCCAAAGAAATGTGAACACCACAGATACACGGAAAACCAACCACCAGTACAAACTTCACGGCTAGATTTGAAAAGCGAAACGGCGACCAGACTCAGGACGCGGCACCAGCCACTCCGGGGACAAGCAGCACCTGAGACGCGGTGCGGGCGGGGAGGATGGGGCTCGGGGACGCGGGGGGCGCTGTGGGCGCCGGGGGCCACCTCACTCCGTCCCACCCGGGCCCCGGGGCCGGCAGCCGCCGGGAACGCGCGTCCACTCACCCCGCCGGCCCTGCCGGGCCGCACCCCAGCTTCCCTCACTCGGGCGCGGGCTGACGAGACACCTGGTGTCTTCTCGGAGCCCGCCCTGGCCCCGCACCCGGGACTGCTGTCACCCCCTCCCCGCGCCCCTCGGCTCCCTCGAACCTTCTCCTCATGGCGGACATTCCCCGCAACCGGACGTCGAGACCCGCCAGCTACTCCAGTCGGAACCGAGCGCAGCCACAGTAGCAGCGAGCTCATCCACGACGACCGCTCCGCGAGCCGTTAGGCCCCCGCGAGATTTCAAACCAAGCCCCGAGGCGGAGCAGCCCGTGATTGGCTTCCCGTCCCGTCGCTCCTCGCGAAGCCCCGCCCCGGCCTCCCGCGGCGTCATCGCAGCGCGCAGGCGAATCCCGGGCCCCCAGGCTTGACGTCTGCGCGTGCGCTCTGCCCTGCAGGTGCGCGTCCCGATCCACTCGCCACACCTGTGGCGTTCTCCCCGCGACGGAGCTCGTCGCCAGGTCGGAGCCAGGCCCCTGCCCCGCCCAGGTGCAGTTTGATGCCAAGTGCGCACGACGCCCGGATGCTCGCAGCCGGCCGCGGGGCGGGAGCCGGATTCATAGAAAGGCTGGCGTCCCGTTTCCTTCGCTCATTCGGGTACCGCGCCCGGGAACTGATTTTAGGTAACAGCCTTCCCCAGATGTAGAAAACCATGACCTCAAGGAGAAGAGATGGAACACTGGACCTTGCCCACGGGCCTCTTCCTCTGTGAGAGATGCCCTTTAATCGCCGCAAGAATCCTGTTAGGGGAGTATTTTCCCCATTTTACAGAGCAGGGGACTGTCTCCAAAAGGTCTGAGTGACTTACCCACGTCCCATGATTGGCAAATAAATGGAGTCCTGAGTCCCACAGTTTTACATCATTGGAAACTTTCAAGTCACATTTGACGAAGTGCTATTGTATCCTCCGCTGAACACGTGCTACATTCCTAAATGCTTATACTTTTTTAATATCTTGACCTGTGACTATCTCATAATTCAGCTATTTTACTATTGATGGATACTTGGATTGTAATTTTTACAAATGTCTTCGTATATAAATCTTTGCATCTTGCATTATTTTCTTACGGTTGAATCCTACAAATGTCATTACTGAACGCTCCCTTTCCGGCGAGATATATTTATAAATTTGTCCTCCTGCCCAAGGAAGCCGCACGGGCACAGTATCCTGTCACCCTCAGCAGCACTGACTACTTTCATTCTGTAATAAACAAAAAGCTGAAAATTAAAGCACCTCCTTAAGCTGAACAATAACTATGACAGTAGTTATTTGCAACCGCTTTATTAGTTTCATTGTCAAAAAGTGGCATTTTCATGTTTAACTTGCATTTGGTTCATTACAACTGAAACTGCACATTTATCCTGTGGGTTACTGGCCAACTGTAACTTTTTGTTTGCTTTTTCCATGAAAGAAAAGTAAAGGATGCTTTATTGCATGCTTCACTTTCAAGACCATGTTCATTTTCAGAAGAACTTCACTGGTGTTCCGCACTCTTTTACTTGTCAGCAGCATGCAAAACATTCACCCCACTAATATAGGGGCTGACAGATACCACTTTTAAATTTACTTGTACCCTTTGTTGATTACCTTGAGGTTTTCAGAAAGCTTCAAAAATTCGTTACCTTCACACACGTTCCCAGGCCCGGCATGGTAAGTATCCAGAGATAAGACAATTTTGCTTCCATGTCCCTGATGCTGTAGTTCTGAAGCTAACCAAGTCATAGACTCATGGGAAGATGTGCATTCAGAGCACATACTCAGCGTGTAATACACTGCGTAGTTCGTGTATCAGTGCAGGGCCCTTCTCAGGGTCACGTTACATTTACGTAAGACAGCACTGTTCTAGAATGCAGGGGCAATGCACCGCCACTGCTTATTCACTTGGCCATAGAATCCTTTTCTGACTGCTGTGTGTTCTTTGTATATATAACAACCCTGTGAGCAGTGCCTTTGATCCTGCACAGTAACTTGACATAGTACTGTTTAAATTCAAGCTAGTACCTAAGGTGTGCATTTTCCTTGCAATATACAGCAACATCCCTCTATGCATGGAAAGACTACTTTCGATGACCCAACACAATAGGTTTGCAACGTTTTACAAGTGGCAGCATTGTGGATTGGGGAACAGACAGGAGGTGGAGCAACTGCGACAGTCTCGCAAAAACCCAGGCCAAAAAATAGGTACCTTTGCCACGGGGATGGGGAGGATGAACTAGAAGCACTTAGAAATGGGTAGAGGACCAGTTGAATGAGGCAATAAAAAGGAAAAAAATCTGAGGTCAAGGACATGATTCTTCATAAGATCAAAATGTGGGTAGATGATGAGAATGTCAAGGGGACACAGGAGGAGGAAGAGATTTCGGGATTCAGAGTGGGGACAGGTTTGGTTTGGGAGCTTAGAGAGGAGCTCGAAGCCTGTGGAATGAGGCTCAGCACTGAGTGAGGTGAAGCTTGAGAACCGGAAGTGGATGACAACAAAGGACAGAGAGAAGGGAGATGTCAACAGACAAGGATAGAGGAGGAATGAAAGGAGAAGAACCTAGGAGACTGCAGGACAAAGAAAAAAAAAGAGTGCCATGGAACCTTAGTATGAGGATTTCAAGAAGAAAAGAGCAGTGTCAGTGAGACGGAGTCAGAGGCCTGAGGAGGCCACTCACGGATGTGGTGATGGTGCACAATCTGAAAAGGAGAAGACAGCCACTAGAATCAGCAGTAAGGCGGACACTTGACCTGAATAAGAGCACCATTTGCTGCTGACTGAAACTGCTCTTGTGGGACACAATCTTTCATTCTTTGATAAACAAAAAGCTGAAAATTAAAGTACTTCCTTAAGCTGAACAATAACGAACGTTTTAAGTGTCATGAGTCACAGAGTTTTAGAACTGGAGGGGTGCTTACTGATCATCTTATCCATCCTCCTTATTTTATGGTTCAGGAAACTCCGGTACAGGGCAAGTTTCAAGAAAGAAACATACCAGGTGCAGAGCCAATAGAGTTCAGGCCACAGAGCAGATGGCAAAGCCCCCTACGCTTCCCGAGTAAAGACGGGGAGTGCTGGTCCAGGACTACACAGATTACACTTGAGAACAGCAGCTTTATTTACAGTGATGCTCGAATGGGATTTAGCAAAAGATCCTCCTCCTGCCCAGTATCTTGACAGCACTTCATAAACGAAAAAGAGAAATATCCTGGAGGCAGGAAGTGAACTACCTCCTCGGATGTGTTCTCTAAACCCCAGACCAGTCTGTGCTCCCCAGCGCTTTACAGGGTGGGTGGGGACACTGTATGAGCAGCCGGAGCCCAACCCCTGCATCCCCTCGGGGCACGTGTGGAGGCTTCGACACTGGCCGGGAAAACGTCAGACTTTCACCTCACTCATGGCCTCCATGAGGCGAGCACTGTTTGTGACGGCTGTCGTCATAAAAATGAACCTGTACCCTGAGGAGTCAAAAGCACCAGACTATGTGACCCCGAGCAGACTACAGGCCCCAGCACTAGCCATGCCACATGCAGCCCCTCCAGTCCCACCATTTGCAGACACGGACGCGTCAACGCCATGCTCGGGACACAACGCCACTCGCCGCGCCAGGCGGAACGGGGCGCCCCGCTCTACAGCTCACAGCCAGCGGTACCCAGGAGCCACTACCAAGAGCAGCCTCCGAGCGCTGCCCTTCGTCCCTCAGATCGCAAGGAGGCCCAATGTCACCGCTCTGGTCTCTCTTACCTTTCTCTCTGCCCAGGAATCTCAGAGCCGAGATCTCAGAGAAAGTGCAACCCCCTAGGAATACCACCAGGACGAGGCGCAGGGACTCGCTGGAAGGCTTGTCTTCCTTGGTCACATCTGTGGGGATCGGACCAGACTCGGTTCTCCAGCTGTCCGCTGGCGCCAGCACTGCATGCCGCATCCGGCCCTCCTCCCGGTCGCCCTGCCCACTCGCCGAGGCCACGCACCCGTGAAGGCCAGCTCACTGCAGTGCAGCAGCCGCAGCACGTCGTCCAGGCCCTGCCAGCTCCGCCGCTCCAGCACCTGGAAGGCGCAAATGCCAGTTTCAAGTCCAAGGCGGCACCAAGCTTAGGAAAGGAAGGTTGCAGCCGCCCAGCCATCACTCTGCTAGTTACTAGGGCAGCTGAACATTGGCGCAGAGCAGCGACTAAGAAAAAGCAGAGAGAGTGAAACACGATGGGCGCAGAAGTCACCTGTTCTCACCTGCTCGATGATGCGGCAGCTGAGCGGCACATAAGCACCACTGAAGACATACGCCATGTCCCGTGGCACCTTCAGGTCATACTCGCCATCCACACGTGGGATCTAGAGGGCAAAGGGGACGACATGAGGCCAGTGACAGCTCAGCTCTCGTCTTTTACACAGTCAGAGAAAAGTAGCAGGCCCCTAAGAACAGTTCTTACTTCAACTAAAGGGAGAACCAGCAATAGCCCTGGGGAAAAAAATCCATAACCAGAGTTTCAAGTTTCTGTTTGGTACCCACCGATTCTCTAAACGAGTTCCCACACTCCCTGTGACGGGCTGGAAGGGAGGGTGCCCCTTTGCCAACCTCTCAGTGACACGGGACATATCTGTCACTGAAGCAGCACTTAACCTATTCTCTGGCATCGGTGGGTGCTTGTTACAGGTTTATTAACTGAATGAATCTGTGTCTTGTCTCATTAAAATTAAGCTCACACTATTGTACTACTAAACAGTAGGATCTTGATAAAAACAAAACAAAAGCTCTTGGGGATTCAAAGCACTCCACAAAGGACTGAACCCACGGCCTCCCCTGTCCGTCCCTGCTCCACATACCAAATTCAGCTTCTTGCTGATGGCACGAAAATTGCTCCTCTTGGCCAGAGAGCTGAAGGCATCAGTGATCTTTTCTGGGGAAGAAATCAGTGCTGGGTTTCATCTAAAGTCTACAGATTCACAACACTGTCACAGGCAGGACCACTGAGCAAGTGACAGGACTGCCTCTTCTCAAATGCAGGACCTATACATCTCCAGGCTATTCATCCACAATATCCTGAAACTGATGGAGACTTTCACCCTTCTCCCAGTCCGGTCTTCCTCCTCCTACAGGTTCCCAGCTCTCTACTAAATGCAATCTACGGGGTGACACTAATGTACTGGTTAAGTATATGGGCCTTGGAGCCAAAGCAACCTGGGTTCTAATGTGACTTACGGAGACACCTTGGACAAGTCACTTAACCTCTCTAAGCCCCAGTTTCCTCATCTGTAAGTGGAGATAAAACTAACGTTTGTAAGGAGTATATGAGAAACTGTGTCTAAAGGGCTTAGCACAGGGTGAGTGTTCGAAACATGCAGAAGCAGTGCTAGTGACAGTAACAGCGAGCAGTCTCTCCCCGTCCCCGCTCCTGCTCTCCCAGGGTGCTCTGCTTGTGGGCAGAAGAGGAAGCGGAGGGGCTACCTGTGCTGTCTGCTCACCTGCCGCCTTGTCCGTCACCAGCTTGCTCACTTTACTCTCCATAGCTGTGAAGGTTTCCCCAGGGGCCTGCTCTGTTAGGAGCCCTGCTCGCCGCAGGTTGGAGAAGGTCAGCAGGTGCTCAGGGCCATAGCTCTGAAGAAAATGCAATTCAGCTCTTTACTGAGCGCCCAGCACTGTTTGGTGATACCGAGGTGAGTGGGGGAGGATTACACAGTCCATGCCCGGAAGAGCTTGTACTAGTTTGGGTATTCTATCGGCAATGACCAAACAACACACCAGAAGAAGTAAGTCACACAAAACTATTTAAGATCACAGAAAGCTTCTGATAGAAGGATGCTGGGGAGGACTTCATAGGTAAGACTTGAGAAGGACCTGGAAGGAAGCTCATCAATGCCTCACGAGGTGCTACAGTGAGGGAGAGTCAGAACCTAGTCCAACCCTTGAACTGTCTGGTCCTCTTCGCATTGGCCACCCACCGTGAGAATCAGCAGTGGGGCAAAACGGGGGCAGTGGGAAGGGTCTCTGTGCACCGAAAGGTGACTGTCCCCAGAACTGCTAAGAGGGAAGCCAGATGGAAACAGAATGGGGATGGGGACAGAAAAGGAGCCGTTTTTCCTTTTGCCTCTTTCAAAAATATTCAGTGACCTCCCTCTACCAAGTTCCCCCAAGAAGACATTCTCCAGGCCTTACCTGTAGATACTGTGTTTTCAGGGATCGGTAATCCTTAGGGATCAGACCTGAGGGGAAGGGAGAGAAGACAGGTCCCTGAGCCAGCTGAGGTGTCCTGAAATGTACAGCCAAAATGTACAGCCAAACCAACAAGCCAACCAACCCTCTTCCTCTCACACACATGCACAAACAAAAAAAAACTTAACCACAAAGAAGGATTCAGTAAATGACACTAACCTTGCACCCTGCACTGCTGATTCTAAACTGACTTCAATTTAAGCCTGCTTGCTGAAAGATCTGAGAGTTCCCGAAACGAATGCTAATCGTAGTGGGAATGGGGACGAGATGCAGCAGGAGAAGGGACAGCCCGTGCATTTCTGCCTGGCTGTGGGCCAGTTCCACGGCCTTACAGGCATAGGAAGTGTGTTCATAGGGTTCCAAAGAGCCGTCCTAAATGTTTTCCTCCACTGAGATAAGAGGTGGGCTTCCCACTGCGATAAGGAGCTTAGAATAAACAAAGCTCCCCGCTGGGTGGGCAGCAACCTTAAAGAATATTCACCAACTGAAAGACTTCAATAGTAAAAATAAGCTGCCACTAAAGGTTTGCAGATTCTGTGTTTTTGGAAAATGTTTATGAAATTAGTTGGAATCCCTTTTTTCTGGACTATATCTTTATTATGAAACCTTGCTGAAGGTAGGAGGCCAGCAGGAATGAACAGAGAGGTGCCACTCTGCTCTACGCCTCTGTGGTCCTAAGAAGTGACAGGCCCTGTTCTGGGCGGGGCCTAGTTGTGGTCCTGCTTAGGGTGGGGAAGCTAAATTACCCTACAACCTAGGGATGTTTCACTCAAAACCAAAAACTGCTTTAATTTTACAGGGGAAAGAATCCACAAAATTACAGGGAAACGTTTCGTCGGCTGTTTGTATCTGTCATTCAAAATGATTTCTTCTGTCCTTAAAGTATAGTTTTTCAATCTGGCATCTCTGGTCCCTGGGACTCACCATTCTCGGTGATGGACAAAAGACACATGAGGCGAAGGCTTTCTATAGGTGACACCTGCACAAAAGAAAGAATCCAGAAGAATTCAAGTTTCATGACACACGTTCTTCCCTCCCCTGCGTTGCTCTGGAGGCCAAACCACCCGTAAACAGCGTTCCCCGCACCCCGGCCACCTGCTCACCTGCCGGTCGATGTGCTCCTCGATGTAGCTGGTGCTCTCCCGGATGCTGAAGCCCTCCAGCAGCGCTGTGAGCAATCAGAGGGCAGCCTGTTACATCCGTGCTAATGGGCATCTGTCTCCCATCTCTCTCCACCCTTGCGGGGGTTAAGGGTGCCCCAGGACTCTAACAGGCACCAGTATGCCACACAGCCAGCGGCAGCTGGAAGGAGCCAAAGAGCCTCTTTTCAGGGTGGGACAGGGTTGGGAGCCAATGGGGCCGAAGCAGTGGGCACAGCCACTGCAGTCACCGTGCTCGGTCTTGATGAGCTCCTGGAAGTCCTGCTTCGTTTTCTTCTTCATGATGGATTCACAGGCCCCAATATCTGCAGAGAGGACAAAAAGCCAGCTGACACAGTCTTAGTTCTAGAAGGCTATCCCTTTCTCGGCCACAGGAATAAAAACCCCAAGGCAAAACGCAAAAGCACTTCTTCCTCTTTTAGACCAAATGAGAGCATTAGTTGCCAGATGAACAGGGACATCCCCTTGGGAGGCAGAGCCCCTGTCCCAGTCCCCTCACCGCCTCCTCTAGCTGAAACCTACGCAGACTCAGCAGGCGGTGCTCCTGTTTCAGGCCCTTGAGCTCCTGGGAAACGAAGTTCTTCATCTGCTTGATGTCCATGCTTCTCCGGCGCTGCAGAGAGGTCACCTAAGGTCACCTCTCCTTGCCCTCGTATACGAGAAACCACTGCCCTCCCTCAGTTCCCACCGATCCAAGAGAAAAGACAAGGAGCCTGTCACAGGATCAGCAGCCTCGGGAAGCCACGAAGGACACAAAAAGCGGGGCCGGGCTCGGAGCCTCACGTCATACTGGGCCTGCAAGTTCCGGGCCTTCTGGCTCAAGAAGCCAAAGACATTGGAGAAGTGCTCGTCACGAATCTCACTGAACACCTGTGAGGGGAACGAGACGGGAACAACTCGTGGCACAGAACCAGACCTCGTCCCTCCCGACCTCATCAGCGTCACGACGGCCAGGCCGAGTGCTCAGCTGTGCTAGCGAGACTACAAAGCTGGGCTGGCATCCAACGGCACATGTCAAATTCCTGCTACGTGCTCTGGGGCTCGCTCTTAACTGCCGGGGCTCCCTCTCCCGGGACTCGCCTCCCCTCCCAGAGCCGGTGCCCATAGCCTCACAGGAGCCGAGCTGGCACCCAGCCCCTCACCTTGTCCTCGGCATTGAGCAGCACCTTCAGGCTTCTGTCAAAGGATGTGACCTCCGGGCCAAAGTCAACACTCCCTTTGAGAGCAGAAGGGACAGCTAGGAGGCTCTCCGAGGAGGCTTCCCTCTCCTACCCGCCCCGGAGCTGGCGGTAAAGGTCACTAACAGAAGCCAGCAGTTCTCTCAGAGCCTCCCATGCAGGAGGCCCCAGGAGCTGAGGGCCACCTCTCTTGCCAAGATGCCACTTACCACACTTGATGCGGAAGGTGTCGTCCACCAGGCCCTCATAAACCACCTGGGAGCAAAGTGCCGTCACAAAGTCCACGTCTGAAACCAAGATCCCCGACCGTGAGGGTCCCCCCGATGCAACCTTCTACCCAGCTGGCTCAGTATCAGCTCAAGTGCCTTCCCCAGGGCCCGAGCACCCAGGCTCCCGATCAGTGCTGCCATGTGCAGCCCCACGTGAGGGCGACTGTGCCACCCTGCCTGCCGCAGTCCCCATCTTCTAGAATCCAGAGGCAAGAGGAGTACTGAGCGTAACTTACCTCTGTCCAGGAGAAAGACGTGTCCAATTTCTGGCCTTCGGCCCTTGGTTTCACCGTCCTCCTCCTCCTCCAGTTTCCTCCACAATTCATGGGACATCTACCAGGAACCAAGACGTTCCTTTTATTTTTTCCAAATTTTTCATTTGATTTTAGTTTAACTTTCTTATTTTGAGATCATGATAGCTTCACATGCAGTTGTAAGAAATGTAAGACACAGGACATTCTTAATCTTGTGTCCGAGCCCTTCCTGTAGTCCCACACCTGGAGAAGCCAACCTCTTTCTAGGCGACACTTCTCCTCGACCCCGAGAGGATATCCACTATCGACAACATGACCTATTCTGCTCCATCTGTTCCTCTTCCTCCCTGCCCCCTCCATACCAGACACAGGAGAGCCAGGCATGCCGCCCAGGAGGCCCGGCCCTTGCCTCCCTGTCACCGCACGAGCCCCCCTCTCTGAGGAACTATTCTGCCAGCATCAAAGCAGGGTACAGAGTACACCTCATAGTACAGATGGCCCTCGCCCACCCTTGGCGGGCAGGGGACAGGGGCTGTCGGGACGACAGCGCTGCTGGTGCTCACCTTGGCACATCGGCCGATCCCGTAGCAGTTAGGAAAGGGCCCATAGAGAGTGCTGAGGAGGTGCAGGGTCTGTGCCACCGTGCTCATCCAACGCTGATCGCCTTCCTGCAGGGACCACGCGGGCCACAAAGCTATGGGTCACCCTGACAGACCCATCTGGAAAGTGACCAGCCCTGGGGTAGGAAGGCCAGGTGTGGCCAATGCTTGAAAGAGTTCCTTTTCACTGGCCCCAAAGGAAGTCCCATGGACATCGATCAGTAGCATTTAGTCCTCTCATCACCATCACTCATAATAAGTTATAGGAGATGAATGAAGGTCCATCAATATGAAGGCCCACTGGACCCCATGTGTGTCCCCACCTATCGAGGCCAAGACCCAAGGGCCCTGCATGTACCAGGAAGTAGTCCCTGAAGAATTCCGGGAGTTCCATGCTCAGCAGATCCACATCAAGGGGCAGCAAGGAGAAGGCCCACTCGTCACAGCTCACATCTGTGGGTACAGAGCGCGTCAGCCTCCCAGCGGAAGGCACAGGCCCCACATTAAGAGGGAAGGTCCACCACAGTCCTGCAAAATCATCTGAGTGCCAGCCCCATGCCAGGAACCACACTAGGCACGGACACTCAACGAGGAGTAAGACACGGCCCGTGCCCTAAAGGGGCTCACAGTCTGGTAACAAAGAGACACGGACACGATGGCCTGTAATACGATGTGATGAGGCGTGTGTTTTCATTAAGTCGCCGGCCAAAGTGCTGAGGAAACATCCATTCACGATTCCATAAATACCGGCTAAAAGCCTAGTGCAGGCACTAGGCTAAGCACTGGGACAATGGCGAACAGAATGATGCAAGCCTAACCCCCTGGGGACATTTTTATAATCTAGTGGGACAGATATGCACCGGATTTAATTACAGTTGTGCTCCGAAGAAGTAAAATCTGGGAGCACAAACATTTCAGGGATCTAACCTCAACTAGGGGTGGAGGAAAGACTTCCCTAGACAGGTGACATTAGGGTGGGGAATACCCTAGGTAGCAGGAACAGCAGGTGCGAAGTCCCCACAGCTGGACAGGAGCACGTCAGGAGGGAGAGGCACACGCCGAGGCAAAGGGGCCAGCGAGGGGACAGACAGAGTACGGGGTAGGAGGCCATGGGGAAAACTCTTGGCTTTCATCCTGAGCCAGTGCAGGATTCTCTGCGGGGAGGACTGACCAGGTGGGTGCTGAATGGAGACTGGAGGAAGGAACGCACAGGGGAGGGGAGGCTCCATTTTTCCTGGGAGTGGTAGTCTTGGAAGGTAAGGCTAGAGCAGGTGGCGATTTCCAGCCATAAGCCCCCACATCCCCTCCACAGCATCCCACTGGTTCCCACGCTCGGGCACCCCTCCGCCAGCTAGGCCAACAGTAATGAGGCACGAAAAAGGAGATGGGGCCCGGGGAACGTCGATTATTTCCTTCTTCCTATGCTCTCCCCCTTTCCACTCACATTCATCTCCTCTCACCTCCATAGATCCCCTCTTCCTCAAGCACCATCTCACAGGCATAAAACTGAAAGAGGAAAGGGGCTGATTAGCAAACACCTCTCCTCCGTTCTGTCCATTCCTCTGGAGTTCCTCCGCGGTCGCCGAGGACAACACTCGCCGAACCCAGGAGGAGAACCCAGACTTTTAGATCTAGAAAGGACTGGAATCATCTAGCCCAACACTTGGTTTGGTTCCCCTTTCATCCATTTGATTTATTTATTTACTCCTTGCTTTTCTCTCTGAGAGACTGGAAAAGCTTCTGCAAAGGAGAAAGTGCTTCAGCTGTTACGGAGGGGTGAGTCCTGCAGGCAAGGATGGGAGGGCGGGCGTGACAGCCCTACGGAATGTGGACGGAAACGAGCAGTGGTGTGAGAGAAGTGTTCTGGTTCGGACACGTCCACAGGACCCAGGACACACTGAGGGACCTGGAGGTACAGCCTTGGGGAGTCCATGGCACATAAGGGGCATTTAGAATGGGTGGTTTGTTCAAGAAAAAGGAACACAGAGGGAGGAGAGAGCTCAGGACGAGATCTTAGGGGACATCAGAATCAGAGCGGTGCACAGTGTGAGAGGTGGCAGAGGGGACTGAGGACAGAGACAGGAGAATAGAGAGAGGAGATAAAGAGGGGAGAACTGTCTGGAAGCGATACACATGGCTGCAGACAGAAGAGGAAGGGTCTATCTGAGGGAAGCAAGAGAGTGGAGAAGGGGCATGGGGAGGGGGCTGTGGGCAGAGTGAGCCAGCTGCGGCTTAGACAGGAAAAGAACCACCTCCTCCTTTGAGATAAGCGGAAAAAGGATGAAATAACTGGAGGTAATAAAAAAGGAAGTTGAGGACACTCCCATCTGATAACGATGGTGACAACAGTGAATGTATGTATGTTAAGCGCTTCACACAACTAAGCATTGTTGTTAGTGTTTTACAAGGATTACCTCTCTTAACACCTACAATTGTGCAGTGTGGAAGATTCATGCTGGGTGCGCCTTATTTTACTGTTACTCAAAAAAGTCCAATTCATCCCACATGCTATAGGTCTGCTTTTAATGCTAACCAATGGAATTCCAGACCCCAGTATGAACACTGCCTATCTTCCGAATTAACAAAGAAAGTCTCAGCAAGAGACACAGATTTCCTCTTCCCCACAGCTACTGAGGCAGAGATCTTCCTGTGATAAAAAATTAGGTCAATGAATTTAGTTAGATAGGATGTCAGATGGAGAAAATTCCTAAAAATATCAATTCTGGTTTTCTGTGTAATATAAAGGTTTGTAGGGTTATTCAAAACTGATACCACCTGTTCCATTTAAAGACATCTCTCTTTGAAAGTATAAAAGAAAAAGTTTTGTGAGACTCCAAAAATGAGAAATTATTACCACAGCTCCTTCAATAACATTCAAAAGTAACGTGTAATTCTGACTGATTACCTTTTAGTAATTTCTTGCCCTAGTGATGCTACACTTGATATATTTGTATTCCTAAACAAGAGAGCTGTCAGATTGGGTCACCAATGTCCGAATGATCTTCAAAGGAAGATCACTGGCTCCACTTATTCCTTTTACGATGATGAGAAAAGCAATATAAGCCTATGATGCTACTCGATTTCTTGATAGAAACTGCAAGTTGTCTCATTTAAATTAAAAGAGATAAGTACCATTATCAACTCCATTTTACATATGAGAAAACTGAGACACAGAGCAGTTGAGTAACTTATCCAAGATCACACAGGTCATAAGTACTGAGGCAAGGGTTCTCACTTTGGCTTCAGTATCTTTACTCTTCTATTCTCTCTAACATTTTCTTGGAAAAATTGAAAAGGGATAAACCCCTGCCCTTTCAACTTTCATTTCTACCTGCTCCAGGTGTGGCACGCACTGCTTGACAGAGCTTATAGGCATGCAGTGGGCAGTGTGAAAACCTGGTCCATCATTCCTTCCCACCGGTGAGACTGAGGTGCACCCATGATGCACCTCGCCAGTGTGGGGGTAGAGAGGAGCTTGATGAGATCAAAAAACAGAGCCACTAAGACAGGTCAGCACATGCTCACACTGACTTTGTGGACGCAAAGATGGCAGAGTTAGCCTGGCTCTACTACCTCACTGTGACCGTGGGTTTCAGTTCCCTCTGCTGCTCAAGCAGGGTGGAGTAAAATGATCTCTGAGGGTCCTTTCCTGTGTAAGAAAAGGCTGGCCATGGGGGTGGCGATGATTTATTGTATTTATTACTGAAAGGCTATAAGGAGAAAGTCACTAAAAGACCGTTATTAGGGAGGAACTTGTGTTAGAAGGGAACATAGCAGGTTCTACTTCAAAAGTGTCAATCTTTTTATTTTTAAAACAATCATCTAGACGCCACCTCTCAGTTCCACAATCCGTATTTGGGGAAATCGGATGACAGCCCCTCTGCTAAACCTTCAGGTCTGCATTAAGGAGACAGTGACAGGTCTGTGTTCAGTCGCAGGTAATTTGCTTTGCGGAAGATAGAGCTGCTGGCCCCCGGACCCTTCCCAGTCCTCGATCCCGCTCTACCTTATCCCACTCCCACCAGGATCCACACTCACCTTCTGAGGGCTGAAGATCACTTTGTATTTTCGAGTTCGGCCGGCTAGCTTGTCAGCATTGACCAGATCTACGGACAGAAGGAATGCACCCCAGAGGGCCATGGGCCACTTGTTAGACGAGAAGGAAGCAGATATCTTCTCTACGAGGGGTGTGGCCAACTCAAACACCTCTCTTCTTATGAAAGAGTCCTCATGGCCAAGGCCCTTGGACCTCGCCTGCCCTTCCCCAGGTCTTAGTGACACGGTGCACCACGGCATACTCACTGGCAATGTACCGCATGTTCTTGATGCGGGGTCTGACCAAGAAGCACAGTCTGTGGGAGAGAAGGAGGGGAAAAAAGCCAGTGAAGAAAAATCATGAAGAAGTTGGTGATAGCAACTTAGAAGACACTGAAATAATGCCAACTCTTTCGCCATTGGCTCTTCTTGATGGGCCTACAGTTCTCATCCCACCCACAGCCAGGCCAGTTCCCTCAGCCTTCCATGTCCTGACAAAAGAAGACTCTCCTTAACACAACAGAGAAACTGTGGGAACCACACTTACTCTTCTGGGGGCCCAGGAGTTCCTGCTCTCAAATAATTTATAAACTATTAGGCAAAATAAGAAGCACATACATATGGAGTATCCTATCAATCGAGTGTTAAAAACAATACAGGAAAGTACGTAAATGTTTTTCGGATGGGAGTTTATGAATGTATTCTCCAGAAATCCAGGAGAATTTTTTCCTTTAAGGAAGAGAATACATTACTAAAGGTAGAAAAATATTACAAATAAAAACAAAGCTAAACACCAGGCATTAGGTGATTGTGTGCGAAGTGGAAATGACCAATGCTAAATAGCCTGGAAGTTCAGGGGAAGAGAAAATCACCCTGGACTGGAGGAGAAGCAGAGAGCTGTGCAGAGGAGGCCGGCTGCACTCTGAAGACTGGGTAAGTTTTAGGAGCAGTGAGGACGGGAGAGAAGTTCAGGTAGAGTGAACGCAGTGATCCAAAGGACAAAGGCACGTGCACGCAGCTAGGAAGCATGTGAAAATGTGTGTCAAGGAGTGGTTTGAGGGGACACATAAGCCACCAGGCAGGAGAGGCAGTGTGAGGCCTCCCTGGAGATGGCCTTGGATTCTACAATGAGCAATTTGGACTTTACTGGGTAAGTAAGGGAACCCATGAAGGTTCTTGGGAAGAGCACAGTGAAATTATCTGTGAAAGCTTCATAGATCTGGTTAGAGATGGCAGACTTGGTTACAGAGAGAAGGGAACAAGGGAGGGAGGAACTGCATAAAGGGAGACCCATTAGGAGGCTAAAGCATAACCTAGGCATGAAACTGTAGAAGTGCAGGGAGGGAACCATATCACAAACATGGCGGTGCCAGACCACAGCCAAGGACGGTGGAGGGCAAATGTGCAGGGACCTCCTCCAGCTTGGAGCCGAGCCGGACTCTCCCAGACACTTACTGTTCACTGGAGCTGAGGGCTGGCTTGTTCTCCACCTTGTACAGCTTGTCTACTTCATGTTGCTGCCAAGAGAACCAACAAGACAAGTGACACAAAGTGCTTGGAAACTCAAAGCATGATGCCAAGACAAGGGACTTCTGGAAGGGCTTCTATTTATGCTAATTTTTAGAATCAGACTGCCTCCCTGATGACCATCCCACTGAACTTTCCTCAAACTGTAGACAGAAAGTCCAAAAATAAAGCAATTCAATAACAATAGACAATAGTATTGATCCTCTTTAGTGCGCCCAATTCAGCTACCCACTATTTACCCCCATAAGGGTCGTCACTCCTTAGTAATTTGTACTGTTCATCAAAAGAAAAAAATGGCTTCATGAGGGAAGGAAAGCCTGAGTCCACCTGGGAAAAGGGGCAGGTACCTTTAGTATGAAGACATTGGCAATTCGATCCAAAGGGCTCATGAGATCTGCCTCAATGAACAAGTCCTTTTTTCCTGGAAGCTGAAGAAGACACAGTATCTTGGGTCATTCATAGGTCACACTCCGGCTCCTTGAAACTCCTAGATCACTCCAGCTAGAAATTGCTGCTGATCCTGAATGCTTGGGGTGCCCTAGCTACCACTCATTTAGCACACGATATCCTGGGGGTGATAATTTGTGTTTCCTACAGCTCCCGCTGGAGGGTGAGATCCCTAATGACCAAGATGCTTAACCTACTTTCCTTCCCTTAGTGACTAGCAGTGTCTTCCTTGCCTGTAAGGAAGAAAAGAGTGTTTTCCATGAACTCCCTAGCCAGGTTCCAGGCAGCTCTTACTGCCCTCTGGTTTACCTCACTGAGTGCTTCATTTTGGACTTGCCACATTAGCACTAAGAACGATACCAAGGGCCAAGAACAAGGTCAAGGGAACTCGGCAAGGAAGACCGCTGATGTGACGGCCCCAGACGCGGCGGGCACTGACCTGCTCCAGCAGATAGATGAGCTGGTCTCGGGCCAGCCTCTTGAGCAAGGAGAAGTCTGGCAGCTCTGGAGCGTCCGGCCGATGGGGAAGAGCCATGGCAGAGGTCACCGGAGCCGCGGGGTGGGAGAAGACGGCGCCCTCCGATCCGCGACGGCTCGTGGCTCTCCTTCAGGCCTGGGCACAGACTTTGAAAGAGCCCCCGAAGGGGCCCTCACTCTTCAGCTGCGCCAGAGGAATGAATGGCCACCCCTCAGCCCGACAGCAGCAGCCTCGGGGGACCCTTGTCTCAGCCACTGTGTCCCGACCCGGCCGTCTCTGCTCCACTCTGTAAGGCGGTTTCTGGTCTACACTCGCACTTCACGGCTGCAAGGAGTACCCCGCCTACTGACAGGAGCAGCGGCTTCCTGGACCTCCCGGAAGTCCTCGCCGCGCCAGTGCTCGGCGCGCCGGGAAGGGGACGGTGTCCTGGAAGGGACATTTCAAAACGGCACTGAACGCGTCAACGTTCCGGTCTGATTTCTGGCTAGAGGGGAGTATTCCTGTGCTAAAACTAATTTTTAAGGGCACGCCCAATTCTCCTAGCTCACGCAAGCGAAGGCTGTGCAACTGTTCGATTTTCAGGACTTCGTACAATGGGCGAAACCAACTGAAGCCTGAAAAGCGCTGGTCATTGGGAATCTCGGCTGTCAATCAAACCTACTCGGACCCGCCTTCTCCCGCTGCCGAGCTGCAGGAGAGCCGGTAGGGACTGGGGGAGAGGGGAGGGCGTGTAAGGGTCCAGCGAGAGCTAAGTCTCTCAGGCTGTGACCTTTGGGTACTAGTTTTGATTCATTAATGCCCTAATTTTCGTGGGAAAATGGATGAATTGTGGCGTATATATACAATAAAAACCGAATACATGAAAGAAGCCAGACGTGAGAGCAGCATCTGTATGTCATTTATATAAAGTTCTAGAACAGGAAAAACTACGTTGAAAAATTTTTCAGAAACGTGATTGACTTTGGAGATGAGAAATGACTGGGAGGAGTAATTAGGAAATTTTTACGGGTGACGGTCATGATCTGTATCTACCTGTTTAGACGGGGGAAAACAGCTTATGAGATCCATTGAGAGAGAGAGATCCGGCTGACAGCTTAGGAAATACAGAGCACCTGTTGCCAAAATTTTTACCTGAGCAAGCCAGATCTAACTGCCCGTTCACAGGTGATACAGAGGGTAGTGTGAACATGTTCAAAGACATTAGGATGAAAGCAACCATATCCATAAAGAAGGAAATCACATGAGACAACCCATCAAATGAGGAGGGGAATAAAGTGGAAAGGGAAACCACCTTAGAATAAGAAACTTCTGGAACACATTAACACAATGTTGCAGCATGTGGACTTTGTTTGGATGCTAAGAAATCAACCATAAAAGCCAGTTATGAAACAATTAGAGAACATCATCAGGATATTAGCTGATATTAAAGGATTATTATAAAATTTAAGGCACAGTAATGGCTCATGTATCTATATTAAGAAGTTCTTAGCTCTTTTGAGATACATACTGAAGTACTTACAGATGCAATATGATGTCTGGAAGTTGCTTTAAAATAAGCCAAATGAAAATGAAGCGCCAAGTAGTGGATAATAAAAAAGATTGGCCATTTGTTGAATGTTCAGGCTGTGATAATGGGCACACAGGGGTTCATTGCTTTACAATATTCTCCCTATTTTCAGGTTTGAAAAATTCTAAAAGATTAAGCAAACAACTTCTGTGCTCACACCGGGCTTCCAGAGCTCATCTAGTATTTTATATTAGGCCCCCCGCCCCGCCATTAAATCTCAGCTGGAACTGCAGCAATAAACGCAGACATGTCTCCTCCCCTCATAGGGTCTACATTCTAATGAGGGTAAGGTGGGTGATACAGACAATACAGGAGTAAGTTTTCAAATTATGGGGAAAATTAAACAGTGTAGGTGACAGTGTGAACATGAGGGAGTTGCTTTAGATCCAGTGATTAAGGCAGGCCTAAAAAGTAACATCTGACTGAGATGTGAACGAATTGGAGCCAGCCATGAGAAAATCTGGGGACAAAGAACCAATAGATACAAAAGCCGTAGATTGACATTTGCAAGAGTGGAAAGACTTAAACTTCGTGAACACTAGTGGGGGCAAATGGAACAGCTTCTAGTTTTCCATAGCCCACTGGGGACAGGACATGATCAAACGACTTGCAAGAGTTAGAAATGTAAATTTAGAGACTTAAACAGCATCTTGCACCTCTTAGACTAAAAGGTACTAATGGCAAATTACCTTTTAAAAATCATAAAAATATTGATAAGCTTTCATTGTTAACTACATGATAGTGACAGACCAGCGAGAACAAGGGCCTTTCTGCCCACTGCTGTATTAACAGCATTTGGATTTCCTAACTTTGATTGGCATGTGATAGGGTCTTGCCATCTATAATGAACAAATGTTCAAGTTAACAGTAATCAACAGTTAATTGCTATTAATGGCATGTGAATTGGCAGAAGATTTTACAGACTGTCAATGAAAGGGGTGGAATATGAGTGTTTTAATCAAACATCCTTCACATATTTAAATTCTGAATAATTTTTGCTGGTAAACTGTTAAAATGAGACATGGTCAAAAACTGTCACCGGACTGTTTACTTGCATATGTCTCATTCTTTGTCTCCTGATAATCACTGCCTTGTTATAATAAAGCGTCAGTGACTTAACAGAAATTATGCCAGGCAATATTAGATTCCTGGAAATTTAGAAGCCTTGGATTTAAGATCAGACTTGGGTTTAAGTACCACTTACTAGCAGTCATGCGGCCTTGGGCATATCCAAAATCCTCTGAAATGGTCACATTTGTAAAAGGGGCCTACTGCCTGCTGCCTATGTGACAACACCCTTGTAAAGATTTGGTGAAAATTGTAATATAGGTACGATTTAAGCTTTTGATAGGGGATAGATATTATGTTGAAAGCCCTAAAGGCTTTGCCCCCTTTGCATTTTTCAAAAATCGAATCCCCACAACCCACTCACTTTCAGAACCCTAACAATTCAAAGATGACCAGTTTTTAGCTGTCAAAATCCAACACTGAGCAGGGTGACCTGCACAGAGCCCTTTGTTGGGGAGTCCTCTGGCCCACCTCTCTCACCATGTTCAATAACAAGCAACCTTCTGCCTGTTCCTTTGTCCACAGGCAAACCCTCTGACCCCACAGAGCACCAATCAACAGACTGCTACATTTCACTTTATTTTGCACTTAATGAAAACAACCTATTGCCTAAGCAGTTCCAGAACTGTTAGTGTTCACTAATCAAAAAATAAATGAAGTCAAAAGGCAAACCCTTCATTTCTTCCCAAATATATATTGCAAGTATCGCAGAAACTCCCAATAACACGTGCAATGCAGGCTGGTTCTGACAGAGAGCCTCAACAAGAAAGGTGAGTACTGAAGGTCCACGTGATCAGATGAGGAACAGTGCTCCAGGAAGCTGGATTCTACCCAGCCATTCTTGCTGTCCCCATTCACATCTGCCCTGTGAAGTTCATTGCCCTTTGTCAGATTCAATCCAAGTAGCCCTTTCCTTCCACTTTACAGGCTCATCATGTCCTCCTATTCCAGGGTAGATACTCAGTATACAGAAATCCAGGCAGCTCAAATGTACTTGCCCAGCTGTGTTTCATGTGTCATTTCCACAAGCCAGGCTCCGGTTCAAATTCTGTAAAGGAAGTTCCCATTGTCATCAAAGAACTCTCGCCCCTTCTGCACTACTTTGCTGCTAAAGTTCTGGTCACCAAGTTCTTCTGCCTTCAACACTTCCAGCTTCTTCTCACTTGGCAACTCATCAGTATCAGTTTTTCTGGTGCCCTCACAATCACTGGTGTACTCCTGCAGCTCTCTCTGATGACCTAGGGCTGCAGGGACAGGCACAGGGCTCTCCTTCTCCAGGCTCTGGATTCCTTTATTCTTTCCCTTCTGTCTCTTCAGTGTGTTTACACTGTGAGTATTTGGTTCTATTACCTTCAAAGCTGTGCTGTGACCCTGGCCTTGGGATGAGGCTTCACCCCCTGTCTTCAGCAAAGAGCCCGACAGGGAGTGGCCTGCAGAAGGCAGCTTCCAGGTATCCCTAGAGCCAGGAAGCTGCCGGAGCGAGTGAGCAAGCCCAGCTTTCTTAAGGACTTTTTGATCCTGCCTCAGTTTCTGTTCCAATGTGGGTACAAACTTGCTTTTTAAAACCCTTCTGATCACATCGGTGCTGACATCAAAACCTTCAGCCAATCTTGGAACTGACCAGCACTCTGCAAATTCCTTATGTAAATACCTATAGGAAAATGGGGCAGTTTTTCAAGTTGTGAAGAAGACTCCTATCAGAATAGCTACCTGATAATACTAGGGATAAAAACGCCGAGACGTGGAGGTATAAATGCAGCCTCTCTCTCTTCTCCCATTAAATGGCTGTGCTCCACTCCTGTGTGGCCACAGCATACTCTTAGGTCACTGGCACAATGGCCCCGGTTGGATCCTGGAGAATGCATGAAGACCGTCCTTCCCTTTGAAGAGCATGCAATCCAGCGGTAGAGATAGATATAGCAACATACGATAACACTGTGCACACTCTCATGGCAAAGGATGCTGTGAGAGCACCCAGGAGGGAGACCCAGGGACAGGCTGTCACACCTGCAGCATGGCCCGGGAATTGCTTCAGGAAGTTCACAGTAGTGGCAAGACTAGAGGTGAAAAGATCGAGCAAGAGGCTATCACACTAATCCAGGCAGTAAGGACTGAGGTGGTGGCAATGAGAGCAAGAGGAAAGAAACCTGAGAAATATTTTAGGAAGGCCAAGTGGTAGAACTTAGTAAGTAACTAAATACCAGGGGAGGATGCAAGCCGAGATTCAGAATTGTAGCTTGGGTGACTAGTGGGGCCATTCAGAATTACAGCAAAAATAGGAGAACAGAGTTGTCAGGGAACAATAATGAATTCTTGTTTTGTACATGTTGAGTATGAGAACCTGTGTGACATCCAAACAGAGATGTCTAGTGCACAGTTGACTATACAGAGCTCAGAAGAAAAACATGGTCTGAAGATGAAAGATATAGATGTCATAAGCCAACAGCAAGGGTAGTTGAATCCATGTGGCTGGCTGGCATCAGGCAGGGAAATATGCAGAGTGAGATAAAATGATCAAGAACACAACTCTGAAAAAATAGCAATCTTTAAGATACAGGAGGAAGGGGAACCCAGAAAGAAAATGGAAAAGCAGCCCTAGAAAACAGAAGTGAATGATATCTGGGCCAAGGGAGAAGAGAATTTCAAGAAAGCAGACTACAAGGTCAAATGCTATAGAAATGTTAAGAATGTCCTTTATGTCTCAGCATTGAGGAAGTCGGTGACAGATTTGTAGAGAACCATTTCATAGACATCATCCCCTCCCCCCCCCCAAAAAAAAAAAACACAATGGCAGGCAGTCAGGGAGCCAGCTGGGAACAAATTGATGAGGGAGAACCTTATGTTGACAGATGTAGGTCCCTGAGGTTAGGCAGGGATACCCCTAGAGCACACAGAGGGTTGGTCCTAGACAAGAGAAGGGTTACCATTTCCTGAGAAGTAAATAAGATATAAGATTGAGAATGGAAAACAGGAAGGCGGCTCAAGACACTTTAAAGAGTTCTTACTAAGTGGCCTGTTTTCCTCTTTGCAGTAAAAGGACATTTATTGACCACAAAAGGGAGGTGACAGGAAGATCTAAAAATGCTTTTGTTCAAGACAGGGGAGGAAGCTGACAGGAGAGAGCTGTTACAAGCTAAGATTTTTTGGTCAGCTCTACAGAATCCCCTTCATTCTAAGTCTCAATTTCAGGGTGATTCTGAAGAGAATGGAAAATAGCCTATAAAGAGTTTTTTAGCATTATGAAAATGTAAATCCATCTGCCCTTGGACCCAGCAACACTACTTATGGAAATGTATAAAACAACTACGCCTGGCAGATATGATGTGTCTATGAAATTATTCCCTAGAGCACTATTTGTGATAGAAAGTGAGTGGACCCATGGACCCAAGTACCCATCATAAAAAACTGGTTAACTATGATTTACTATGTTTACTATAAAAAAGAATGAAAGGCTTTCTCTTCTGAAGTGAAAGATCTATAAAATATATTAAGTAAAAAAAAGTACAGACAGTATTTATAGTATCTACTGTTTACAATTAAGGAGGTGAAAATAAAAATCGATATTCATAATTGCTTGTACTTGCATAAGGAAAACCAGAAAAAGGCACAAAAAAAAAAAACATTAAAAATAACATCCACAGGAGACTGGCTGGGGTTAATACTTCTCAATGTGTACAGCACATTGTACTGTTCTAATTTTGAACCACACACAATGTAATCGATTGAAAAGAAAAAAAAAAACTTAAAGACTTAAGATTTTCTAAAATATGGATCCTCACCTCATAACCATGGAAGTTCCCAGCCCTGGACCTTAGGTTCATAACAGTATGATTTACTATTTAGGAATTAAATGTTGTGATGCCTTCAATTCTAAAATTTCCACAAAATAAACCAACCGTGTCATGTTAAACAAGATAACAAGCTTACAGAAGGTCGTTATATTGCTTTTTAAAAAAAAAAAACAAACAAACACATCTTAAATGATAAAAAGTAAAAGAAAACATAAAAACGATACTCCAGGCCTCAGAATCCTTCACTTCTCATCACAGCGGACCCAAACTACCTTGAGTCTTACCGGATCTGCTCCATGGCTTCCCACGTCAGGGTCCTTGGCGGGGCACCTGGCGCCTCCATTTGCCTCCTAATCTTCTGGAACCGTATGGCCTTTTTCTGTCGTTTCAGGATGCTGGGGGAAGAAAACCAATGGCAGAAGCCATGCGTGGCAGCAAAACGAGCGGCTGAAGTGTCTCGGGCTAAATAACGGAGCACCCAGCCCGCTTTTTTCAGCGCCTCAGAAATCTCTTAACACCTAGACCAGCGGCCCTTAAACATGCCAACTCTCTAAAAGGGGAATGAAATACGTCACTGGTGAGAGGACCCGTGGTCCCAAGGGAGCTGAACAGCTGCCCCTGCGCCTCTGACACGAGGGAGAAACTAAGGCCGTGGCGAACTTGGCGGCAGGACGCCCGGAGCCCAGGGGACGCGGCCCGGAGCGCCTTGCTTCAGGCTGAGGGCTCGGGAAGAAGCCGGTACCTCTCCACCTCCTGCAGCTCCCGCTCCTCCGGCTCCCAGTCGGACTCAGGGTCCGGCTCGCGGCCGACGGTGCCTGGCCCTGCTACTCCTCGGGTCGCGAGCCCACAGCGAGCGACGGCAGCACGGGCACGCCCGCCCAGTAAGAGGGCGAGCGTTCCAGCCATGCCGACAACACTGCCTTGGGGCTGAAGCGCAGCGACGCCGGAAGCCGGGGGGCGGGACCAGAAGTGAGTGCAAGCGCTTCGCGCGTCACTTCCGCTTCCGGCCAGAGGCGGTGGTGTCTGGGGCCGAAAGGCCGCGCGGCTCGCCTCCCCTGCTGTTAACTATGGAAGAGGGCCTCCCTGACACGCGAGAGCCCGAATGAGGTGGAGGACGCTCCAGCAAAACAGCATAAACTTTAATAAAAAGACGGGTTTAACTGCCAAGAGCCGCCCCTCCGCCTGCCCAGGCCGGCTTGTCTCCGCTGCGGCGGGGCGAGCGTCCCCTGGACAGCCCCTAGTTTGGGCACAATCGGCTCCTCTGGGAAAGGGGTTCCTTGTCCCCGAGACGACCGCCAGCCCTGGGCCGCACCCAGGGTTCAGACCCATCACCGAGCGACAAATCCAGGCTCAAGTTTCAAGGGCGGAAATGAATACATGGCTGGCCTTGGCTCCTCTTCATATTCTAGTCTTTAACGATCCGAAAATAATCTGAGGGTACTGAGGAAGTCTTGGTGTCCTTGTGTTTGTGCCTTATGCAAACGGCGCTGGCCGGGGCCTTTCAAACTCAAGCTTGGTGGTAGTCTTTCATTTAGCAAAGACTAAGGAAAGCTGAGGGGCTTCTCCAGGAGAGGCTGAGTGCTGGGCTTCCTTCCTCCATTTACCTGTGGTGGCTGATGTCCAGGAGCGCAGTGGTACTGTGCATCAGGGGTGCTGATGCAGGGCAGAGGAGATCCCCTGCCTTGGCTGCTCTGTGTCCAGAGTTTACCATGGAGGGCAAGGTGCATTCAGTCCATGGGCCACTTACCAGTCTTTCTGGTTGTAGAAAATAGCCCTGCTTTGGAATTAAAGAGGGTGGCACTGATCCTGCCAGGGTTCGGTTTATGGCTTCTAGCCTTCTGCTGGCTTGGCCTTCTGCAGTGGAAACATGGGGCCCCTGAGTTGCTACTTACAGAATATAGATTCGCTCACCTCTTTCCCAACTGTTGCTCAATTACCGACACAGGAATGGCATCCTAGGCTTCCCTCCAGTGCCTTTACCAGACCGTATTATAACTGGTGTTTACGTGTCCATTTCCCTGTTATGTTTGTTGAGTTGCTGGGACCATTTCTGCCGTTTCTATCACCAGATCTAATACGTAAAAGGAGGTAGATAAACGAGTCCACTGCCTTCCCCATTCCCACACTGCTGTAAGTGCCATATTATATTTTGGGAGCATCCCAGCTGTAATATCTGCTAGTGGAAATGTACACAAATCACAGTGACCAAAGCTAGTTGTGGATACTTACGGCTAGTGAGCCTGACTCTGGCACTGGGAAAATAACGCCTTCCAGATTTCTTCATTGATAATGAACAGGGGCCGAAGGCGGCTGGATTTCTTATCCAGTTGAGGTTCCTGGGCCGTAGGTGGCACTGGGAATGATGCAGAAGTGCAGCATTCATGCTTGGCAGTGGCCCTAAGATCCTGGGGATCAATTCCTGCGGCTGAACTGGATGCAGGAAATGAGGAGGGCCCTGCTCTTTGGCGGCCCCTCTCAGGAGGACCAATGGGAACAGACTCACAGACTGCAGTTCTTGACTGCCCAGCCCGTCCTGGTGAAATCTAGGCTAGAGGAGAAGAGCGGCCCCTTATCACATTTCCTGTGCGGCTGGACGGAGTGGTGAAAGAGGTAGCTAAAAAATCTCTTCTAGGCCGCGGCCACTATTTAACCAGTTACTCCTTTGGGGCTCGACAAAAACAGGACCCCACAGGTTTGCTACTAGCCCAGGGAAGAGTGAATGCAGCAGCTGTTTCGTTGGCCCAAGACTGTTTACTTATCTCTCATTAGAGCCACGGCACTGGCAGTGCTGGGGAGAGATTACACAGAAGGGACTGAGGGTGGTGGCCTTGTTATTTGTCAGTCATGCGTCTGGGGTTATCGCAAGATAAGAACATAGAGAACAAGTCTCCTGTAAGTGAGAAGTGGAAGCTGCACTCGGCTGGATGTCATTACTAAAAACAAGCGAGCCTGGGAACAGACACAAAAGGAAGCAAAGACCCTTCCCCAAGGCCCATCATTCACTGCTTTCCCAGGCTCCACTGCCAGACACCATCACATTAGCCTCCTGTGGTGTAGCTGCCACCATGTGCTGGTATAGCCCTTAATCCCTTGTTCTGTGAGATGGTGCATAGGGATCCTCACCCTATATTCATGATGTTTCTTCTGGCCCCGGCGGCTGGGGTGCAGCATGCGGGTGATTTGCTCTACAATACCCAGGCTTCGGATGAGATTTTCCCTTTGCAGAAGGGCCTTCATCCGTTCTAGCTCCTCCTCTTCCACAATTTCTTGAGGCTGC
Source organism: Macroglossus sobrinus (assembly GCA_004027375.1). NCBI lineage: Eukaryota > Metazoa > Chordata > Mammalia > Chiroptera > Pteropodidae > Macroglossus > Macroglossus sobrinus. The sequence goes on along the minus strand of PVKZ01001755.1, from coordinate 275,926 downwards.
ATGCTGTCCAGATGTCCTGGTAGCAGCTACAAGGTACATGAGAGATGCATGCAGGATCTCCAAGGATAAGTCCCGAACCGTCAACGAGGTCAGCGGCCCACGCTACCTCCATCCCAGCCCTGACCCTGGTGGAAGGTTCTCTTTGCTATCCACTCTCACACCTCCTGCTCCAACAGGTCAGAATCAGTTACTCATTAGGAACGCGTCTCCCTTGTACAAGAGGAGGAAGGGACGGCAGAGATTCCCTTCTCTAGTCATTCCAACCCACTTTCCTACGGAAAAGAAAGAGCCACAAAACCTCTGACACTTCTTTCTCCCGGTTCCGGTGCCTGTAAGCCAAGTGCATGGAAAAGTCCCGGATCCTGATCCTGGGTCGGCTCTTCTCCTCTGCTGACTCCCCCTGGTTCTGCTCCTTGTTTTCCTTCCGCCTCTTAGTGCTTGAGGTCTCCTGTTGTTCCTGCTTAAGGCGGATCTCTTCCAGTTGCTGCCTGGCAAGACACAGCAGCTTCAGACACTGGAGAAATTGTGTTCAGAAGAAGGGGATGAGGCAAAATGGGGACGGGGAAAGAGCAGGAAATCACGTCTGTTTTCGGGACTGATGGGAGCGGAATGTGGGGGAAGATGGGAAACCCACTAAACTGAGTCAGTAAGAGCCGGATAGAATTTAGAACTCCACTCCTCTTTTCTCAAGGGTCTGGCTTCCTCTCCACGCTGCTGGGGAGCAACTGAGCTTCAGGATCTGCCCCCACCAGAGCCAGTGGAGAGGGAACTGGGGCAAAGTACCTGGCGCACTCCTCCCTGGCCTTGGAGGCGGCAGTCTCCTGGAAGAGGGAGCCGTTGTTCTTGAAGAAGGGCGCATACTTCTCCGTGTCGGGCCCGGGGTAGATCCTGCGGTACCCACCCAGGTGGGAATCCTCATAGCGCTCCTGGTCCAGCAGCGCTGCGTGGGATGACTCAGTTTGTTCTCGCCTGTGGAAACCAAGCCCCGGTTAGTGGAGGGTGGGCTGAGGACGCCGAGTCAGGAAAGGAAGGCTGGCCAAAGTCTCGAGAACCTCCTGCTAGCTTCATGGCCTTTCGGGCCGCCACCCATGTGGTGAAAGCTGCCGAACCCATCTGTGGTCAGTCCCACCTGTGCGTAGCCATGACAGCGGTCCCGACTTCCAGAAATCTGGTTTGCATCTAAAGTGCAGCAGAGTTCACTCATAAGCTAGCACTCTAAGTTATCACATTTTTTGGGGTTACTAATTATAGAAATCTAGGTTTCTACTTACAGAAAATCTAGAAGAGCAAATAGGAGACAAAAACCTCCCATGATCTTCTGATGGAGTCAGCGCATCGGTCAACAGCATGGACTCCGGGGCAGGGCCTCTGGAGTCTAAATCCTGGCTTTGCCATTCGACTACCATGCTCTTAATTTATTCCTTCCTTCGTTTTAGATGAAAATGGGATCATGTTTAAATGGCTACCAAGTGTTCTAGTATATGGCTGTGCTTGTGTTTATTGAGTCCGGTAGTTTTCAACCTGTTTTCCCATTGAAAGACAGGATTCATAACAGTCACGTGCACGGTCCAATCTCCTGGGAACATCCAGGGTATTTACTTCACTCTGACTCACACAAACACCTGAGTGCACACTGTGTGCCAGGCCCTCAGGATATCACGGCAAATCAACACACACTGGCCCTGCATCTCACAATGCAAGTTGGGGAAGAGCGTTGTTGTCTTAGGAATAATCCTAAATCTACTCCGATTCATTTTTATGCATCATTTATGAATTGTAATTTAGTAGCGGCAACAAATGACTGTGTTTACAACCCATCTTACAATGAAAACAACAGTGGGTGAACAATACTGATTTAACTGTCCCCTATTATTGAAGAACTAAACTGTTTTCTGTGTTTATTATAAACTTTCTCAAGAAATGGTTTGTAGAGGAGCTTCATTAAAAAAAACAAAACAGCTAATCAAACCACATAAAGCTTCTTAGGTGCTAATATGAAATAGCTCTAAAATGCATTGCTAAGCGGGGTACAGAGAGTGTGACAGTATGCTACTGTCTGGGTAGAGAGAGAAGAACAATTTGTACACATGCATGTACACATGTGTATTAAATGCTTGTGCAATTGTAGGCTGGACCCTAGGAATACTAACTGGCACAGCGGGGACACAGAGCAGCTGGAGAATGGTAGGAGAGAGACGAGTCACTGTATCTTTTGAATTTTAAACTTATCATCTGTGATGTGATGTATTATTTATGCAAAAAAAAAAAAAAAAGATTTTAATAGCTAATCAGCCCCAGGCTGACTTCTCCATTTAAAGAGGAACTTTTACTTCCAGGAACTAATAACAAAGACAAGTCACGCAACTCAACACATTGGACACCTGGAGTAGTACCTGGCTTCCCGCAACTGCTGGTGGTGACATTGGAAGAGCCGTTCTTTGACTCGCCGCTTGTCTTCCTCCATCATCTTCCTTTTGTCACAGCCCCGGAGGTTGACAAGGGTCATGGCATCACAGAGGAGTGCATCCTTCACTTCTCTATCTAGGCGTGAGTCAGTGGTGAAGCTTGGAGAGTGGTTTACCTGCCAGGAGGAGACATTATCCACCCCCTTCCTAGACCACCTGAGCACCTGATGGCCTCTTGCAGACCCAACTGGAAGGTCTAGGAGAGACACCCCCCACAGTGGCCTCAGCCAAGGAGGCTGGCTATTCTGACTTCCAAGGCCACAGAGACCCCTCCAACACTGGCTCAGGAGAGCAAATCAGACCTGACTGTACAGATGTCATGTCCTGAAAGGCAAGGCTCACGGGAGGAACACTAAGGATCCGAAACCTGGATTCCTACAGTGGCGACCAGACACCCCCAAGATGTGTCTCAGGTCAAAAGCGTGGAGATCTTATGCTTCCGCTGGGGTTCCTACCCACCCCAGTTCTGCCGTGTCCCCCCCTTCTCTGCTCCACCACCTGAGTGTACTCCTGCCCCAGGTGTCCAATTCAGGAAGGCCTCTGGACCTTGGTTTTGCAAAGCCCAGGAGATAGTCCTCACCTCCAGCAGCCAGGGCTTCAGCTTGTGGTCCAGCAAGATGTCAAAACCAAGGATCTCAAAACAGGCACAAGTACCTCCACTCAGATATTGGGGAAAACAGGTTCGGTAGTTGTGACGAAGAACAGCATGGGCCGAGATGATGGTTTTGATGATGATGTCCTCGATGCCCCCCCACATCTCTCGGGGGTCGTAGCTGTGTTCTTGCAGCCAGGCATTGAGTGTCGACAGCTTCCTGTGAGGCCCAGTGCTCAGAGAAGACCAATCTCTCTGCCAGTGGCGCTGGGCTGCAGGCAGGAGGCTCCCTAACACTAACCTAACTCCGTGCCTGGGTGCCTGGTGCTTTAAAGGGCTGCTGCCAGCTCGGAGAGGGACTTCGTTACCAGGGTGGGGCGGGGGCTGCATCTGGTGGTCAGGCACGGTACAAGGGTCTGTAAAGGCTGAGTTTTCCTAAGCAAATCAGCCTCTCGAGAGCCAGTTTCACTTTCACGGGCTACTGAGACTGTGGGTTGAGGGGAAGAGGAAGAAGAGAGAACAGACTAGGGAGTACCTCTTACTGCCCACGGCATCGTCCCGGACAAAATTCTCGTTGTGCTTGTTGATGGCATAGTTGGTCAAGTGCATGCAAACGTCATCCTGGGGAGACAGTGGCCCTGTGGTCTCACACTGAGTCCATGCTGCGCCCCCTCTCCAAGGCCGCTCATCTCCTGTCCCTCTTCACCTGAGGACTGTCCCGTGAGCTCCTAGGGAGGAGGGTGTGCCGTTTCTCCCCTCCCAGCCAGGGGCTGAAGCACTCGCAGGCTTCATTTCTTGTTCCTGGGTGACAAGCCTCTCTACCTGGTTTCTCCATAAAACCCCAGCACTCAGCAGGGGTAGAGGAGAGGGGAACACCTGCCACCAGGGCTGCCGCTGGCTCCTTACCAGGTTGTTGTACATGGGCTCCACATAGGGCATGGTGGCAAAACGGGCCAGGCCCTCCTCGTACATGAAGATCCGAAGCGGGTCACAGGATGTGATCAGGACATAGATTCGCATATCGAACTTGAAGCCATCAATGAGGAAGGGCTGAGAGTACGCAAACCCACCGGGGAAAAATAATCAGGCTTTGAGGTGTTTCCTATGGACCCCACACTGTCCTAAGCGCTTCAGATACACAATAACTCATTTAGTTTTCACAATAACCGAAGAAGGTAGTTAATTAACCGTAGAAGGTAGCCCATTAACAAATGAGGAAACTGAACTGCAGGAAGAATAAAATATTTGCCCAAGTCCAAGAGAACTAAAAGTGGAAAAGCTCGGATTGAAAGCCAGGCAGGTTGGCTCCACACCAGGGCTCCACGCAGCCTCCAAGATACCGAGGGATGGCAGAAAGGCCAGGAGCCTGAAACTGGCGTCCTCCCCGGCTCTGAGGCGGGGTGCCCCAGGACTGGCCGAGAGACGGGGCGGCGGTGGCCCTGACCAGCCCTTCACCTTGGAGATGTACTGCTGGCAGATCATATGCTCTCCCGGCTTGATCTCCCGCGGATTTCGGGTGATGAAGATGCCGCGGCCCTGACAGCCACTGTCCGGCTTGCAGATGTAAGCACGGGTTCTCCGTTGACGGCCATAGGACTGGAAGTCCCCGTAGCTACGTGCAGAGAGGGGCTGGTCAGACGGTTCCCGTGCATCATGGCTGTCCCAGGAGTCCTTGCTCTCAGACCTACTTTTCTTGGACCAGCTGAAACTCTCCTTCCGCTTCTACCCCCCCGGGACGTTCGAGGCCCAGGGAACTGGGATGGCGGAGCCATTCCTAGCACGTCTCAGCCGGGGGGGCTCGGTTCACTCACTCTGCGGGGAGACACCAGGTGCGGGGGAAGAAGCTGTACTCCGCGGGATAGAGTTTCTGCATGCGGTTGAGGTTCCGAGCCAGCAGGTCTTTGCGGCAGATTTCTGTCATGCCAGGGAAGTGGTTGATTTTCTGAAATGGAGCCAATTGGTGAGACCAGACCCCAGAGTGAGCAGCAGTTCCTGGGCGTGGGCACCCCAGAAAGCAATGAGGGACTAGGAGAATCGAGGCAGAAGTCAAAGTGGAGGTAAACACTACCTAGGACTCCAGGGAGGAAACAGGAGGATTCCCTACGGCTGGTGAGAAACCCCTCCTTGGCCTCTCCTCACACAGGGGTCAGTGAGTGAGGGGCAGTGGGAAGGGCGAGCCAGGACTGCGGGCCTTCCGGCCACCTAATAACATCCCGCAGACCAGCAGGGACTCTCACGGGCTTTCCCACTCGATGGCTATGTGAACCGGAGGCCCAATCCTCTTTTTAACAAGAGGTATCTGCTACTCAGTGCTGTTTTGGAGAATTTAAGGAGCTAAGAATGTAAAGGCGTGTAAGACAGTGTCCGACACACAGGACGCCCTCACTAAGGGCTTTTAGTTACTGTCACGCTCGTCTTACAACTGCTCCCTGTATGCCCCTTCTTTGTCCCCCACCCCCTAGCTCCTCAAAATAAGCCTGCCGACCCTTTTAAATTATTTTATTGCTAACTTCTACAAAGACCCAATTACAAGATAACAAAAATACCAAGAAGATACATTCTTCTTGGGGACTCTGGTCCATCTTCCTTGACTTTCTAGTGGCCATGCAAGACCCCACACTGACCCTAATACATGAGGGATGCTAGGCTGAGCTGCTTGGGAGGCTGGATCATTCCCCTGGCTCTAAATCTCAATGAGTCTTCCCCAAGGATGGGGTGCCTGCCTGGAGGGCGCCAGCTGGGCATGCCTCTGGGCAAATAGCACCTACTGAGCTAGGATGTACCCAACAGATACTTCTTCTGATAGCATAAGTTCCAGACACTCAAGGGAAGAATATTTCATTGGAGCAGACAGAAGTCCCTGGCCATGACCTTCCTTGTTCTGCACAGGGGTATAGCCACGCAACGGCAGCCTCGGGGGTCTGGGCGGAAGGGTGGGAGCAGTCATTTTGGGGCCGCAGCACCCGCCGGACCTCGGGTCGGAAGGCTGTACCTGAAACCGCTTCATGTCCATGACTCGTTCCAGGGAGACGGAGTAGTCTGTCCAGTACACGCTCCACTCCTCATCCTCCCCCACCTCCTTCAGGCCACACATTTGGGCTGCCCGACGCACTGTGGAGAGAGGAAGGTCAGCGGGGCCAGCCTGGGCACTGGCAACAAGCCTTGGGACTGTCGCTGGGTCGGGTGAGGAACAGACCTGACTGGGGAGCAGGTTGAAGAGGGAGGTAGCTCTTACCTCAGCTCTGCAGTTTAGTTTCCATGTGACAACTCCAAGTTCATGAGGCTGTCAGGGCCCTTCCAAAATCTGTGACAGAGAAAACTAGAACCTGTCTCCCTGCTCCTGTTATTCCCTCTCTCAATTAGGACTGTTTCTGGCCTGCAGAGCTGACCCCTCGGTAGGGGTCACACTGGCCCCTCACGCTCTGGATGGCCCCTTGACAGATGCCAGTGGGGACAAGAGGAGAGAAAGACATAGCTGACCTCGCTGATTTTCTTTAAAAGCTGCTGAAGCTGCCCCAAAGCTTCCTTGAAAAAACTGTTTTAACCTTGTCTCATCTCATCTCTTATAAAATATGGGAAAGGTGGAGCAATGCTGACTTTCAGTCTTTTTTTGTTGTTGTTGGCTAATTGCAGAGATTCCCACTGTATCTAAGACTAAGTGGAACAGTGAGGTCTCAGCTGCCCTTGGCTTAGTACAGGTTACAGGCCAAACTAAAAAAGATCCAAGGGCTGGGAGCCTGACTGGGGGGACCATCCCCCAAGTAAAAGTGATGGCAATAGGTGCCTTCTTATGCACAGTGGTCTGGTGACGAGCCGGGAGCTTACCACTCTCATACTTGCAGTTGGTCAGGTTGATGGTCAGGGGTCTGGAATGGAGGAATAGCAGAAATCAGGCAGAATGGGAGAGGACAGGCCCTTGGCTGCCAGGCATTCAGATGAAGGGACATCCTCAAAATTCACATTTTCTCTAAAAACCACTTGAAAACCAGGATCACAGAAACATGCTGATATTCTACACAAAGCCAGCCCAATGTTCTGAATTTTGTTTTTTGTTGTACCAAAATGTGAATGACGCTCCTATATTCCCTGTCTTCTTTCCCAGGCTAAAGGAAAGACCTTAGATCCTAGCCCCACAACTGCTAAAGAAAGACCAGGGATGACTTTCTGGAGCCGGGCAGGTGAATAGTTACCTGCATTTCCGCCTTCTCTTTCTCCTCCCAACTTCTAAGTCATCTATATCAGCTGGGGTTGTGATTTTTTCCGGAATTTTTGTGGCTACAATGCATAAGGAAACTCCATTCCCAAATGCCTTACAGTCCGTTTTTGAGACTGCCTGCTGAGAAGGGTTGGAAGGGATGGGAACTTCCTCCTTATCACATTCTTCCTCAGATTCTTCTTCTTCAACATAGTCTTCCTCCGATTCACTGGTCTTACAGGTACTTGTCTCCATCCTTTAGATTCTGCACGGACAGGGAACAAAAATCAGACTTCCCTCAAGCTAGGGAAGGCCTAAGGACCTTCCTGGTGTCCTAAGGAAATGTTGCTGCTCCTTCAGAATAGAAGGATCCCACCACAACAACATGGACTCTTTCCGGATAGATAATGGGGGCCATGGGATGCCCATGAGATGCTCAATTCACTGACAAGATCACTCCACACAACACACTGGGCTGCGCCAAGGAGCTGAACACAGCCAGCCAGAGCCAAGACCACAGCTTTTTTGTTCTTGAATGGGAAGGGGAGTGGCGGGGGGCATAAGGCCAAAGGGTGCTAGGCCGGCCCTTTCCCGGTCCCCTGACTCAGTTTCTCCATGTGTACACACTGGGGCCAGCCACCTGCTGGCTCAGACCGCTTAGGCTCTGCTGGCGAAGGGAAAGCCCCCAATGGACTCTGCCCACCCTGGGTTCCGAGGAGAGCGACGGGGCTACTAGGTCCGGCCCTAGAAGCCTGGGACTGGACTCAGCTGGTCGTTCATGTCCGCTCTTAGCCTGGCTCTTTCTCCCTCCCGGGCGTTGCTGGGCCTGCCTCCAGGACCGCCTCCTTGTTCTTTGGGACGGGCAGCCCCTACTGGTCGCGAGGGGGAGCCCGCTCCCCCGCGACGTGTCCTCGGAGCTGCGAGATCCCGGCGGCGGCGGCGCTTCCTTCCAGGAGCCAGCGGCCGCCGCCGCCGCCGTCGCCATGGATACAAAAGCAGTCCCCATTGGAGCAGCGTTCTGGGGGCGGGGCCTTTCCGGGAACCACACCCACTCGGGAGCCGGCTGAGGCCATATTGGGCGGGGCCAAAAAAAAGGCGTGTCTTCGGAGCTGGCAGAGGAACCGCTAGGAGCCCTGAGCTCTCCGGAGGGCGGTCCTGTGGTGGCAGAGTGTGGACTTGAGTCCTTCCACTTCCATGCCCGTTTGCACGAGCCCCTGTCCCACCATTCCTGGAACCAGCGGGCCAACTCTGTTCGGGAGAAGCATCTGCTTGCCTTTCTTCAATTAAAAAAAAAAATGAATAAATAAGGATGCCTTGAGCACAGTCTCTGCACTCGGCAGGGATCCCCTACCAGCATGCGTGCTCAAGGCTCAGCCTGGTGGGCTGAGACAGCTCCAGGGACGGAATAACCACCACTTTATCAGACTGCTGCCTCACAGTCTTCCTGATGTCCACCCACTTTGTCTGACTTCCGATTGCTACCTCCGCCGCCGCCGAACTCAGCCTAACTTCTCACTTTAAGAATAACACGTGGCTAAATCTAGGGCACACTTTAAAAATTTCCCTCCTTTAAAAAGGCATGGACATTTTCTCATTCACAGACTTCTCAATCTTTCTTCAGCACATGATACTATACTCTCAATTACCCGCTCCTTGAAATGCTTTGGAGTTCCTTGGCTTCCAGGACACTCATTTTTCTCACTCTGTCAACAAATATTTAGTATTCCGGGCATTGTTCTAGGATCTGAACCAGCATTATTTCTTGCCTTAATCGCCACCATTCAGCAACCTCTTAATTGGACTCCCTGAGTCTATTCCTCCCACTGTCATCTAGCCAGCCAGCCACTGCACCTAAGAGTGTTCTTCCTGAAATGCAAATGTTACTTCCCAGTTGAAAACTCTTCAAGGTTTCCCATTAGACCAAGTCCAAAACCTCTTGGTACATGAGGCCCTCCACTGAAAAGCAAGCAAAGAGGTGGGGAGGTGGGGAGGCCAGGGGCTGGGTCAGCCCTTCCTACCACACTCAAAGCCCAGGGCTCTGAAACCAAAGAGTCTTCTAAGTGTTCCATCCTCAAGCTTAGGAAAAAACTTCCATCTAAATCCCCTTCTTGACTACTTACAAAGTACACAAATGGCTGAGAAGTATCACCACCAAGAAAATATATTTGACTTTTTTCCTCTATTTAATGGAAAAACTCATTTGGGCCAGAGAAGACTTTCCTCTGATCATCAATCCTAGGGAATGAGTGGGATAATCCTGATATTTGGGCTCATCACCTTGCACACAAAATCCACTTTGCTGTAATGGTGACCTATGGGCCCTTCAAAGATTGAACAAGCAAAACAAAGTAGAGCTTGTATACGCAACGGGTTACAGAAAGAGACGTTAAGCTAAAATTACTGCAATGTGCCAAAAAAAAGAAGGGTGACCACAAATTTTTGATAGAAATTTAAATATTCAACATATAAATGTAAACATTAAAGTTACTTGTTTATTCTTATTTTTTTTTATGGCAGAACAGAAAAGCTTTATTAGAAGCGACAGTACACTTCCAGACGTGGAAGCAGGCCTGAGCAAGAGAAGCGTGGCTCAAAGGCCAAAGTGTTTTCATTAGTGAGACGGGTCATAGTACACATTCTGCCTTATCTCAATGAGACTTTATAATATCTTTTGGAACTAAAACCTCTGAAATCCTATGTAAAAGCTTCATACCGGCCTGGGCAGAGAGCCAGCTACCCGGGGACCCGAGCCTCAGCTCGGGGCCTGTGGGCTGCTAAGGAGAACACCACTGGGGCAGGAGTTGCTCCCTGGAGAGCCAGTCACAGGTGCACAGTCCCTGCTCAGCTGTGGTGTCTGAATGCCTGCACTGCAGCCCTGACTCTGCTACTTATCAGCTGTGTGACCTTGGACAAGTTACTAAATCTCTGTCCACCTCCACCTCTTTGTCTGTTAAATGACAGTATTAAAAAAAAAACCTGTACCTTTAAAGCTGCGAGGACCACAAGATGACGTACGTGAAGAACGCTCAGCTCGGCGTTGGGGCTGGAGGAAAACTGAAGGCTGTGCTATAAGGGGGGGCATCTGGATGGAGCAGGGCCGTATGCAGGGGAGGGATGAAGGAATAGAACTCAGCGGTGGGCGACGGGAGTACGAGCAGAGAGGCAAGACCAGAGGAAGAGGGCACCGTCCCAGAGGCACATAAACTGTCACTTTTCTAAGACTTGATATGAAAAGTCCATATATAAAGTCAGGAGTACGTAACTCCTGCACACGCTCCTTCCCAACAAGAGGTTTGACGTCCTTGGGGCTTGTCCAAGAAGGTGAGAAGAAGCAGATACATCCATGAGGGCTCATTCATTTGCTTTAGTCCAAGGTTTCTCCTCTGTAGTGAGGCCATTTTTATCAGTTCTTGATCCTCCTGAGACAAGTGAGAAGGCAGTCATGAAAATGCCCAAATGACCCCTAGGAACGGCTTTCTTGAAAGGGACTTAGAGCAGTTAGAAAATAGATACTTCCGGAGGGACTACGGCTCCCCCTGGGCTGCCAAGGCCACCAGCGCTGCTCGTACCTCTTCTGCCTGGACGGGGGGCAGCAGACAGTCTTGAATGAGGGCCAGAGCGGCTGCTTCCGTCAGCCTGCTGAAGTCCTGGGACGTTTTGACAGGGAGGTGCCCGGCCAGCTCACAGAGCGCGACACTGAATGCCTCGCCTTCCTTTATCCCAAAGCTGGACTTCCGGGCCCAGAGGATCACCCGGACCCCCGTGAGGGCTGGGGAAGGTGAAGTCTTTCCAGGTGGGGCTCCCCGGGTCACAAACAAGTTATGTGCAATCTCGTGCTCAGTCAGATAGTCAGTGGCCCGACATACCCTGCTTACCAAGGCTTCCAGGTCAGGCCCTGGCCCACTGGTGTAAAAGAGGAAGCCAGGAGCTGGGCCAGCCTGGAGCAGGTGCAAATGGCCCCCAGGGTCCAGGGTCTCGCTCGGTGCCCCCTCCACGGGCAGTCTGTGCTCCAGGTAATACCCATGCAGGTGGAGGTGGTTCACTGAGGCCAAGCCACCCAGGCTGTTGAAACCGACGCGAAAGCCCGGGTGCGCGCTCAGCAGCACGGCCTCAAGCCCAGCCCGCAGCGCACCCGGCAGCAGGCGCTGGGGGAGCCCCCGGGCGGGCTCCGGCACCAGCAGCACGTGGCCCCACTCCAGGGGGCTGACGTTGATCACCACGAGGATGTCCTCTTGCTGGAGAACGCCTGAGAGACCAGGCTCCTGGCGCAAACGGAAGAGGACTTCTCCTGGCTGGATTTTGTTGAAGTTAAACTGTTCAGGGTCAAACGGCTGCCTCACGCTCCGGATGTTCTGGGGGCGCCGTCTCTGCGTCCCTCGCTCCACGTTCAGCTGAGCCACAAATCCCACGGCACCAGGGAGGGTTTGGGTCTGTAGCTCACCCAGACAGTAGCGGAACAGTCCCAGCTCCATCCGCTGCCTCCAAGCAGAGTGGAGTGCAGTGTCAAAGCGAGACAGCGGCAGCCTGTTCGGGAGGCGGGGTGCGTTCCTCGGCCACTGGACCCCTTCCCACACAAGTTCCTTCTGTCCATAGACAAAGTCAGGGATGCCGCGTCCTTCCCATTCCTCTTCGTTTGGAGGGAGCAAATAGGAAGCGTTACTTGAATCACGTGGAACAGCCATGGGAGTAATCTAAAACAATCATGAGAGGTGGAAAACACATGATGTTACCCTATTTCCAGAGATTTTATTTTCATTTTCAAATAACCTTTACTTGTAGTTCTGATTATGAAAATAACATGTGCCTTTGGTAAAAGACTTTGAAAACTTAGAAATCACTCATTATTCCGCCACCTGTACATTAGCATACATTTTTGCTAAATTAAAAATATATATCGAATTTCTTTTCTTTCTAAAATTTATATAGGTGGGGTAAACTTCTTTAATGGTGAAAAAAATACAGATAAAATACAACCCTATTCCAAAGTCCAGGGGAAAAAAATCACAATTTACATTTGGCTAAATTTTCTTATGTAGATGAACCTTAAGTTTTAAAAACAAATCTTAAATTATACATACAGGTTGCTGCCAATTTCATATTAATACATGCACTGTTGCAATGAACATCCTGTGGGATCAGAGCAGGGCTCTCCGAGATGACAGCTGAGCTAAGACAGGAAGGATGAAAAGAAGCCTGCAGTGACGAGCTAAGGAAAGTGTGCTCTAGGCAAAGGAAACCGCAAGTCCAAGGCTATGAATCAGGCAGGCACTTGGCTCGTTCAAGAACAGAAAGGCCAGTGTTACTGGAGGACGGCCGACATGGGAGAGCAGCCTCCGATGAGGCTGGAGAGGAGAGCAGGGCCTTATGCCTCATGGTCAGGAGCTCAGATTTTATTCCAAACGGAATAAGAAATCACTGGCAGGTTCTAAGCAGAAGGAACATCTGGTATTTTACAAACCTTTTTCTAAGTGCTGTGCAGAAAATGAATTGTAAGGGAGCAAGGGAAAAACAGACACCATTTCAGAGGCCACTCTAGTGGCCAGTGAGCAATAAAGGTGACTGGACAGCATCGATGGTTATAGAGATAGAGAGGACTGAAGGATGTGGGCCATGTTTTGAAGGCTGAACGAATAGGGCCTCCTGACATGCTGGCTGTGGGGACTGAAGCAAGGGGAGAAACTGGGAATGACTCAGCTGCAGAACCGAGGTTCACTGCAGTGTCATTTACAGGGATGGAGAAGCCTAGGGTGGCGGCATGAGGGAACAGATTGACTAGAAGAAGGGAGAAAACAAGAGTTCAATTTTGATCACTGAGTTTGAGAAGCAGCCTAGGTATCCAAGAATAGAGGTGGTATAAGCAGTTGCATAGTCAAACCTGGAGGTCAAGGGTAAGGTCAGGGCTAGATACAAATTTGGAATAACATTTAAAGCCAGAGGTTATGACCAAGAACCCAGGACCTAGATGACATCAAAAGTTTAAAAATAAGTAAAGACATAAGAACCAACTGAATAAATACAAAGTGAGTTTGATCACATTTCTAGTAAAGTGAAGTAGGAGGCAAAAAGCATTACCTAGGAATAGAGGTATACTTTGGAATGGCAAGTCAGTAGAGAACCCACAACAGGATGGAACCTTCCTAGGAAAACCAGGACAAAGGGAACATGAGTTACATGTCTACCTTGTGCCAGGCATGGGCTGGAGGCTTTCCAAGTCCACTCAAGCAACCCTGACAACAAGCCTTTCAGGTGGGTGTCGTCCTGGGAGAAAGGTGAGAGATTCAGTTTTGGAGGCTGACAGGTGTTTGAATTCTAGCGCTACCACTCACTAGGGATGCGACCTTGCATCCCTAGAATAAAGACCATTTCCTTAGCACAGCCTCTGTGCTCTCAAGGCTTGGCTGTGTCTCCCTGTCTCACCTCATCTCCTACCACTCTTCCCCCTACCCACTCTGCTCCTCACTCTTACTAAGCTTGTTCCTTCTCAGGGCCTTGGCACTTCTGGTTCTTCTGCCAGCCTAAAATATCCTTTCCCCAGATCTTCTTTACATGGATGGTTCTTTCAGGTCTCAGATTACATGTCACCACCTCAGAGAAACTTGTGTGCCCATCCCATCTAATGTCCCAAGGAAAACAGGAAGAAGGAAACAATATTGCAAGCAGGGGAAAAAATGTCTTGGGGAAAAAAAAAGAATCCACAAATCCAAAAGTTGGTACTTTGACAAAAATATGAACCTTTGAAAAAGCTAACCAAAAACCAAAACTAATTTACAACAAGCAGCACTAAAAGCTATTTTTAAATGTATATCAGCAATCAGTTTTACCACTGTTTCAAGAGTTAATCAGGTACAAGGACAATATGTGAAGATTGGATGGATGACTCAGAATGTCTAATGAAAAACATGCCAAGTAGCACAAAACGTTCTTACCGACTGGTCAGTATACACCCTCTTCTGTAGAAAAATCTACCAGGAAACAAAATTATAATCAGAAGGTTGTTCAACTAACCTTTTGGGTTCCAAGCCGAGTGAGGTGGCTGGGAGATCGAGGTCACTGCTGGTCACCATGGCTCAAGGCTGATTCCCACATCTTGACGATGAAGAGATACTGTCTCATCATGAAGTCCAGGCTTGCCGGCGCTCCTCCTCCTCATTCTAGTACAGGAGACACAGTGACAGCTTCTTGCTCTTTGCCTACCCTTTCACTACCTGAAGGTTATCTCTTTCTTGGACAGAAAAAGTCTACCGTCAAAATGATCAGGTTGCGACAGGACTCACTCCAGTCACTTTGATTGGTTTTGGTGTTTCCAGTACTCTGCAGCCTCCATTTCTTGGAATGGAATATTTTCATAATAGTAGGGCTTACCTATTGATCTAGTGAGTCTTACTAGAATCACCCTCAGATAGTCACCTTCTTATTAAGTGCTGGGAAAACTATAGTCACTCAACAAACATTCACTCAACAACTGCCATATATCAGGTCATGGATATCATGATTCTCATTGCTCATGGGGCTTCCGGTTTAGTGGGGCAAACAGACATTAATACAATCATTACCTGAGCAGATATAAATTGCAAATATGATACATGCTGTCAAGGAGGGGCAGTGGGTACTCTTGAGTGTAAGGGAGATTCCTACTTTAGTTTAAGGGATCAGGAAAGGCTTCCCTGAGGATAAGATGGAAGAGGAATTGGGAGCCCATAGTGGCTGAAACACAGAAAATCTGAGGAGACAGCAAAGAGGCTGAAGTCAAGACTACAAAGGGCCAGGACCTGGGTTTTTAAACACCTAATGGTTTTAAACTAGGACTGACATGATCAGATTTAGACTTCACTAAGATCAGGAAGTAGAATGATTTGGAAGAATCAGGATTTAATCCCGACAATTTTAGCTGTCAAGTATACCTCATTAAGGCTGAAAACAAAAGAATCTCACCTCCTCCTCTAGGCAGCTTGGAATCCTCACCTTTTGGAGCTGTGCAGGCTCATTCATTCACGCATGCGTCCAATAAATATTTATTGAGAGCCTACTATGTACCAACCATTGTCCTACGGGGTTGGAGGAACAAGACATCACTGGAGGTTAGCAGAGTCTGGGTGCTGGGTGGGGTCAGAGGAGAGAATGTAGGCTGGTGTGATGAGTAGGGCAGTAGGGAGCTTTGAGGAGAGCCTTAGAATGGAGCGACGTCTTTCTAAATGCCCGAGCCTAGACAAGCCACTCAAATCCTCTGGATCTCTGTACCTCACATTTTAAACGGGAACCTACCTTGCAGCGTTGTTGTAAGACTCGAAGTAACTATGTACAGCGCTTGGCATTCAGTGGGTCCTCAGTAAACTGCCTCAGTAGGCAGCAAGGTTATGGTTATTTCTGGAGAGGTGACATGGGGACTGCAACGCGTGAGGCGGATGCCAGGTGGTAACGTCTGAATGAAAAAGCAGTCCCTGGGCAGAGGGGCAGCCGGCAGCCTCTGGCCACTCAGAGTTTTCCGGCTACCCTGGCTCTAGAGACATCTTTGCTGTTCTTACCAGACCTCGTCTGTGGCTTCCGTCTACCGCAGGCGACCCCCAAGTTCCTACCAGGGCTAAAGCGACGTCAACGCACGCGCAGTCTGCACGCACGTACGCGGCGTGGCCCGCCCCGCCCACCCCGGAGGCGGGGCCTGCCGCCTGGGCTCCGCCCCGGAGCGTCCGGCCCCGCCCCGGGCCCCGCCTCCAGCTCTCTAGGGACCGCCCGGAGCCGGGAGCTGGCGGCGGAACCCGGCTGGGAGCGTCAGGGCGCTTTAAGGAGGGGGTGGGCCTGGGGGCGGTGGCCCCAGGAGCGGTTGCCGCGGGGACGGGGCGGTGACGCGGCCCGAGGGCGGAAGTGAGAAAGTTGCCGGCGTCCCGAGACGAGTTGGCGGAGCTGTGCGCGCGGCGAGACGATGGGGGGCTCCGGCAGCCGCCTGTCCAAGGAGCTGCTGGCCGAGTACCAGGTGCGCGGGACGCTGGGCCCCGGGGAGCCGGCGCGCTGGCCTGCGCTCGGGAGCGGGTTCCCGGAGCAGGCGGCAGGGCGGGCATGGCCTCCGGCCGGCCCGCTGACCCGGCGTCTCGTTCTGCCTTCCAGGACTTGACGTTCCTGACCAAGCAGGAGATCCTTCTGTAAGTGCTGTCTCGAACTCTGCCTGCGGGACCCCCTGGAGACGGCTTCGGGGGCTCTGTCTTACAGATGGGCAAACTGAGGCGCCCAGAGGGAGGGGCAGGGACCTGCTTGAAGTCCGCAGCTGAGCCGGAATTGGGGCGCGGAACCCCCGTCTGCGCCCTGCTGCCGGCACGCCCTCCGCGCCCGCGCTGGGGGCCCCTGCTGTGCAACCATAGTTGGTCGCCCTTTGACCCCGCGCTTCCCTGGCTTCTGCAGAAGCGAACTTCCTGTCCCAGTCGGGCGGGAGCTGCTGTGGCTCTCCGCGGACGACCTCTTGGCAAGGCCAGAGAAATACTGGGGAGCCTGACTCCTCCCAATTTTACCTGAATAATACGGTAACCGTTAACGCTTTATGAGCACTTTACCCAGCGCCAGGGACGGTGCTAAATTGCCCTACATTAACTCACTTAATCCTCCAGAGGGAGGTACAGAGTCAGTGTAAGAGATCCAGGGAAGGTTGGTAACTTGCCTGAGTACACTACAAAAAAGGGTTTGAACTAGAGCTGGAACCCCCTTTTTAGCCATGTGCCAGCTTTATGTGGTCAGGGCTTCCCTTGGCTAAAGTAGGCTGGGAGGGAAGGTGGGGCTGTGGAGGAGACAGTTCGGAGTAGCTGCTAAAAAGAGGGAGGCTTTGAGGAGCTGGAGATCCTGGAGTTCTCCCGGTTCACAGGGCCAACTTGTGGCTCCTTCCCCAACCTCTCCGCCTCTCAGCGAGCTTAAGCTCCCTACAGTGCCTGGCACACAGTAGGCCCCCAGGAAATAGCCAGTGCAAGAATGGACTCCTAGCCTGTACTGTCTTGTGACATATCTCCCTCTGGCTTATCAAGCCTGACGACCTAGTTCTCTGTATGTGGCTTAGCTCCTCACTTGATGTGTAGTGAGCCGCAAGGCAAGGAATGGGGTGTAAAACACAGGAAGGTGCCCCAACAGGTCCCCCTCCTTCCACCAGAGCCCACAGGCGGTTCTGTGAGCTGCTTCCCCAGGAGCACCGGAGTGTGGAGGAGTCACTGCAGGCACGAGTGTCCTTGGAGCAGATCCTAAGCCTTCCAGAGCTCAAGGTGCCAGGCTCCCACCCTCACTCTGCTACTCTTCTTGAAATCATGCAGTCACTGGTCCTCATTCTTGTCTTTCCTCTTTTTAGCCCTAATTTCCTGTGATTGCCTCTCCTTAGGGCTGCTGTGAAAATTTCTATGCACAAGGCCTAGCCCCCTGCCTGTAACACCACTAGTGTTCGATTAACTCTTTGTGTTGTAAATAACAACCCATCTGTTCTCTGCTTAGGGTGCCTTCCTCTTCCTTCTCTGCCCCTAGGCTGAACTGTAGGTTAACCTTTGACTCACCCCCAGAAGCTTTCCCTGCCCCATCCCCATCTGGGTCACTGGTCCTGCCCCCCATGCTAGCCCCACGAGCCTGCGCTCATGGTGCAGGTAGAGACCTGGACCCCACCCACGCCCCCGTTCCCGGGGTGTGAGTGTGTGACCTGGGCTGCGTACTGCGGCATTCACAGAGGCTCTCTTCCTAGGCCAACCCCTTCAAGGAGCGAATCTGCAGGGTCTTCTCAACCTCCCCAAACAGAGACAGCCTGAGCTTCGAGGACTTCCTGGACCTCCTCAGTGTGTTCAGCGACACAGCAACGCCAGACATCAAGTCCCACTACGCCTTCCGCATCTTCGGTAAGGACCGTGAGGAGCCTGGTGAAACGCAGGCGCGCACGCGGTCTTCTCAGTGATAACCGCTTAGGAGCTGGGCATCACTCTGGAACCTTGGAGCTCACCTGACCATGTCCTTTTGGGCTTCCTGTATCTGCTGTCTAGATTTCGATGATGATGGAACCTTGAACCGAGAAGACTTGAGCCACCTGGTGAACTGCCTCACGGGAGAGGGTGAGGACACACGGCTCAGCGCTTCAGAGATGAAGCAGCTCATTGACAACGTGAGCAGCTGGGCCCAGCGGGGGCGGGCCTGTGAGCCCAGGGAAGGGGTGGAGCTTGTGGCCTGACACTCTTTCTTTCCCAGATCCTGGAAGAGTCTGACATTGACAGGGATGGGACCATTAATCTCTCCGAGTTCCAGCATGTCATCTCTCGTTCACCGGACTTTGCCAGGTAAGACAGTGGTCCCATCTGTGGCATCTGGGTCTGGGACGTAGTTATGGGAGTGGTGCCCAGTATAAGCCCCCTGCTTCCTCTACATGACTCAGGGAAGCTCTTCTCCCAAGGGGAACTGACAGATGTGTGGGACACAGCCCATTCCAAAGGGTCTTAGGGGAGAGGTGGGTAAGTTTGGATTTAGTCCTAATCCTCCTCTTGCAGCAGAAAATCCAATCCACTCTTCTCTTGTTCAGCTCCTTCAAGATTGTCCTGTGACAGAAGCCACAGCATGTATCCCAGCACCTTGTCAGAGAACCTTTCCACTGCTGCCCTGTGGCCAAGGTTACGCCTGTGTTGCCAGGTCCGGCCAAGCTGGCCCAGTCGAGCTGGCACTGTGCAGTCTTGTCCTGGGCAGGGGAGGGCCCTCCATGTCAGGGCTTCTCCCCTTCTCACTGCCATTGTCATCGCTGTGTTTGTGTTTCTACTGATCAATAATAAAGCTTTAGAAGTTTTCACCCTGTGCGTGACACTGGAAACGCTGGTATGAGGAAGCACTGGACTTGCAGGAGGCTTCAGTCGTACTGGGCCTAAGTAACCTTTAAAGAAGGGGCTGAGAAGGTCGCGTCGGGGATGGAACTCTCCTGTATCCAGACTGTGGTGGTGGTTACCTGAATTCCTACAGCTGTTGAAATTTATAGAACTGCATACCCCCCAAAAAAATTTACCATATGATCATTTTAAAAATAAAACATTTCTTTTTGAAGAGTTAAAAAACCTTGTTGCCTGTGCCCTCACCCCTGAACAGAGTAAGGGGTTGAGGTACAGGAACGAAGCCCGTCCCACTCCATCAGTGTTTCCAGCCCCCACAGGGGGAACCACACTCCACTGGGAGATGCAGCCAGCCAGGCCCGGCTAGCTCTGGCCCACTAGCCCCTGGAAAGAACGTGCAATCCCCCTGAACGCAGAGAACGAGACCAGCCTCAGAAAGCAACAGTCCTTTAAGATGAAGGGCCATGACTCAATTTCAATTCTTAAAATTTTATTAAAAAAAAAAAAGTAAAGTGCATCTTAAAAAAATATAAAACCCACATAAACTCAGGGCCCCTGTGCTGGGTAGTGCCACTATCCCTTACAGTGGAGACAGGCAAAATGTGGGGGTGACAGGGGTCTGGGCTCAAATATGAGGCTGGGGTGGATACGGGCACGGGGACACACGGGTTCTCAGGCTGGACGGAGGAAGGCAGGCGACAGTCTCTTCCCAGAATTCCAAGGGGAAGGTGCACATCGTCATGAACTCCTGGGTTCGTGCTGCTGCTCTCACGTGGCCACAGCCTGATGCAGGCTGGGAAGGTCCAGAGGTGGCTGGAACCCAGGGCCTTGTGAGGGCCGCAGTGCCAGCGGAGCCCTCTGGTCCCTGAGGTGATGGGAAGATGGCCGTAACAGCTCAGCCAGCTGGCCAGGCAGGACCCACAGAGCCCAAGCTGGGCCCTGGCGCTGGGGAGAGGGGCGGCCTGCAGCAGCAGCAGAAGGCCGAGTGAGCAGGGGCCAGCTGCTGAGGGCTCCCCAACTCTGTCTCACACCACCACTGCAGCTGAGTCCGCAAATCCCGTGAGACGGGGCGGGCTGGGAACTGGAGTGGCTGTGTGCTCGGCACTCTCGTCTTCTCACTCTTCGCGCCCTCGTTTCACATTTTCAGTGTTTTTTGTTTTGTTTTGTTTTAAAAAGGCTCAGTTTATGTGAGGAGCACTGTTCTGCCCACCGAGGCGGGCCCCCATCTTCAGCCAGGACCTCCCGGGCCACGGCCGTCTGGCTGGACAGCAGCAGGCCAGCTGGCTCCATCGTTCCCAAGGGCGGGGCGCCACGCTTGGGTGCCACGAGGAGCAGAGGTCCAGCCGATCGGCTCTGAGCATTCACGGCCCCGGAAGCCAGGGTGGCCTCCTGTAGAGGTCGGTTGTCAGACTACCGAGTCCCGGATCTCAGAGCCTAGGCGGACCCGGGGCCGGGGGCACACCGGGGACACCTCCACGAAGCTGTCGTGGATGCTGAGTGGCCTCTTCTCCGACTCAGCGAAGACCCGGGGCCCCGGGGAGTTCTCCAGCAGGGCCTGGTAGCCTCGGTGGTCGAGTGAGGTGCTGGGGGGGCCTACGCCATTGAGCGGCCGGGTCTCAGGCGGCGCCACCACAGGGCGGGGCTTGGGGTGCACGCTGGCACACTCCCCCTGCTTCAGGAAGACTTTCATGCCGCCCCGATGCCGGTAGAGGAAGAACAAAATCAGGAGCACCACGGCGAACACAAAGAGCGTGCACATCACCAGGAACTCGGTCCAGTAGGACTTGTCCACACCCCAGCTGGCCTTGCCTTGGGCCGGCGAACTCACTCGCGACGTGCTGATGACAGCAGGCGCTTTTCCGCTCTGCTGTGCCTCCGTGTCCTCTACCTTGGGGCAGTAGCTGGCCACCAGCTGCCGGAAGTTTTCCTCCAGGGACCAGCACTGGAACACCCCTAGCTCCTGCTGGCTGCCCACCAGCAGCAGGTCCCCAGTGGGCAACACCCGGCAGGAGGCCGAGGCATTGACGGGGACGCCGTTGTGCAGCCAGAGCCGGGTTGCCAGGTTGGAGAGGAGCGGGCAGGCCAAGCTGTTCACCGTATTGGGCTGGAACTGGACTTGCTCACACAGCGTCTTGTCTAGGGGCAGGTGGGGCAAGGGTGAAGGGGGCCTGGCATCCACAGCAGCCCCAGCTCACCCACCTCCCTCTGGGCTGTGCTCATCATGACATGACGGCAACTCTGAGGACTCTGGGGGCTGTGGCTCTCACTTCTCAGGCCCCCGCTTGCAGAGCGACGAGGACGCAAGGAAATGCATTTACACCCACCAGTGCCCGAATTCGGGAGCCTTCTAAGCAGCTTGGTCCTCACCTCCCTACACCCTTTGACAGGCACCTTACCTGTCGGTAGAGAGATCCGGGCCTTGACCGAGGAAGTGTTGCAGAGGCCCCTGGCATTAGCCCCCTCGATGTCCTGGATCCACGGCCTAAGCACCGAAGAGAGTCTGGGATAAGCCAGGAACACCCCAGTGAGCCCCACCCCCACCCTAGGTGCAGCACAGGCCCTCACACAGCCCTGTAGGTACAGGCCTGGGCAAGGGCTCAGAGCAGGGGTACAAGGCAGGTAGCTTTCCCACCCCCACAGGGGCTGAGCCAGCATTTCTTGTCTACACAGTATTTATTTCAAGTAACAGTCACTTTAATACTTCCTTGAATTAGGACAGCACTACCAGCCTTTAGAAAAAGTCTGGAAGGACAGCTGGATCTGTATGTATATAGCTGTCTCTCTTAAAACACTGCACAGGCACTGACTTGTTTAATAAAATGTAATAATGACGAAAAGTAATTTAAAAAAAAAAGTCATTCTTGATGCATTCAGAAAACCTGAAATACTCAACCGAGCACAGAAGCTAAAAACACTGCAAAAATGACCCATAATCTATCATCCAGCGATCACGACAGGGAGAGCACTTCCTTCCAGGGGTACATGTGCGTACCCGTACGTGGTTTTTTAAAATGTAAAAGTGGCACCAGGTATCCCCCCGTGTGAAGCAAGGACATTGGAAGTAGGGCAGATCCAGTTTTTACTTAAAATCTATGTATTTTTTGTTTATTTTACACACATATAGAAAAATCTGGGAGGACATATATCAAATTTTCCCTGATTCTAGGTGGTAGGATTAGGAATAGATATATTTCGATTGGGCTTATCTCTATTTTCTAAGTTCTCTCTATATATGAACATTTCACAATCCAAACAAATTACCTGGGGAACAATTTTTAATGGGTTTGTTAACGGACTCCAGCGTAGCCCTTGTTTTCTGTCACTTAAACACACGTGATAATCCACATTCCCCTGCGAGGCTTTTTATAGCTGTGACATTTTGTACTTTTCCAAATCACGTCCCTGCTTTACAGGTGGTTGAGGCAAGCGATTTTTGAGAGTCAGAAGGGGAGCTAATTAATAATGATGCTGACAGCAGATGTGAACGAAGCCGTACAATGACTCTGCAGAGGGCCTGAGGAAGTGGACAGAGAGGGACAGGTGGGAAGGGGCCTGCAGGAGCTCTCACCTGGAGGCTGCCTCGGGGTGGTAGAGGCTGACGCGCCTGCAGCCGGAGCCGCTCCACGCGCAGTAGGGGTCCCGGGCGAGGAGGCAGTCCCCACAGCTCTGGTACAGGCTACAGTTGGCCACGGGCACCTGGACTACACTCGAGTGCGAGGCAGCATACAGCAGGCCCTGCACAGACACGGGCACGAGGGGCAGATGCAGGCAACCGCCCCCCCCCCCCGCCATGGCCACATCTGGCTCACGTGCCCACCAGAGCCACTCCCCAAAGGCCTTCCATGCTCCTGGGCACCCCACTTTCTGATAGCTCAGACTGTGAGCCTGGATCTCTCCACCCTACTGGGGTTAGGGGAAAAAAGTGGGTGGGGACCGCTTGTGAAAAGAGGGGCACCCCAAACACGCTGTCCAGACTCTTCTGCCCACTCACCCTGCCGGGGTCCAGGAGCAGGTTCTGCACGGGCTGCCCTGGTGGGAAAATCTGCAGCTCCTCAATGATGTGCACCTTGGGGCCCACGCTCACCGCCTTGTGCAGCCGGCCGTCACCTGGAGCGAGGACAGTACTCAGGCCTGGACGGGGGCCCGCTGCCCATGACCCCACAGCCGTGCCCCCCGGACTCCGGGCCTGCCCTGCTGCGGGTGCTCACCGGTGCCCAGGAAGAGGACGTCGTAGGTGCAGTGCAGGCCGGGCACGCGATGCACCGCCACGCGCTGGTAGCGGGCCTGTGGCTGCAGCAGCAGCAGGCGGCTGCGGACCTGGCCGTCCATCAGGAAGTGGTCCTTGAGGAAGTTGAGCACACGGTCGGGGAGCTGCAGGGAGGAGTTGATCTTCTTCTCCCGGGCACTGTTGGTGATGCACTGAAGGAGGAGGTGGCGCTGTGAGGCGAGGCACTCTCGGGGCAGGAGGGGGGCCCCGAGGATCCCACCTGGGCTGTCTCCCGAGGGGACAGCAGGGGGTCTGCCCAGCCCTCAGAAGCCCTGGCACGTCACTTGCAGATGCAGAGCCAAGGCGCTAATGCGGAAGTCACAGGGCAAAGCCCAGGGTGTGAGGCACCCAAGGGCCCCAGCTGGCAGGTTTCCCTGCCTTCCCTCCTCCCTGCCCCTCCCCCAGGCCTCGAGCAGCCAATCACGCTTCCTGCCCCTTTAGCATCCTTCCACTGGCCAGGTGTCCCAGAGGAGGGGGCAGAGGGTTCCTGCAGGGAGTTCCCACACTGCCCGGACTTCCCGATTCTCTCTGCCCAAAAGCAGGCCTGAGCTTTCGTGCCCGTTTTCAAGATGAGAAAACAACCCTGGAGAAGCTGGGTGGTCGCAGCTGGGGGTGGGGCCCCGCCCGCCCAGCACCCCACCCTGGAGCAGGCAGCAGTCCTCACCGCGCCGGGCCGGGGCGTGGGCACCGGGTACGTCGCGGTGTACCACTGCTGCGTCTCACGGTTCACCTCCTTGTAGAGGCCGCTGAAGGCCCTCTGAACGTCCTTCATGGTGAAGACGCAGATGGCAGAGCCCTCTGTGGTCCCCCTGTGCCTATACGAAAAAAAGGGCCGGATGAGCGCAGAAGCGCTCAGGCCCAAAGGCCGGCTCCCCAGCCTCAGTCCCGGCCACTCGTCCCCCTCCGTTCCCAGCTGGGTCCTGGGCGCCGTACCACTGGGAGGTGAAGACCCCGTAGAAGAGGGTGTCACGCCAGTCCTCGGGGCCTGGGCTCAGCGTGAAGATGTCTTGCAACACGTTGAACGGAAAGCCATCATCGGGCCGGGAGCACAGCAGCTGGGCCTTCAGGAAGGATGTCCAGCGCTGCTGCAGGATCCGCTCGCCACCTCTGTCGCCCTGCGGGGGAGACGGCGGGGTCTGGGCTTGGTGCTCCTCGCTGTGCCCTTCACAGCGGGGGCCGCGACAAACACCAGGGAGGCCGGGAACGCCGAAGCCAGGCCTGAGTGCTATTTAAAATCAAGAGGACTCGGAGACACAGCGTCCACGTCCCAAGTCCCAGTTAAGCAGACGAGACCGCTTTCCTTGCCATGGAATCCCACCAGACAAGAACGAGGAAGGGTCTGCCGACGAGTACGCAAAGAGGTCACGGCTTCCTGTTGAAGAACCGCGTGAGCTTAATTCTTGTTTCTAAATAGTTTCCTTATTATGTGCATATATGGACTAAAAGGTTAGCGAGGGACCTTCCAAAACCTTAACAGGGATGACACCCTGTGGTGAGCGTGAGGACTGCTCCGCTGACAGTCAGCACTTAGCTGCCGCCCACCACGGGCCTAAAAGTGCTGCATGAATTAATTATTAATCCACCCGACAACTCCGAGGTCGGCTTGGTTATTATTCTTATGGAACAGACCGGGGAGCCATAGCTGACAGGGCAAGGGACTCGCCCACGGTGACACGCCCAGCAGGGTTTGAACCCAGGCCTCCTGGCTCCAGGCCCGTACTCTTCATCGCAATGCTACACTGCTTCTTTATTCTGTGATAACTGCGTGTACTCTTCTGTCCCGTATCTCACGTTTTAAATACGAGAAGACAGTCAGAGGCCCGGCCCCCAGGGACCCTGCTGGAGCCTGCCGGGGCTCACCTTGCAGATGCGGGCGATGCGGGACACGATGGTGTTGTCGAAGAACTCAAACTCCTGGCCAGTCTCGCTGAAGAAGAAGTAGATCTTGTCGTCGTCCCCTTCCACGCTGCCCAGGCTCTCCGGAATGAAGGCTGAAGCCACAAATGCTGGGTCTGCGGGGCCGGTGGGGAGTGCACAGTGAGCCCCGGGGTCCGAGGCAGGCGAGACTCGGCTCTCAGGCCCTGCTGGGGGGGTGGGGGGTCTCCGGTTCCCGCGCTGGCCGGCAGTGGGAAGGCTTCACCTTGTAGCCAGTTGAGGGAGCTCTCGGTCTTGGTGGGGCGGAGGCTATGGCTCCGGGAGATGGTCGGGTCATTCCCTTGGAAGTTGCTGACTGTTCCAGTGTACATCTCGCCATCTGCCAAGAGAACATTCCCATGGGAACAGCCCCTCCGCACGGCCCCCTCCCTCTGCTCGGGGCCCGGAGTGACCCTAGCCCTGCCCACACCACTGGGGTGCACAGAGCGGGGAGTGGGAACTGGGAGAAGCCAAACCCGAGGGCAGCCCAGGGTCACTCTGCACTGGGAACCAGAGTGGCAGCCCCTCCCCACACACACATGCCACCCCACCCCTGCCACGGAGCCTCCAGGAGTGCCCCACCCCCAAACACTCACCAACCACCAGGGCTGTGGACTTGAAATTGGGATCGAAGGGACAACGGCCCTTCCCATCTTCCAGGAGGATGCTCCCCGCCGCGCCCTGTGCCAGCGTGAAGTTCTCCACACTCTGCAGGGGAGCAGACGGGTGGGCTCAGGGGCGCGTCACAGAATGAGGGGGTCGGTGGGAAAGGAGGTGGGGGGGCTGGAGAAGGCAATGCTGCGGGGTCGGGGAAGAGATCCCACGGCCCGTCCTCCCCACCCCAGGGCCCTGGGCACAGTGCCGACATCGTCTGGCGGTGACCTCTGCAGTGGGCGCTCGTAGCCCCGGCTGGCAGAGGGGCGACGAGGCTCAGAAAGATGTGAGTCAGGAAGGGGTGGCAACACGACTCACACCCGGCCCATCTGGCTCCAGGCCGGTGCTCCGGCCCACAGCCTGAAACCGCCCCCCCGCGGCTGAGGGGTACGCAGGGCTGACGCACAGGTGTGAGGGTGCTGAGGAGGGGCGCACAGGGGGGCCGTCGGGGACCTACAGGCCTGTGTCGTGGGTGCGCCAGGCTCTTACTGCCTGGGCCGGCACACGCTACCCACCTTCAGGGCCCCTTCGGCCCCCTGCTGCCAAGGAGCCTCACTGGGCCCCGGCCTGCACCGGGGCTTGGTGCTGGACAGCAGCTCCCTGGGGCAGAGAGCGGGCCGTTCCGGGCCAGGAGGGGCACTCACCACGTAGGTGCACAGCGGGCTGAAGGCCCCAGTGCCGCAGACGTACAGGTGGCTGCTGTTGAGAGGCAGGAGGATCTTGATGTAGTTTTGACAGTCACGCTGGGGAAGGAGGGAGGAGGGTGTGAGACCCAAACCAGCCACTGGGGGACACCACCAAGCCCTCCCCCAGACCCGAGGCCAGTGCTGGGGGTGCGGCCTCAAGCCCAGGAACACACGGCAGAATCCCAAAGCAGGAGCCTCCAGGGACAGAACAGACCGAGGGCCACAAGCGTGTGCGTGTGCCCTGGACGGTGGCCTTGGGGTTCAGCTAGTTAGGAGGCTGGCCAGCTTTTCTTCAGTCTGGGGTGAGGCACAGAATCCCCCCGTGCACTGTCCTAGCCCCTAAGAGTCCTCTTCAGGGCCTCAGCAGAAGCCGCTGGCCAGTCCCAATGCCCTGGGGAGGAAGCCACGGCCCAGGTCAGGAGGAGACACTCAGGCCTGAACCCCGGATGGATGGACGGCCTCCCAGCACCTAACAGCCCCTCGACCCGGCTTCCGGTCACTCCCAAACCTTTCTCCTCCGGGACCGTTCTCTTGTCTAAGGACAAACTCCATCTTCTTGGCTGCTGAGGCTCCAAACCCCGCAGTCAGCCTCGACTCCCTGACGCTCAGATCTCCCCATTTTTGCGCCAGGAAATCCTGGTGGCCCCGTCTTCTAAATACATCAGGAATCAGACCATTTCTCTCTCCCTTTGTTTTGTACCACCCTGGCCTCGGTCACCATCACCGCTCGCCCCTTGCTGGGCTCCTTCTTTCTGTCCCTGGGAGCCAGCACCAGACCATGCCATCCCTCTGCTCGGCCCTCTAGTGGTTCCCCAAATGCCCCACTCAGAGTACAGTCCGCAGCCTGCTCCTGCTCCGGGCACCCCATAGTCAACTCCCTCACCGCCACCTCATCTTGGCTCAGATGCCACTGTTTCTAGTGAAGTATAACCTGACTACCTTTTAAACGA
This sequence comes from Macroglossus sobrinus, assembly GCA_004027375.1. NCBI lineage: Eukaryota > Metazoa > Chordata > Mammalia > Chiroptera > Pteropodidae > Macroglossus > Macroglossus sobrinus. Next base: position 248,390 of record PVKZ01001755.1, on the reverse strand, counting down.
ACTGATTTTTGCTCGTGGTTCTTTCTCCTTCTTCACAGTTCTATCTCCAGTGTTTAAAAAGCATCCGGGCACACAGAGCAAGTGCTGAATAAAAGTCGCCAGGTGCAGCCAAGACTTGAACCTCTGTCCTGACCCCAAAGTCCAGTGCTCTTCTTTTCACCTTAGCTGGTGCCTGCTGTACTGAGCACCAAGAGGCTTCTGGGAATGGTGGGGAGTCCCAGAGCAGAACCCCAGGCTGAATCAGAACTCCCCACAACCAACGGTCTGGCTAAAACCACACCAGGATGTCAGACCTGCCACATCAGGCACCTTCTGCAGACGGACATGACCCCTGCCCCACCCAATCACTGCTCCTACTGGAAGCTGACATTTATGTGGCACTTATTGTGTGCCAGGGGCCTTACGCCTATTAGCAACTTGAATCCTCACTCATGTTAGGTCCAGTGGGACAGGCATCATTATCCACATTTTACAGGTGCGGACGCCAAGGCTCAGAAGATGCAAATTTACTTGTGCAAGGTCACAGAGATGATAAGTACAAGGCTGCGATTCGAACTCAGGTCTGGCCCTCTCAGAGGCGTGTGCCCAGCCCATCACGGGTGGCTGCATCTGCTCCTACTCCTACCTCCGCCCTGGGTCCAGCCAGGTCTGTCACCGTCCAGCCCGCCTGTCGCCCAGGCTGCCTCCAGGCGCTAGCTCACCTGCGGGTCCTTGCCCTTGAAGCTGCACTGCTGTTTCCTTTCGGCATCTGCGCTCCACAGCAGCTGGGGCACGAGAGAGAGCAGGTAAGTGTGCACGTGCGAACAGAGGGTGCGCCTCCCCGTTTCTCTCCCTCCCCCGTCTGCAGCATCCTCGGACCCAGAAGGTCAGTGTTCCTGTCCACCTTCCCCTCCGCCGTCCCCTGCCCAGCCTCGTCAGCCCCGGGCATCGTCTCTCACCTCCTGGTACTCCCCGCCTGGCAGGAAGCTGACGCTGCTGTTGAGTGCGAAGAGCGCCTCCCGGGCACCCACGTACAGGGTCTTGCCGTCCCCGCTCAGCAGAAGGGCGGTGTAGTTGGAGATGTTTCCAGCTTGGAATCTGAGGAATGGCCGCTTCTCAGAGCCTGGGAAGGGGAAGACGGACGTTACCTGGGGTCACCCTTCTTCCCAAGAAATGGACCAATCGGAATGATGGTAGGTCAGCAAGCCGGTGGGTAGCAAGGGGCTGGGGACAAGAGCAGCATTCCCAGCCTCGTAAACATTATGCAAGAAACAAATATACACAAAGCGGAACGGAAAAGAACTTTAATTACAGCAATTAAAGTTCTAAATGTCCAACCACAGGGGGCTGAGTGAAAAGAAATCCTAATACTTCACTGGATGGAACACTAGCAGCTGGTAAAAATGATGTTGTAATAGAAGCTCCAGAAAAACAAGCAAAAAGTTATATAACAAGGCATGGTTCAAAACATAAAGCGAGCTCGAATAGAAAGGGATGGTTTTTGAGCACAGAACAGACGGTAAGAAAGAAAAGGACATTTAACACTCTCCTTTGAGTGGCTTCAGACCCGAAGAGAAGGACGTGTAGGCACAGCCCACCCCTTGGCCCTGCAGTGAACACGACTGACGTCGGCACAGGAACACGGACCCTGGTCTCCCACTCCCGGCACCACCTTTCGGTCACGAGTGGAAGATTTACGATTATTCAACAGGTTGTTCATGTTATCAGCCTTGACCTCAGCCACCTGACCGCAGGACAGACAGGCACTGTGATGCCGGGAGCGAGGGCACTTAGAAGAGTGGAATCTCTATACTGTCCTCTGACAGCACAGAGGGCCACAGAATGCTGTCCACGTGAAGGGAACAAGAAACCGAGGCGAAGGCCTATTATTTTAAATTGCAAAGGCCGCCAACTATAGTCGCAGAAAATGTTTGGAGGAGGTGGGAAAGGGTGGTGTAACTGATAGAAAGCTTTAGTTTTTCTCAGCAGCAAATCAGTGCGTCAAATAAGATAAGAAATAGAGGTACAAGCATTTTACTTAAATATACATAGGGAGCTGCTGGATAACAAGAGGTCTAAATGATTAAAAGTTGCCCCTTTAACCACATCTGGGCTGGGGAAGACTGAGGAAGTTGTTTCTTTCCACAGTAAATCTTATACTTAAAAAAAAATATGTGCATGTATCCTTGATACAAGTTTTAAATATATTTTATCGTTATAGAAAACATAATAACAAGGGATGATTCTAATTACCCAACACTGAGTGAAGCTGAGGTTATAAAATACTATGTATACATAGTCTACTTTTTTGTGTGTGGGAAAAGTACAAACATAGGAAAAAATCCAGAAGAATGAATCACAAAATGCTGAAAAGTGGTAACCCTCATGGGATCACGGGAAATTTTTTTCCTTTTTTTCCTTGTTATCATTTTTGGAGTCTACAGGTTATACTTGCGTAATGTGAAAGAAATAAATTATAAAAAGAAAACTGAAATACACACGCACACATCTATCCACCAGGGTACTGTTCGTGCTCTGAGTGACTAATGAATTTGGAGAGAAATTATTTTAAAAATTCTAAGCAGCTGATATGAAAAGAAAAACAAGCACGAAGCAGCCACCGTGCCCAACCTCAGGCGTCTCCTCACTGACCAGTGGATTATGACCAGACAAACAAATATGGTTTCATGAAGCAGAGGAAGCAAAAAGTACCACATGCCAACAAAGCAGTTGTGAAGATGGCTTCGTGTGTGTTTACACAGCGAGTGATTTTACATACCCCCAGCCTGGTTCCACAGGGGTGAGAAAACATAAAGAAAAGGAAGTAGTGAAATATAGACACTAAAATTAAGAGCAGATTAAAAAAAAAAAAAACCAATCTGAAGAAGACAGTAAAACCAGAAAGGAAGGATAGGTTCCCAAAAGCAGGTCATAGGCCCCACATAGCTCCTGGAGTTGGGCTGAACAGCTAGTGCTGAGCCTCCCAGCAGCCAAGGAGAAAAGGGAAATGAAGTTGCCTTATCCTCACTGTCCAAGAGGAAGAACGCATCCCTCCTTCCCAGAGTTGCCTCCCTCCCAGAACCAGAGTTGTAACCGGGTTGCGCTGGGAACTCACAGGGGAGAGTCCGGCTCAATATCCAGACCCCGAAGTCTGCTGCTGAAACCACTAGTAAGTCCAGAATCACACCAGACTCTAGGTCTTCTGTCTCAAATTCCCAACTCCTCACCACTTCCTATGAGCGCTCTGCATCCTGGGAGGCCCGAGGAAGTTTCTAGCACTAACCTCCTACTTTTCCCAGTCGGAAAATGCCCCAACACACTGGGCTCCAATTATGTGGCTTGTGCTTTGTGCCAATGAGCTGATGAGCCTCTGGAACAAGTGATTCTGGACTCAAAGGCCCAAGGGCCACACATCGTGTCACTCAGCTTTAGTTTCCTCATATGTGACGCAGGGATAATGAGAAAAACGTAAAACTCACGGCGGGGTCTTAAGAAGTCAGTGAGGCTATGGCGGGTGGCTGTTGAGGTCCCTTTCTAACTTTTGCAACCCCCTCCAGTTTTCTGAAAACAAGGGTTGCCCCAAATCTGCCAATGCTTATCTGCCCGCAGAGCGGGGCCTTCAGTCTGGGCAGCAGGCTACTCTTGGAATCTGTCCAGATACAGAAATGTCAAAGGTCAGAGATAAAAGCTGAGGTCCAGGTGGCAGCTAGGCCCCACTCAGGCCGGGGAGGGGGTGGACACCTGCCAAGGGTGACACAGGCAAAGCACAGCCTGGCTGTAGGGGCAGCCAGGGTGCCAGCTGCCCACCTGCAAGTCCAGCCCTCCACACGGGCCAGCCGCTCAAGAGCGCCCGCACCTGGGAGGTGACAGAAATGCCCCGGAGAAGTGGGTGAGGGGGCCCCTCACACGCCGGCCCACTCTAGGGATGCTCCTGCTGCTCCCCCTGCCCCCGGCCCCTCAGACTCGAAGCCATGGTATCCCGAAGGCCCTGCCCCCCAATCCCTCCCGCCCTGTGGACCTCACCGGGGCTCGTCAGTGGGGCTGGCTCCCCCACCGGAAGTCTCAACCAGACTGATGAGGACTGCAGAGGCGCAGACCTGGGTCCAAGCGCAGGCTCTGTCAATTACGAGCCTTTTGCCACCACAGCAAGCCATTTACCATCTTAGAGCCCCACTTTCCTTATCTGTAAAATGGAGATAATGACACCTCGCCTCATCGGGTTGTTATGAGAAGAAACGAGATTATGTATGTAAATAACAATGTACATAATGAGCCACGGTTACCGAGAGCGTACTCAAAACAACTGTGCGCACGTTATCCCACGGCTGGCACGGTGTCTGGCACACGATCAGCAGTCGAGTGGATCAAAAACAAAAGCCCAAAGCCCTGCAGGAAAATCCAGCCCGGCGAGAGCCGCCAAGGAGCAGGGCGGCTGCGAGGAGCTGCCCCTCCCTCGTCCTCACGGTTAGAATAGAACATTCGCGCCAGAGACCAGACCGAGCCCGCACCTGGCCACACGAGGGTCGCCAGGCCGATCAGAGAGCTTCAGCTCAGACACGGGACGCCGGCCCAGGCACGCGGCGGGCAGTGCTGAGAGGTGTTCCCACCTGAGCGCCCAGTGCCTGGGGTCACCTCCAGGGCCACAGCACCAATGTCTGCGCAGGCCCTGCCTGAGCTTGCCTGTGTGCGTGTGCGTGTGTGTGCACGCACGTGCGCCCCACCACAGCAATGGGCCATCCTTGTGTGTTCCCTCCGGGGTTCTGTTTGTGTACAGGTGACAGGGACGGGGCTGTGCTTTTGGCTCCCTATAAACGCGGCACACCTCTACGGGGCCGGTCTTAGCTCTACACTGCTCTCTGGTCTCCACCGTCCTCCGCATCCTGGGTCAGTCCCGTACAGGGGGAGCTGGGCCCGAGGCTGTGCCCAGTTTTCCCAGGCGCCATGAAACCTTTCCACCCGCCCTGGGCAGGCCTGAGTCGGTGACTTGCCCAGGGCTCCGAGGACAGAGGGGGCCAGCCTGGGGCTCCTCCTGTAGGTTCCGTGGCGGGGAGCACGTCAGAGCCCCCGGCACGACCCCGCTCCCCCAACCCAGGGTTGGGGCCATCGGCAGGAAGTGATGGCGGGAGCCTCATCTCCAGTTTCTCACTTTCCCCGTGACTCAGCCGGAAGCTTGGAGCTCTCTAGGGTGAGACGGGAATAGGGCTCAGCACGGTCCCCACCCCAGCCAGGCCATCCAGCGAGCTGCGGCAGGGCCATGACTCAGAGCCCCACCCCACCTTTCTCTCCATGGTGGCTCCTGGCACCACAGCTGAACTGGCCCTAACATCCCGCCCTCCACAGGCCCCGGCCCCCCTGGGGAGTCAGAGCCCGACAGTGCCCCCAGCACGGAAGCCAGCTCACTACCCCACAGCTGGAATCACCAAGTTCCAGAGAGGGTCTAAGTTCGGGACAGCTCCTGAGGGCCTCCCGGAGGCTCAGCAGGAGCACCTGTTCCCAGGGGGGTCACACCAGAACCCTCCGGCCCACTTGTGTCAGCAAGAGCAGCACCTCCAAGGCAGGAGTGCTGACTCAGCGCCTAACTAGAGCAGCCGTGACCTCACTCGTCCTTCCTGCACACCGCCCAAGTGCAGGGCAGGGCAGCCTGATAGGACAGAAGTGGCAAGCCACTCTGCCGTCACCAAGCAAGGACAGAGTCCCTGACAGGGAAGGTTCACTCTGGGCAGGAAAGAAGGGCTGTGTGCCAAAAAGTCTCGCCCAGGGACCAAGGTAATGACCAAGAAAGAGTCAGGAAGGCGAGGGAGGCCAGCCTCGAAACACGCGGTGCTCCCGGGCAGGCAGGCCAAGTGCCCCGCTGTTGCCCGAGCGAGCAGGCCAGCGCTCCTGCCAGCATCCCCAGGTGGCCCTCAGCCCCTCACAGACCCCTCTGTGCCCATCGGGCCTGCAGAGCCCTAACCCAGGTCCTGTCACAAGCTGCCATCGCCCTGGGAGGCTGACCTCGGCCTCCCCCACCCAGGACCAAGGTCAGCTCCTCGGCCTCTGCTGGGGGCTGGCTATTCCTTAGCGACCCGTCTCACCCGAGGCCTCCGCCCTAGGGTCCACCTGCTTCCTCCTCCAGATGTCGCCCCTGCTTCTAAGAAAACCGGGGCCACGGGGCATAAACACCCTTAACTTTCCACGGCCGCCCATCTCCTCAGAGACAGTCCTGCGTCACTAACCGCAACACGTATCCTAGAGATGTGTGTAGCTCCCTCCTGCCGCTTCTCAGCCAAAGCCCTGAAGAGAAGAGCCAGCCAGTGCCGGCTCCCTGCCTCACCGCCCCCTCGCTGCTCGGCTGGGATTCGGGCCTTGACCAGCCCTGCACTCGCCAGCGCCCAGGCACCGCCTCACCGCGGGACTCCGGCCTTGCAGAGGTCCCCCGGCCTTGCGGAGGTCCCCCGTCCTTTGCAGGTGTACCACACCAGCCTTACGGGTCACTGCGCGTCCCCCACACACTCCTCCTGGGCCTCTGTCCCTCCGCAGCACGTGCTAAGCACTTTGGGTGATTAACGCCTGTAAGCCCGGCAAGGATGCTGGACCGCGGGCTTGGCCACCTGCGTTTTTCAGGCGAGAGGGCCGAGGCACAAGTGAGGTGACGCGTGTGGTGGCCCATCTGGGAAGAGTGGTGGGGGCCGGGGGCCGAACCTGGCTGTCTGTGTCGTAACCACCTTTGCAGCGTCTCCAGGGTTTGCTCCTACACATTCTGTCCCCTGGAGCCTGTGCCCGGCCTTCGGGTCACACGTCCACGCCCAGCCCTTCAATGACCCGGAAGCTGGCAACCCCCAGATCTCTTCATCCCGTGCAGATGTTCCTCTGACAGGCCAGGCCGCCCTGTGCTGGCCCCTCCCGCCCTGTCCCCTTTCCAGGCCCCCTCTTCAGCCTGGGATGTCTTGCCTCTGTGGTACTGCTCCCCCGGCTGCAAACCTGAGGACATCCAATCCATAATCAAATCCTGACCAGTTTCCCTCCTCGATACTTTCCAAATTTATTCCCCTTCCTATGCCCGCTACCACATCCTGAACCAGGCTGGCGCCCTCCCACCTGGGCCACAGCAGCAGCCCCCGGCCCAGGGGGCCCTGCCCCGAGCCCAGCTGCTGTGCTGCAGCCAGAGGCCTCTGGGAGAGCTCTCTCTGTCCCGTGCAAACCCACCATTGTGCCCCACTGTCCAGCCCCTACCTTGCCAGCCACGTCCCTCATTTTAACAGAGTGACACCCAACTGCAAATCGAGGTCCTGTTTCTCCTCCTGGGCTTTGCTGGTGCAGTCCCCCCACCCAGAAAGCCCTTCCATTGGACTGACTCTACTCATCCTCAAAGATGCAGCTCAGTCTCACCTCCTCCAGGAGGCCTTCCTGAATCCCCAGCTGGGCGAGGGCCCCATAATTTCCTGTCCACACCTCTTGGACACACTGACCACACTGTTTTATGACGATGGGTTTTCCGTCTCTTCCACCAAGCTAAGAGCACCCTGAGGATCATCTGTCTTAACCACATTTGCATCACCTGACCGGCGAGTGCCAAGCAGTCATTCAATGAACATCTGTTTATTGATGTTTATGAATGACTGACAGAGCCATAAGTCCCACCTTGGGATGCTTTGGTCCAGGGAGAGCCCCCAGACTCAAATGGGGCAATCTGGAGGCCCTGAAGCCTCACACTCGTATCACCCCTACTCTGGCTCCTCCCCAAAACACTGATCAGCTGTGCATCCCTGGACAAGGCGCCTGCTGTCTCTGAGAGGAAGCCCTCGCCGGGTTGCTGGGAGACCAGACAAATGCAGCACACGGCAATGCTGAGCCCTGGGCACCGACAACCAGGACCGGCCCGACCCATGCCCCATGCTGCCTTCCGTCCTCCCAGCCTTTGTAAACCCAGCTCCCCGGCCACCTCGCAAGGCTGGGTGTGCAGGGGTTTGTAGGCAAGGGCAGAGGGCAGGGGGCAGGGGGCAGGGGATAGCTGCCTGCATGCCAGAGCCTCCCTAAGGAGGTGGCCGCCACTTAGACCCAGACACTGGCCGCTAAATGGAATGGGGTCTGGCCTTGCCGGATCTCCGGAAGCGCTAAAAACCTGGATTTCTACATAAATTTCCTAGGTTTTAAATATCGGCGACTGATTTAAGATTCTTTTAAAATACTTGGAGACCAAACAAAATATATCTCCAGCTGGCTCTGGCCCGCTGCCCCCAGCATGCAAACCGCTGTCCGAGATGCTTGCTCCCAGCCCCCAGGCACCACGTCCATGCCAAGGCTATGGGGCTGGCCCAATTTCCAACCGTGGCAGTGCCATCAGGGGCCTCAGCTGGATCCCTGTCCTGTCCAGAGAGTGACCTCAACAGATTTCTTTACCAGATAGAAATGCATAACCCATCAATTATTCAAGGGCTGGGCTGGGTCATTTTGCTGTTTTTGTACATTTCACAGGTGACGCAGGAGGCAGCTGTTCCGATGAAAAGAATACGGGTCCTGCCCCACATGGCTGTGGCTCAAGGCTCGGGCCCTGACCTTTCAGCTGTGTGACCCTGCCATGTGAGCCGGCTTCTCCAAGCCTCAGTTGCCTCATCTGTGTGGGATGGCGCAATACCCCCGCCTCCACATCCCAGGGTCACGCCGGGCACGCGGTGGGCCCTGCATCCTGTCAGCATCTCTCTCAGAGGACACGCAAGGCGAGGCCAGAAAAGAGGGGGCAAATAGGTTCATCTGGCTCCTCTTCAGGAATTCTTATAAAATGAGAGATTTCTATCGAGTGTCTGCACAAAAAAACCCTCGCCACAGGCCCCACCCCCCACCCCTCTGAACCGCATTACGCTGTCAGGATGGGCTTCTCAGAGGACCCACGAGGGTCCCCTGGAGAACAGACTTGAGAGGTAACGCTATATGGGACCAGGACAAAATACTTGCCCTCTCTGAGCCTCAGCTGTCTGATCTGTAAAACGGGGCTAATCCTACCTCCTGCCGGTGGAAAGAAGACATCTAAAGCCTGGTATCCCCAGCTGCTCTATCTGTTACTCACCTTCTCCCTCCTGCAAGGCACTGAACGCTGGGACACAGACACGAGGACACAGCCTGTGTCACCTAAGCCTGGAGGGCTGTCTCCTGCCTGGTAGTGGAGAGGGTCACACAGGAGTGGTGGCTAAAGAGCGACCAGGAAGATGGCACGGGGCTCGGAGCAGAGGAAGGGCTTGCCGCCTTGGGAATGACGGGAAGAGTGGGGTCCTTATGGGACCTCGGGTATGTGTCCTAAGACAGCTACCTCTGTGTGTGAGCCATGCTCCATCCTGGACACGGGGAGCACTGCCAGGACAGGGGATCATGCCGCAAGGAGGAGGGGCAGGGAGGGCAGGCTAGCGAGGGCGGCCGGAGCTGCCGAGGGCAGGGTGGCCTGGACCGTGGCAGTCTCACATTCTGGGCACCGATCCTGAACATCCGTGAGCATGGGAGGGGGCCCACAGGCTCTAAGAAGGGGACATGGGAAGGAGAGAGTGACAACACAATCCAAGTCCAGCCCCCATGCCACCCTCTGTCTCTCTAGAGGGCAAACAAGCAGGTACACCCCGACGTGCCCCCAAGGCTGTGCGAGCCTAGAGCTTTGCTGGGCTGGCAGCCAGGCACCCAGGGGGCGGTGGGCTATGCAGAGGGCCCAGTGGGGCCAGCGAGGGGCCGGGAAGAGGGAGGTCCAGTCCAGCCCCAGGGGGAGGAGGTTCTTGGGGCAATGGAGGACTTTGAAAGAGCTGCACCAGGAGCACCTGGAAAGGGGGCTGAATGAAGCAGGACCCCCGGGGATAACCTCCCGCATGGCAGGGGTGGGGTCTGGACCACTTCCTTCCCTGGCCAGGCACTCAGCTACCAAACTGATGCACGTAACTTCCCCAGGCTGGGCGGGAAGGACATCTGCAGCACGGACGGCAGAAGCCGCTACCTCTCACTGGGGACGCCACACGTGCCAGGCGGGGTGCCAGGCCCTTCGCATCTTTTGTCTCACGCCATCCTCTCAGCACCCTGGCAGGTGGGTCCTGCCACTGTTCCCATCTCGCCAGTGTGAAAACGGGTCTGGAGGAGGCGGGCCGTGCGGTTAGGAAGAACGGCGAGCTAGTCAACAACGCCGGGCCACTAGCAAGTACAGGGACAGCTCCGTCCGAGCGGCGCTGAGGGGCCAGGCTACAGCCCGCCCACGGGGCAGAGGACAAGCCGCTGACCCGCGCCCCGCGCTCTCAGCTCAGTGGGGTTTTGGTGACGGCAGGGTGCAGGCCTGCGGGTGTGGAAACACGGCGTCCAGAGCGTTCCGGCCGAGCACATCCAGGGCAGAGGGGATTAACGACTCCTTTAATTGCCCAAATAAGGGGACCCAGCAAGATGTTTATAGAAGCAGGTTTTTGTCCCTTCCCACATGGCCTGGCCGGGCGGCACGGGACCCCACGGCCCACATGCCAGCCGTCATTCCCACACAGCCTCTCCCCGCTCCCGACACTGCGGACCCTTTGGCCCTGGAACCAACGCACGGCCCTCAACACGGCGGGACCGAAATTCCGCACGCCTCTCTGAAGCACTCCTTCCACAGAAACGGGCCACTTCCTCCTAAGGCCCGGGCCTGGTCAGCTCACCCAGCCCCCCGCTCCTCCTGGCCACAGGGCGAGACCACAGGAGGGGCACCCCTTCCCGGTGGCCCCAGAAATCTGATTGGCAAAGACGAGGGCACCAAAGGAGGGGTGCTCCACGTCCAGGGCCCTGTTTCAAACCGCAGACACGGCCCACTATCCCTAGGCATGCGGGCCTGTGGGGGGCTCCGGGGAAAATTCAGTGGGGGAGGCAGGTGGCAGGAAAGAGGGTGCGGGCCCTCGTTCCATGCCTCTCTCCCTATTCTTAGGGAGGGGCCCTGGGGTCCATGCCCAGTGCCCCATGTCACCATGGGCCTGCCCAGGGTGGGCACGCTGCCAGGAACATCTAACGAGCCCCCAGGGATGAGGCAGGAAGCTGCCTCAGGCCCCGCTCGCAGGGTGAGCCTGTTCCGTCACCAGGGCATTCCCCTCTGGGGCACCGGGCCCGACAGGAGGACCCGCACGTAGACGGCAGGGGGGCCAGGAGGAAGCCCAGTGGGGCAGGAACTCTGGGCTGTGTGCTCGGCCTCAGACGCTGGGGTGCTGCTAAGCCGTGCCAGGGCTTTGGTGGGACTAGAAAAGAGGTCCCCTCGGGGCACACCCAGGCTTGAGAGCACAGCAGAGGGTCTTTTCCTGCAGGATGCACGGCTTGGAAAGCAGAGTATGAACTATGCACTTCCACCTTGCAGCGGGGCGCCTCGTGCAGTGCACAAATTATGTGCCATTGCCGGCAGTCCTCTGGGGGTCAGAATTTTTTTTAACGTATGAATTTTGAAGAGACATGGACATTCAAACCATAGCACCAAGTCACCCGTGCAGAGGGTGCTGGCGTGAGACAGAACGGAAGCCCACACTAAGGCCTGGCAATGGTCACGAATTTGTGGAAGCGGGCCGGGTCCCGGAGCTGTGTGGGTAACCACTACCGACAGCTCCAATTGCTCTCACTTCCTCCTCACAGCTCCCCGAGTCTATCTTTCAGGTCCCCAGCCAGTTCCGGAGCTGGACACAGACCTGGCGCCTCTGACATGGCCCCGTGGGCCGGCCCAGCTTTGCCAGGACCATACGTGGACTCCGCCGAGCATCTGTCCCCACCTGATCTCATATGCTCCCAAAGCTGCGAGGGTCTGAGGGCAAAGGGAGTTGTGCCCACAACAGAAAAACAACCAGGCAGCAGGCCTGGGTCCAGAGATACCTGCTTATCTTCGCTTGACAAGCCGGAACACCCAAGGGGCTGTGGTCAAACTAACGCTCCAGCACTGCTCCGCCCCGGGCAGAATCGCCCCAGCCCTGGGCAGGACACGCCAGAGCGAAGCCTGTGCTTAACGCGCAACAACAACGAACGCCACCACTTACTGGGCGGTTTCCCAGCGCCCAGCCCTGTGTCCTAAGGACTTTTCAAACAAAAACTGAAGTTACTCCTCACTCCCGTGAGGCAGGTGCTATTATCGTCCCTATTTTACAGATGAGGAAATCAAGGCCCAGAGAGGTTGGGCAGCTTGCTCAGGGTCACACGGCTACTAAGTGGCGGAGGCAGGATCTGAGCAAGGCCATCTTCTGAACTCCACCCGGCCCTATTTTACATAGGGGTTCTCGGGGTCACTAAGTTCATTTAAGTGCTGATCTGTCAGTCTTTGCTTTTGCACACAGGGCGCTTTTAGGGGTGGGGAGGCTGTAAGAGAGAGGTCGGCTACGGTTTCGGTCTGTAACCTCTAATTTATAGGTCCTTGATTCTAATTCATAAAGCGTGACGAGCCACGAGGTAAATGAAGGGCTTGGAGAAACACCATCTGTTGGGCGCCTGTAGATGTTCTCTGTCCACTTAACAACACACCTAGTCTCAAAAAATGTCCAAGACAGCCTTTCAAGGGACCTGTGGCCGCCGATTTTGCAGACGAACAAACTGAGGCCCAGAGAGAAGGGACTCACTTGCCCTGTAGTAAAAACAGCCTTGGCATCCAGATCCCTCTGAGTTCAAAGAGGAATTGGAGAAGCAAGCGGATAAAAGGGAGGTTAATGAGAAGGGAGAGCTGAGAGCAGAGGGCTGAAAAGGGAGGGGGCCACCGAGCAGATGTGCCGCCCAGGCGAGGGACCCAGGTCACCAGCCTGGTACTCCGGGGTTACTCTGGGACCTTCCCAGGCTGGGGGTCTCAGCGCCCAGGCTGGCCCCAACCGTGTCCCGCTGGGGTGAAGGGGCAGGGACGCAGGCTGGTGCGGCGGGCCGGCGGCAGCTCCCAGTCCTGCCGCGACTTGCCGGAGTGCCACAACCCCAGTGTTGACCGGGCTGCGAGCTCGGGGGCGGCACCCGGCTGGCTCTGGTCAGCATCAAAGACAAGCGGATGGGCAGGCGGACCCGCGGGCAGCCGGCACCATCCGGGCCTGCCGCCGCCGAGAGGGCGCCCTGCAAGGGGCGCGCAGGGGCGACAGAGCGGCCCAGGACCCCCTCCCCGCCCACTAAACGAAGGGAAGAAAGGGGCCCGCGGCCCCACAGCTCCCCTCCCCTCCCCTCTCCTCTCCTCTCCTCTCCTTCACTCCCTCCCTCCCCGTAGCGCTCTGAAAGGAGGAGGGGTCCTAGTGAACCCCTCGTCTCCGACAGGCCCCCTGCCTCCTTTGTCACCGCAACCTCGGCACGAAGCACCTCGGGCCGCCTCGCCCCCCGGGCCCCGGCCCGCGACCCCGCGGGGTCGCCCCGGCACTCACCCAGCGGCAGGCTGATCCGGGGCGAGGACGCCAGGGTGGCGGGCGGCAGCGGCGGCAGCAGCAGCAGCAGCAGCAGGAGCGGCGGCGGCGGCGGGCTCCTCCGGGCCATCGCGGCGCGCACGGCTCGGACAGCGACGGTGTCCTCCGAGCTCCGGCTCAGGTGGCCCGACTGGACTCGCTGGGGGCGGCCCCGCCCCTAAGTCCGGTGCTGGAGCTGAGGGGTGGGGTGGGGGGCGCGTCACGTGCCCGCCGCGGTCGCTCGGCCCTGCGACCCCCGCAGCGCGGTCCCCACTGCCCAGCTCCGAGGAGGCTCGCGGCGAGCGCGGGGCAGAGGGCGGCGCCGGAGGAGGAAGTGGGGCAGGCAGTCCTGCCTCTCCCTGCCGCTCCCGGCCCTGCCCGCCCCTTCCCCCTTCCCCCTTCCCCTTCCCCCTTCCTCCTTCCTGGGCGCTGCGGGCAGGAGGGGCGCCCGCGGGGTGCGCGCCTGGAAGGGCCGAGTCCCGGGATGCGTGGGCGCCGAGGCCGCCCGAGCGCAGAGCGCGGGCGGGGGGAAGGGGACCCCTGGATCCCCACCACCACCTTCGGACCCTCCCTCCGGCGCCGCAGCCCCCTCCGGCTGCCCAGAGACCCTCTGCGAGCCGTGGTTTGGGACAACGCGTGGGTCTCTCGCACTGCGCCCCCGCGGGGGTCTGGCCCGGGCCGGCCCCTTATCCCCGCCCTCCCGCCTCCCCGCCGATGCTCCTGGCACCCACTTGTCCGTGACCGAATGAACCCAGCCGAGCTCGCGCTGACGCCGGGGCCACTTGCCTTAGTCTGATGCCTGCACGGGTCAGTCCCCCGGGGGTCTTGGGCGCGTTCACTGCAGGCCCGGCACCCAGTCCCGGCGCGCCGCAGGGCGTCCGCACCTCGAGTTCTGTCCACACGAAGCCAAACCTTGGGTGGGGGGAGCGGGCAAGATTAGCTTAAGTGGAATAATAGGATTTAATGTACTGCCAAGGCGGTGAGGCCTTCCTCACAACCTGCACGAGGCCCGCAGGGTGAGGTACTCCGGAAGGCTGGAGTGGATCCCAGGGGCACCCACTGGGGGAAGGCGTGGGCCCATCACCCCCCAGCATCCCCAGGGGTGGAGCCAGTCCTGCTGAGACCAGGGATTTCCAAGGGCAACCTGGACCCCTTAGTGGGTCCTGAAATCAATTTCTTGGCTCCCTATCAGCAGTAACAAAAACACAGACACTCAGTAGAAAGCATCAGAGGGCAATGATTGCAGGAAGGATAAGTAAGCCTTGGGAAACACTTTTCAACTCTTCCTAAGTGGGAACAGGATCACAGTAAAATATAATCCTTCCTGTACTTAAGAGTGAAAAGACAGTTCAAAACCTTGCTATTCTCGCTATTCATTTCCATGGCAGTGGGGACAGTTTCTCCAGGAATTAGCTGCAATCCTGGGAAAGTTCCTCTTAAACCCCAGCCAGAATAAGCTTCCTCAGAGCCACCCCCAGGGCCTGCCACAGCCCCTCTCACTGGGTGGCTGTCAGGGTGGGCACGGCACTCATGCGGTCCCAGGTCTCCCTTGCAGCCAAGCTCCCCACACTCACTCTATGCCCTCTGTGCCTCCATCCCAACACCCTTCCGTGGACATGGGCCAGGCTGGCGGCCCTCCTTTTAAAGGGGCTCCCAGCCGTGGACACAGCATGCGACGTGGCACGTGGGCAGCACCAAGCACCCCCAGCCCTAGCGCTGCTGCCCAGGCCTTGGGCACTGGACTACCGTGTCGGTGCTTTCAATCCACCGTTAGCCCATGACGCCCCAGCTTCTATCTGCAGCCAGGACCTCTGTCCTGAACTCCAAATGGCCTCGACGTTTCCACTGGCTGTTTTGTCTGGCGGGCGTCTCAGAGCCATCATGCTCCCAAATGAGCTCCTGATGGCCGTCTCCCCAAAATGAGCTCCATCTGTGTGAGCCTTCCCCATCGCACTTAACAGCAAGCCATCCTTCCGTTGCTCTCCTCACCCTCAGCCACTCCGCTGCCGCCCCCACTTGCTCGACCCAGGCTTCCAAGCACTCTGCTGGGACCTTTGCCCGCCCCCACCTCCCCTCCCAGGGCTACTACCTCCTCTGCCTGGGGCATTCCTCCCTCACAGCCACAAGACTGAGTCCCCGGCTTCCTCCAAATCTTTGCTCAAAGACCACCTTCTCGAAGAATCGGAATTTCCCCCAATATACCCCTTATCCTGAGATTTTCTTCTCAAAGCATTCATCACCGTCTATCATATGACACGATGTGCTTACTTGTTGTGGTTTTTCTTTATTGTCTGAACTTCCCACCTGTCCTCCTACCTCCAAGATGTTGACTAGGCAGGGAAGCGGGGAATGTTGCTTATCTGCTTGTTTGCTAATATACCCCAAGCCTCCAGAACAACGCGGGGCATGTGGTGGACCCTCGGGGAGTGCTGGCTGGGTGGATGCATGCAACCTAAGAATCATGTACTACGGCTGGCTCATGTCAGTCAACTACCAGAGCTATTTTTTGGTATCCCCTTTGGTCCAGTAAAGAGTTCCCCCGGACCTGAAATTAGGCAGTCATCTTTTTCTACCTAAGCACAGGACTGTGCATTGATTCCTTTTAAATCTATTGGTTCTGGTCCAGATTTCATCCTACTGAGGTTGTTCGAATATTGATTCTATTATTATACATTGGCTTCCCCTCCCAGTGTTGAGTCATCTGTAAATTTGATAAGTGTTCCTTCTGCCTTTATTCAGGTCGTTGATACAAATGTTGGATGGACAGACCTAGCACCCAGGTCGTGGTTTCTAAATAGCATTGTCCAATAAAAGGTACCAGGACTCCCTGGAACAATGAAAGGGAAAGTAAAAGGTGCACCTAGGACATTTTGTCGGGCCAGAGAGCAATGAGGTAATTAATGACTAATGGGGTCATGTCGAAAGGGCATAGGACCAGCTTGATGACCAAACTTGGGACAATTTGAGCATTAAAAAGCATAATGGAGTAATGGTTTCTAATGCATGACAATCCATTAGTCCACAGTGACATTCAGAGAGACACAAAGAAAGAGAAGGAACAGAAAGGAAGCTTTTCTTTGCAGAAAAATGCCAGCTGATAAATGTGGAAGAAATGATAGAACTGGAAAATTCGAATTCAAAGCAAGGATCGTCTTTGGATGTGAAAGCATTGGCTGGAAGATTGTTAGGAAACTATGTATAAACAAAGTCTCAAAGTCTGTCCCCCAGATGAGTTACTAACTGCCAAAGAGAAAATGTAACTCTTACGGTCACCATCTTAACCAAGTGGTTCAAATTAGCATCACCAGTCATGGGACCTCCTGACATCACTTACATCCTGGCGTGATGCAATCAGAAATCCATTACGCTGGCAACCTTGTAGCGTTCTTGTCAAAAGTGTTTCACCCAGGTCTAATAATGAGGACACAGATGCGTCCAGCACTCTTAAAGACAACTAGGCTCACTCTTCAAAAAGGTCAATCTGATGAAAGGCAAAAGGACAGGAGGACTGTTTTAGGTTAAGAAACTAAAAAGACAGTATAATCGAACGCAAGATGTGAATCTTGATTGAATTCTGGGGGAAAAAAAACTGTAGAGCAACTGGGAAAGTTTTCAGATGCACTGCGTATTAGAGGATATGATGGCATTATATGGCGCACGTCTTGAGTACGATAATGGTAGCTATTGTGGTTGCAGGAGAATGTCCCTGTCCTTTGCAGATGTCTGCTGAGGTTTTCAGAGGTGAAATGTCCTGATGTCTGCAACTTACTTTCAAATGATTCAGCAAAAACATGTGTGCCTGTTAGAAAGAGTGAGTAGGTCTGAGGCAGTTGTAACAATTGGTTACTACAGAAAAGCAATGGGTGCTTTGTAGGTTTGGGGGTAGGGGATTGGGATTGAGTGAGACAGGGCCAAGGAAAGAGCCCAATGCCGCAAGATTGACTTCCATCAGGGTGAAAACTGATCAATATCCTTTGCGGGTTGAGCACCCAGCTAGGTCACCCCGTAACTGCACTATGCAGCCCCCATTTCTCTATTTTATCCATAAGAAGATAGGGAAAACCTTGCAAGAAATCTCACTGCAATCGGGGAGCTAGCTGCCGCGTTCCCTTCTCCTGCGTTCTGCTAGGGCCAGATGAGCGGCGCGTACCGAGAGCCCGCATCGGGGCTCTCCTGACAGGGCAGCGGGGCCGGTCGCCCCGGTGTCCTTGTCACACCAGGGCTGTGTGACTGCTGTGCTCCTCCCTGAGGACCAGAGGCAGGGCTGATGCAGCCTCGCTTGGCGGTTGATTATATTCCGCTCACGGCTATTCGAATGCTTCCAGCGTGTCACATGCCGAGTAGGTGGCAAGCCCCTTGAGGAGAGAGACAAGCCCCTTGAGGACAGAGACAAGCCCCTTGAGGACAGAGGCAAGCCCCTTGAGGACAGAGATGGGTCTTCTGTCTTCAGAAGCCCCTCTGCCCAGCACAGCACTCCAGCAGGAACTCTGCGGGGCTGACCAGGAAGGGACCCAGCTGTTGGCCTGGAGAGGAGCCCTCCGCAGACGCCCCCAGCATGGCAGCCTCGGCCCCCGTGGGCTCCAGTGTCTTCTACCGGTGTGCCAATTTGTTCTCTCCAGACTGGAGAAAAACAGGAGGCTGGCTGACAGAGAAAAACCTCGTTCGAGCTGACTTCCTGTGGGCTAAGTGTGGTTCCCAAGCCCACGCTGTGTCTCCTGCTCCCCTTTGCCACTCTTGGACACGGGCAAGTCCCTCTCGGGCAGGATGTCCCTGTTTAGAAAGCGCTCAGGGGGGCGGCTTGGAAAGAGAGTATAAAAGGAGACAAAGAGTAGAGTAACCCTTCCTCTGTGCCCACCTCTGGCAGGATGAAGTCACCTCCACGCCTGGCCCTTTCTCCATCCACGCACACAGCCCTGCCTCCCTCCCATCCTCCCCCTTCTCCCTGTCTGTCTGTCTGTCTGTCTGACACAGCCCTGCCTCCCTCCCATCCTCCCCCTTCTCCCTGTCTGTCTGTCTGTCTGTCTGTCTCTTTCTCTCACACATACACACACATAAGGACAAAAATGCAGGTATAAAAGGTACATAAGGAAACATACAAAGAGGCCAAACCAAACTCCTCTATGGTGAAAAAATGCCAGTCGAGGGGGCACAGGCCGGTAGGCAGACGGGAACACCGGGAATGATGAGACTATTCCACACCTGCGTCTGGGTGTTGCTTTCCCAGGTGTGTACAAACATTAAAATGTTTAGGGTGTACACCTCAGATGTGTGCATGGCCCTCTACGTGAATTTAGACTTTATACTTGTCAACATGGGAGGAAAAATAAAGAAAGAAAGAAGCCTCAAGGTGAGAAGAGACACCTCACCTGTAGAATCAGGTGGAAGAAGAAAAAAAAGAGAAAGAGAAATAAGACCGGCGACAAGAGGAAGAGAAAACAACGGGAATCGTGGTTACAAGTACGACGCGCCTGCTCCCCGTCTGGGCTGCCAAGCGCTCAGGAAAAGGCGCAGGGCAAGGGCTGGCCGTGGAATGGTCCGTCCAGGCCACTGTCAGCCTCTCCAGCAACCGATACTCACTCATCATCTATAGGGACAGCCTCAGGCCAGCTGCAGGCTGGCCGTGTCCTTGGGCACGGATGGTCCCCACCAGGCGGCCCCCAGCCAGCCAGGCCGGCCTGCTCTCATCCCACCCAGGGATCCTGGCTCTGCAGCTCCCACAATTCTACTCTGGGAGTCATTGCTTTGTTTGTTGGCAGTGGGGGAGGGGCATCCTGCCATGCCCAGTGGAGCTTGAACCCAAAGGTCCCACCCACCCCTCTCCTGGAGTAGCGCTCCTCCCTGGTCCCGGGTTCTGGCTGGCAAGCTGCCCGGCCTCGTAGACACACACTGGCTGCGGCCCAGCTCCACGGGCCTTGGCCCCGTGCCACCATCCCCTCGTAGCCCTGAGCCCTCCTCTCATGCCAACCTGCAACTGCAGCGCCCCGCCCTGCCCTGGCTGGGGAGCACGATGCTGGTGCGTCCTCCCCAGGGGTTGGGCAGCGGCTCAGCTGCAGCATTTTGATGAGGAAGTGACTGACACCAGCTGGCACACCCTTGTGTGTGCTTTTAAATCAGCCAATGACTTCCAGATCCTGGCGGCTGGCAGCCTCCTTGGGGCACTGCCCTCCACGACAGAGGGCATCCCCAGGCCAGCGCCAATACGGCCTCAGATCTCACAGGCAGTGTTCGCCAGGGTCTAGAAATAAGAGTAAACGGCCTGGTTTCCGTTCTCCAAACCGTATCCCCCTCCCCTGGCCCTTTGTGTTTCCCGCTCCGATAAGCGGTAGAATGTGGTGGTCAGGCACCCTGGTTCCGTCATCGGAAGAGGAATCTCGGTGCCAGCCGTTACTTGGTGGCCTGGGAGGAAGCCACACCGTCTGCCTGAACCTCAACCTCCTCATCCGTGACACAGCACTCCACGGCCAGCAGGAGGGCTGACGTGAGTGCATGTAAGGGACTGGCCGCGCTGGCATTTGCTGGATGCCACACGGACGAAGGCAAGCTCACTACATTACCAGCTCCCCCCACCTATCCCGGCAGCCTCCGTCCGCCTCAGTAACTTCTACCCGTCTTCTATGCCCAGCCCCGAGGACCCCTCTGGGCTCTCCCTCGGGTCCAGCTGCCTCTTACAAACCCAGGGCTGCTGAGGCTGCAAGTCTCACGAGGAGAAGAAACCAGCCCGCCCAGCCCAGGCCCCAGGTGCTCCTGCGGTGGCGAGCAGCCCGCCACCCACCCCTCCGCCACCCCCGATGGGGCCTGTCAGGGCCTGAGCTGGCCACTCCCTGGGAGGGGATGCCCTGCCCCACGGGGCTGTGGTGCAACCAGCAGGGCTCAACCTGTCTCTGCCTGGACGTGGTGGAACACGAAGTTGCCACTGTCACCGCCCTGCCCCCAGCGCGAGCGAGCGAGTTCAGGAGGGGCCTCTGCCTGTGCCTGCAGGCCTGACCACCCCAGGGCCTCCAGAGCTCGGGGAATAGGCTCGGCGGGTGCTCGGCATCTGCCACCCCAAAGGCACACGGTGACTGCTCAGTGACTCTCTTTCCCGGGAACCCCCTGCAGCTGCTCAGAGGTGGAGAGGGATGCTCTAGGCCAGGAGAGGGCGGGGAGCACGAAGCACAGGGTCTGGGAGAGAGTTCCGGCTTCCATCCGGCTTACCACACCTGAGGCCCCTCCGTTCCCAAGGTCCCAAGAAATCAGGAATCCACCTCCCCATTTGCTCACCAAGTTCTTCCCCCGAAAACCCCACGCTGACCCCAGACCTCTGCTCATTGCCTCGTGAAGGGAAAGAAGGCCCAGGCCAAGGCCCTCCCTCCGCCCCGAGGAACGGCCCTTCTTATCCGGAGACCCAAAGCTGTCCTCTCGGCTTCTCCCCACAAGGAGTTTCCCTGTCACCTCCGGTCACTTCACGGCTACCATCCTTTTTCCCAGACAGAAGGCCTTGCTCTCGGTCCCGGTGGTACCCGCACGGGAGGCCAAGACGGAGCAGCCGCCGGGTGCTGGGAGACGGACAGGCGCATGTCACCGATTTCTCATGGCTCCAAAGCCTGCACTATCACCCTGCTTTGTCCCCCTCTGTGGTGGCATGCCCACTTGCTACCCTAGAGCAATGGCATCAGGACACAGCATTTGCGGAGAGCGGGTATAAAGGTGACACCAATAACCCACTCTGAGGCTGGGATCTTGTGCACCAGCCACCCAAGCCCGTGGCTCCTCGTGGCTTCTGGCAGCACCATGTCTGCACTTTGGGTGAGTGTCGGGCTGGAGGCCACCATGAGGCTCCAGCGGGCCCGGCCTGGCCCTAGCAAGGGTACTGTGTGGGGCCTGGACTGGGGCTGGACCCACCCAGCCACATAGGCTGGGAGCTGGGACCCGAACCCCGAGAACGCTATGCTGTTCTGTAAGAAGGATCAGAGCTTTCATCTGATTTCAGAAATATCATTGTCCCTTTCCCCTCCAAAGGTCAAGGACCATTTCTTTCAGGTTTGCTAATCTGCAGACACAGGGAATTTTTCAAAATTAGCCTTTATCAGGTAAAAAGAAGGTACAGACCTCATTTTGGAGTTGTATAGCCTTAACATGAATTATTTGGCAAACTAATTCCCTAAAGCAAATTTGCCCTTTACAAGGCCAGCATTCATGGTGCATCTTCTGTAAGTGAGGTGCTGTGCTGGGCTTCCTGCATTCAATCATTTATTTAATTCTCACGACAAAGTGAGCTAGAAATTATTGTATTCCACTTTCTAGATGAGAAACTGGGGCACAGAGAGGCTCAAGGACTTGCTGAGGTCACACAACACGTCAGTCGGGGCTGGGACCCGAACCCAGATCTGATTCCAGAACCCACAAAGATACTGTATCTACAGCTGGAATTTCAACCAGGGTTCTGTCTCAAGTTATAGCCATCCTCCTCTTGATGATATAAGCTGCCATCCCTTTCCTTCCTCCCTTCTTTCCTTCCTTCCTTTCTCTGTTCATTCATTCAACAAATATTTCTTGTGTACTCGCTGCCTTCTAAGTATTGATGGAATGAAAGAAAACTGCCATGGTCCTCGCACTCCAGCCCACCCCACCGAGCGTACAGTTCATCAGGATCCTTTAAACTCTTATTTCCAGAAAACACCCTCCCTCGCCACATTTCTCTGGACGCACTGACTCACTCCTTTGTCTCCAACAAAGGTAGTGGCTGGGCCGACCTGGCGGAGCCTCAGACGGGCTCCCAGACTTCAGAGGCTAGAATCAGGCCGTTTCCCACTGGTTTCCGGGGTTGCTCCTCGGGGCGGGCGTCTGCACTCCACTCCGATTCCCACTAAGGCACTCATTATGCTGCCGTGAAATGCTCCTTTACACGTCACTTGTCCCTGTCTTCCTGCCCCTTCTGCGGGCTCCCTGAGTGCAGGCGCCCGCCCCTAGGAGCAGCCTAACTCGGAGTTTTAATCTCCGGCCCCCAGTGCAGAGCCTGGAACAGCAGGCACCCAGTAAACGTTTCCTCAATGAAGAAATGAGTTTTCGCCTCTAGCTGATGGGCTCAAGTTACTTCCCAACCATTCATTCAAGTGTTCTTTCCTGGGCCTCTTCTCAGCCTTCCCCGCATCCTTTCACCAGAAAAGACACCTCACTGACGTGGGAAGTCCCACACTCCTGTTCCAGGGCAGCCAAAGGGTTTCTTGTTTGTGCAATCCCAGCAGCCTTTCTGGCTTCAGAAGAGATGGTATTTGGGATAGCTGGGGAATGCTTGGCTCCTGGAGATGCTTTTCGGGAATCCTCTCAGACGCCACCATGAAAGCAAAGCCCCAGGGAGCAGGCAGAGGGAGAGGAGCTTTCCTCTGATTTTCATCTGCACTCCAGGGAGAGAGGCGCTCTCTGAGGTGCCCCCCGGAGGCTCCAGCCTCCGTGCCCCATCTTTACCTGTCTGTGGCCTTTGTCCTGCTTATTAGATCACCTGTCACCAAAGGAAACAGCCACGGAGACCGGGTTCAAATTCCGATCTTCCCAATCCCGGTTTCATTTTGGGAACTAATTTACTCTCTCTCTCTGGGTCCAGTTTCTCCTATGAAAATAAGGGGCGGGAGGGACTAGGTGGCTTTCTCAATCTCTTCCAGTTGTCAAGCATTCGTGGGAGAAAATAAAATTTTAATTGTGCGCCTCCCTGTCCTTATGGCGCTCGTTCGATGCTTACAAGAATTACGTGATTTGTAAGTCAAAGGGTGTACTGGCAATTACAGGTGCATAAACGTGTGTAGAGGTCAACGACTTTCTCCAGGGCGCCCAGGGGTCCTAAGCCCCTTTTGCCAGAACACAGTGGCTCCAGGGAGGACCCTAGAACCCGGTCACTTCCAGGATCCCCACTTACTTTCCCTCCTAATCCTTAACTCTACCTTGTCACTCAGAGAGAAGCAGCCATGACACTGAGCCTAACTCAGACGTCCTCCCCACGACCGGTCCTAGGAAGGGCTCAGGCCGTCCCCAAATCCCAAACTGATTTCCCTCCAGACCAAGACTCCTGCCTCTCGCTTCCAGGTGTGGGAGCAAGGGGTGGTGTAAGAAAGGTAAGGGCCTAGCCTCCTGCGCTGCCATGGCAACAGGTCCCTGAGAGGCGGCCCCGTGCACATCAGAACTTGCAGGTGGGGCCCTCTTGGAGACAGCCCTGCGGGAGGTGGGGGAGGTGGCAGTCCCCACGACTTCTCCCGGGTCCGCCCCCTCCCCGGGCCGCGGCTCCCGCCTGTCCAGGCCCCTGCGCCTACCTGAGGGTGTCCCGGCTCGCACACGACCGCCGCCCACGGCAGGGCCACCTCCCGCACCGTCCCCACGCTCGTCCTGGCTGTTGCAGGCCAGCCGGACGCCCTCCCTGGGGACCTGGAGCGTCCACGGGAACACCCTCGGTCCTGCGCTCTGTCCCCGGAAATGCGAGGCTGCAGCCTAGCCCCGCCCCGCCCGTGTTTACGGGAATTGTCCCCAGGCGCCCAACAGCCCCCCCCCACACACACACACACACACACTATGACCCGCCCTCGGGCAATGACAGCCACTCTGGACTCGCTGCGGTCCGCCCGTCCCCAGTGGGGACCTCTGGGGGACCTGCCCCCGCGGCGGCTCTGCAGCCCAGTAGGCCGTGGGGTCGGTGGGCTGCACCCTCCCTGACCGAGGCAGGCCTGGCCTCTTCTGACCCGAGTCCTGCAGGGGACACTGAAACTAGCTTGAAAACGGCGGGGCTGGTTGGGATCCTAGACCTACTGCCACCTGGCAGGCTGTGTTACCTCGGGCGAGTTCCTTAACCTCTCTGAGCCGAAGTGGGCACCGAGGACAGTAGGGACCTCCCAGGGCTGTGGTGAGCAATGCCATTCTGTAGGCACCCACTGGCGCCCGGTCAGCAATCCATAATGCAGGTATTGTCTCCGGTAGGAGCCAAGTGAGAGCAGGCAGGGCCGCCCTGCTCGAAACCACCCACGTCTCCACCGGGTCAGCGGGGCTGGCTGCGTCCCTCACCCTGTCGCGGGCTGCGCCGCGACAGTGGGACGAAACCAGGAGTTCTGAGGGAGGGGCGGGAGGGGCGGGAGATACGGCTATAAACACTGAGCACTCAGCAAGTGACCTTGGCGCTTGCGTCCTGGCTCCCCTATCTTCCAGGAAAGTCACCGCTGCTCTCAGGGCGGTTCCTGAAACAACCAATTCGGGACGAGTGAGTGGCGGAGCTGGCAGGAGCTGGCTGGTCAAGGGGCTGGAAAAGCCGGAGGCCACGTGCCAGCATCTTCCCCCGCCAGGCTAGGCTCAGTGGCACTGCTCCCCTGCCACCTCCCCTGCGGGCAGAGCGGGTGAGGGGCTGCCAGCTCCCCCATAAAAAAAGGTTTTGTTATCTGACTGCAAAAGGGAACATATATTTACAAGGTAGAAAAGAGAAAAATGCAAGGAAAAATATCACCCATCATTCCACTCTACCCAGAGACCGGCAGTGTTAATATTTACTAAAACCTTTTTTTTTTTTTTTTGAGATAATATTTACATGTAAAGTGCACCAGACAGGGGTGAATATCCCCCTGTCTCTTTTCTGCACAGTTATACGTTTATGTGTTTTAGAAAAAGGATTATTTGGTACATACTCTTTTGTAACTTTTCCTTAGTCATGTAGCATAGGTTTCTAAGCAAGTCTCTATTATTAGACATTTAACTCGTTTCTAATTATTCATCGTGGGAAGCAAGGTCCCGAGGAGCATCCTTATCAAAAAGACTTTCTGCACTCCCTCGATTATTTTCTTCTGTTCCCTGTATTCTTCCTTCCTCGTCATTGTCATCCAAGGAGTAGTTAAAACACACTGTTGTATAGCTGAGGGAATGCACTTCACTTGTGCAAACGGCCTGTACAATCATGCAATCCTTTGATTGGCTCTGCCTTCCAACTAATGCTGGGGGTGGGGGCGGGAGGATGGCTGATATTCAATACTTCCAAGTTCCCTCACACACAGCACATCTGTCTGTCCTGCTGATCACAGGCTGCTCAGAGGAGCTCCTGGAATCTAGGTCCCCCAGGGGCTCAGAGCTTCAGGGGCCTAAGCAACCTGGGCCCATGCTGTCCCCAGACCAGGCCAGAGCCTTCGGGAAAAGAATGCTGCCCACGACCTCCCCTCCCCTCCTCCTCTCTCCCCAACATCATTTCTTTCTCCCGCTCCACCTTTTCCCATCCCTCCTCCCTGCCTCCTTTGCCTGACTCACCTCCTCCTCCAACCTTCTTCCAGAAAAAAGGGGAAAATCTTTAAAGGATGGAAAGAAGGCCGTGTCTTCAATGTTATCGATCCCCCTCGTCCCCACCCCCCACCCCCACTCTTTTCTGGCCGTGGACCTCAGGTGCAGAGAGGCTTGAGTTAATCACCTTCTCAGCTCACAGCACATGTCCCCAAAGGACTGCTCAGGGTCCCTTGATGAATGTAGCTGTTCATTTCCCTTTGTCCTTTCCACTCTCCCTCCCACTCCCTCCCCCCACAGGCTGCCACTCGAAGGTGTTTAACATACAGGCTTTTGTTCCTATGCGTTCTTGCAAGAGGCGCATTGTGGAATTGTATACGTGTGCTTTTTTAAAACCTTTTTGTTCTCAATAATTATAGATCCACAGAAAGTTACACAATAGTAAGTACGCAGTGTCCCCAGAACATCTCATCTAGCTGTCCCCAATGGTGACATTCTAGAACTGTAGTACTACAGAAAAATCAAGAAACTGACATTGGTATAATACTGTTACGTAGACTAGAGACCTTATTGCTCCATTTCACCAGGTTTTACAGGCCGTGTGTGTGTGTGTGTGTGCGTGTGTGTGTGTGTGTGTGTGTGTGTCAGTGTGTGTGTGTGTGTGTGTGTGTGTGTGTAGTTAGTTCTACCCTATTTGATTCCATGGACAGATCTGCATAACAGCCACCACAACTGCGAGACAAACTGGTACCCTCCATAGCCACACTCCCCCAACTCAGGTCCCTGCGTCCCGGCAACCACTAACCTTTCCTCCATCTCTAGCTTGGTCGAGACTGTTACATAAACGGAAGCTTTTGAGGCTGGCTTTTCTCACTAACCACAGTGCCCTGGAGATGCATCCACGTTGCTGTGTGGACCCTTCGTTCTTTCCTTGTCGTGGCTGAGTGGTACTTCATGGCGTGGGTATACCGGGGTCGAACTATTCGCCCACTAAAAAGATATCTGGGTTGTTTCCAGCTTGGGGCTATTACAAATAAAGCTGATGTGAACATTCACGTACAGGTTTTTGTATAAACATTAAGTTTCACTTTGGGGGATATATGTCCCAAGGGTGCCATTGTTAGGTCTTATGGTTAAGTGCATGGTTAATTTTGTGAGAAATTGCCGGCCTCTCGGCCACATGAGGGCACAGAATGAAGAAGGCCGTCTGGGAATCAGGGTTCTACCAAACCACCACCAGACCTGGATTTCACCATCTCCAGAGTGTGAGAAATAAACGCTTAAACCAAAACAAACAAACAAACCAAAAACAAAACACATTGCCACACTATTTTCCAGAGCGGCTGTACCATTTTACGTTCCCGTCAAAAATGTATAAACGTTCCAGTTTCTCTACCTCCTTGCCAGCATTTGGCATTTCACTGTTTTACATGTCAGCCGTTCCAATAGGTGTAGAGTGGTACCCCGCTGTGGTTTTAATTTGCATCTCCCTGATGGCTAATGACGTTGAGCATCTTTTCAAGTGCTTATTTGCCGCCCATATCGTCTCCTTGGTAAAATCTCTGTTCGTGTCTTTGGCTATTTTCTATTTGGATAATTAATTGATGGCATAAAAGGCATTTTGTTATGTCTCATTCTATTTCTTAGTATTTTTATGACACAGGCTCATCTGTGCTGCTCTGGGTACATCTAATCTACTGCTTCTAGCTGCTGCACAGTACCCCAAGGTATGCACCCACCACCTTTTATCCTTCTACTCCCCCAGGAATGGACACCCTGATTCTCTGCAACTCCCCACCCCCACACATAACTCTATAGTTAATGTCTTCTTTCCTGTCTACCTTACGGGACACATGAAAATTTCTTTGAGATTATTCACAGGATATGACATGCTCTGGAGTCCCAGGCCATCCTATCCACATGCCCACCAGCCACGGACCCCTGCATCCTCCCAACTCATGGCATTATCCAGCTGTCTAATGTTTCCAGTCTGAATGATCTAAAGTTGTAACATTTCTTTAAAAGTCAACGTTACCAAGGTATAACTTACCACAATATTAACACATTTTATTTTGATGAGTTTTGACAAATGTATACACCTGTAAGCACAATGCAAATCAAGATATGAAACATTCCCATTACCCCAAGAAGTGCCCTGTGCCCTCAGTCCCTCCTTCCTGCCCCCCACAACCACAGATCTGATTTCTATCACTGTAAATTACTTCTGTCATTCATATAAATGGAAAACATACAGTACATACTATTTTGTGTCCGGCTGCTTTCACTAAGCATAATGTTTATAAGAGCTGTATCTATAGCTCAGTCTTGGCCAACAGACATGTGAAAAGATGCTCAGCAACACTAATCACCAGGGAAATGCAAATTAAAACCACCACACCTGTCAGAGCAGCCATCACCAATAAGTCAACGAATAACCAGTGCTGGCGAGGATGAGGAGAAAAGAGAACCCTTATGGTGGGACTGTAAATTGGTGCAATCCCTATGAAAAACAGTTTGGAGGTTCCTCAAAAAATTAAAACTGGAACTACCTTATGACCCACGCCTGGGTATTTATCCAAAAAAATTAAAAACACTAATTCGAAAAGGTATATATACCCCTATTGTCACTGCAGCACTATTTACGATAGCCAAGATATAGCTCTCACACACTCCCTCCCTCTGAGCCTGCTGGGACCTCCCCAGCATCTCCACCTTCTCCTGGTCCTTACTTAGCCTTTCCCTTTCTTTGTTCCCTCTTTACCTGATGGAGGGTAAGCAATTCACTCATCGCCTGATTCCCTGAGGAAAGGCTATCACCACTCCATTTTCACCTTCTGTGGAAAGCTCTGGACGAGCTGGGGGATCCCCCCTCTCCGTACCTCTCTCTGAGCAGTGACTGGGGAGTTGTCACTCAGGCAGGAAGGTTCCACTGCAAATCCAGGTCAGCAGACTCAGAGGGGACCGTCAACATCTGCCGGCTGCCCTACTCATTTCTTTGGTTACCTCTCTGTACCACCGTCCGCGGCAACTCCCTGAAACCGTCTCCCTTCTCCCCAAGCTTCCAACACTCTCCCTTGACTTCCCATATGAGGTGGGCGTCATCAGATGGGGCCTTCCTTATCTTTTCCCTATTTGCACTGAGAGAGACGCAGGCTACCTTCCTGAACAAGGTGGTAGTCTGGGGATAGATGGAGAGCATGCCAAAACGGGGTTCAAAGAAAAAAAAAAAAAAGGAAGTTATTTGGAATGTTTAAACACAACAAATTAGTGCTTTTAACACACCCACACGAATACAATGCTATCAGTAGGAATTTATTTGGCAACGACATCCAAAACCAGAATGCAAGACCAGAGCTAAAAGGCCCCACCCACTCCCCACCTCTGCCCTTCTAGTCCTAGCCTTTTTTGCAACCAAATAGTGGTTCTCTGGAAGCAGCTGGAATCCCCTGGAAAGCTGGCTGCACCTGCAGATCATGAAAATCAAGTCTCTGGGGTGGGCCCAGGCAGCACCACTTTTCAGGCTCCCCAGGAGGTTCCGGCTTGCAGCAGAGGCTGACAAGCCTGACTCTCCCTCCCTCCCGCTCCACTGGCTTATTCCTAAAAGCTTGTAAGCAAGCAAGCTTCAGTCTCTCCCACAGAAAGGTGGGTGGGTTTTTTAATTTTATTTTTATTTTATTTTATTTTTTTGGTCCATATACACACACAGACACCCGCCCCAGGGCTCTTATCTGGAACGTTCTCCTCCAGTTTCAAGCCGTACCTAGTTCAACAGCTTCTTGAACCTTCATATGTAAACAGATCACATGGGAGAACTTGTTAAAATGCAGACTTAGATACTGCAGGCAGGCCTCGGGGGAGGACGCAGGTTCTGCATTTTAATAGGCTTCCAGGAGATGCAGATGTGCTGTCTTCAAACAGCAAAGCCTGAGGCCCTTGCTGGAACTTCCCCCTGGAAAAGCTCCCTGAACCCACCCATCTAGATGAAATCTCCCCATCGGGCCCTCTCAGCACTGTGCGTCTCCCCTTCCCAGCACCTACGCTATTGCACTGATATTTGTGATTGCGATTACTGGATCACAGTCTACTCCCTCACAAATGCATGGGATACACACACACACACATCCATATATATTTATATATACACACAGATATATACATATATACATATATACATATATACATATACACATATATATACATATATATCTGGTTTCCTTGGCCGCTGTGTCACAGAGCCTCACACAGTTCCCGGCATACAGTAGGTGCCCTATAAACATCTGTAGGTAGAATGACAGAGTACATTGCTCAATCAGTCAAAGGAACAGCTCCCGCTCCAGCCCTGAAGTCCCCGGCCATCAGGCAGGGTCTCCACTCAGGGCTTGCCGAGCTGTCTGCCTAGTGCTCCTCTCAGTCTGTCCTGTCCCCCAGGCCTCCTCCCCTGAGACTGGAAGCTGAGAAAATGACACTGGAGGTCTCTGGGCTAAAAGTCTCTTCTGAGCCCCAGACAACCCACAGGAAAACAGGCCCAACAAATCTTTCTGGTTCCCTGGAAACCGATCTCTCTCCCTGCTGTTGTGGTTAAGGGTTCTGTGGAAAGGGTTAAAGCACTTGCAGAAGGCGAGGGCTCTCCCTCAGGCCCTCCCTGAACAACTCTTGAGATGTTCTGCAAAAGGTCAGATGTTTCCAGAATCTCAACAGACTGCCTGTGTCTGTTTAAAGGGAAAGACGAGTTCCGGGCCCTCAGCCAGCCCTCGTGGGCAGTTCTCGCCTGGCTCTGCAGGCACAGGGCCAGAGGCCAGGCCCGAGGGCACCCCACCCCCTTTCCTGATGGCCATGGGCAGGCCCCAGTTCTCCAAACCCCACCCTGGAGTTCCGCTGTCCTGGAGAAGGCTGGCATCGACAGACACAAGCAAATACCAACCGATGCGCCAGGAATGGTGGGAGAGGGGGCTAGTCCCTGTGGACACTGAATATTTTCAGCTGGAAGGGACTGTATTCTGACCTGTCATTTTAGAGATGAGGCTCTGAGAGGGGTGGCTGTGATGTCAGGTAGAAAATCCTGGATCCAGAATCAGGACACCTGGGTTCAAAATCCAGCCCCAGTGCCATGAGCTCTGGGATCTTGGGCACGGCGTGAGTCCTTTCTGTACACCTGTAGCCATCTATAAAAATGGGTACAAATACCTCCCACCCTAAGCAGCACGCCCAAGGTCACACGCAGCACAAGCCAAGGTGTGCTGACTCCCCATCACGCATCCAGGCCCCTTTAGGGGTCAGCAGGTTACCCTGAGCACTGACTAATAATAAAAAGCAGCTAAGGACACATTTAAACAACCTTTGTCTTTCATTACTTAATCATACTTTCTAGAAAAAGTAGAAGATTCTAATTCACACGAAGGAAAAAAATTAATATCCCCATTCCCTGGGGTTAAAAACCATGACTATTATGACATTTATCCCTGCATATTATCAAAGCATATATAACTTACACATTTCACGACAATGAGATCATAGGAGGTATACATAGATATATATCTATATATATCTCCTTCCAGTTAAAGGAAGGACTTTACAGCTTCCCTTTGGCACATCCAAACGCCAGCATCACTATTCTCACACTTTGGGGTGGTAAAATCGGTGTGAACACTGTGGCAGCTGCACAGTCGATCTGATAACGGAGAGGGCTGCTGAATGACTGCGGGCTGGGACTGTCCGGTCACACAGGGCAGAAGGATGACTCCTGCCCCAGGCAGGCTGGCTCGAGAGTTTATCCCACTACTCAAAACAGGTGTGCAATTTAATGCTTAGGAATGGTTTATTTCTGGAACTGTCCATTTAATATTTTCAAACTGCAGTTGCCCGTGGATAAGGGGGGACTAATATATGAATCTGGGATTCAAACCCTGGTGTATCTCACTAAAAAGTCTATGTTATATTTCAAATTACTATAAAGCTACCGGGGAGATCAATGGAAACAGGAAAGCCTGGCAGGAGACAGCCGCTTTGGGGTGGGGGGCACACATTACCAGGGCTCACCGATATCTCCAGCCCTCTTCTTGCTGGGCACATGGAGGATTAGGCTTCCAGACTCTGAAAATTAGGTGTAGCCACGTGACTCACTTGGGCCAGAGAAATGTGAGGAAGGGTGACTTGTGTCCCTACCGGAGCCCGTCTGTGGTTCCCATGCTTTCTTCCCATGCAGCCGTGAACTCTGAACCCTCGTGTGGGGATGGTGGCATCCTAAGACAGATGACAGTGCTGTTGTGATGAGTAAGGTGCTGAGTACGAGGAGCTGGGCTCTGCGAGCCAGGCTGGGAAGGAAGCATGGGCAAGAAGTAATCTTGGTCGTTTTAAGCCACTGAGATGGGTGGAGGTGTCGGCTACCACAGCATAACGTCCTGGCTGATGTAAGCGACGGCGGGGGAGTTTTATGTCTCTGTTTAAATTTTTCTGTAGTTTTTATCCTTTCCCAATGAAAAAATAACCATTTAGAATTGTCTGAAAAAGCCGTAATACACATTCACACAACGGAGAGCATCACCCACGTGCTGGTCTGCGACTTCCCTCCTATTCTTAAAACCGACCACTTCCTATGTCACCTCACACAGATCCACCTCATTCTTTTTACTAGCCGTGTAGTATTCTGTCCCCTGGACGTACCTGCGGGTTGTTTCTGGTTAGTCACAAAAGGCATACTCTGAGCTATGGGGCGACTGTTGCAATACTAATCGGAAAGGAAGTGCTGATATTTATTTTCCCTTTTTTGGGTCTTATCTGGCAGTGTGCGGCCTGAGGTCAGCACTCAGGAGGGATGTGCGCATTTCCTAAGGATGGATGAATAAGACGAGCTAGCGGGCCCGCACCCTCCTAGGATGCACACATGAGGAGACCGGTGAGCACCTACGTGTGAGAAGCCAGGAGCTGGTGCAGGAGAGCGGGGTGGGGAGGCAGGTACGCGCACAGCCTGAGCCGGGCCCACCCTGACTCACAGGCGCAGGCGGATCAGTTAACGGCCTGGAAACTCCAGAGCTCTGAAAGAGTCTGACTCACACACCGTGGTCCGTGAACGAGTCATCTCCCTCGCCAGCTCTCTCCCGTCACCACCGCTCAGCCTCCCGGAAGGGCCTGTGACGTTAACCATTAGATCCCGAGAAAGATGACAGCTGCTCAGAGAGTGCCAAGAGATGGTGATTGTGGGCCTTGTCCATGAAGATCTAATTAGTCCTTAACACACTAATATTTCGACTGCCCTCCGAGCAGGGGGTCCATTGGTGGCTCTGAGCAGGGGGTCCATTCCCGGAGCGACTGGGCTGAAAACACTGGTCACGCATTGAGGCCTCTTCCCGCTCTTTTATTTCTAGTTAGTGGCTTTTTAAAAATTGCTTGCCAAGATGAAATGGCTTTTTTGTTTTCTGATTATAGAGTAAATGCTTGCCCTTTGTGGAAAAAAAAAAAATCAGAAAATACAAAAAGGCGTCAAGAAGAGGGTGAAAATCACCCCGACGGCCACCACCAGAGATGCCGCCATTGGCATTCGGAAGCACATCCTTCCACACGGCCCCCGCGTGTGCCTGCCCACCCACGCTGGCTCACGCTGATAAGGCGCGGGGAAGGACAGATTTCCGCTGCCCTTTGGAGAAGCAGCCGGAGCAACCCATCTCCTCCCTCTCCGCCGTGGGTCTCGCAGAAAGCCGTGGCCAGACCTCATGTGCCCTTGGTAAAGGCCCCTAAAGACGGTGTCCTGATTTTAGCATTTCACACTCGGAAAACGCCACCTTCCGTGCAGCTGGGTGTGACACACACAGGTGAGCGCGCTGGGAAGGGTACCAACCCCCTTGGATTGGACCAGCTGGCTCCAGGGCCGAGCTCCAGATCTGCCTTTGCTACTTTGCCGGTGGGCGAGTCCCTTCCCCTCTCTGAGCCTCATCCGCAGCCGGGTACGTGTGAGACGGGGTGCGACGCGTGGGTGTGCAGAGGCCGAGGCACTACGTGCTGGTTACTGGGGCAGGGCGGCTGCTGCGCTTCCACGGCAGGAGGAGAGCAGAGAAACTGGGACTGCTCGGCCACGGGAGAGGAGCAGAACTGTGGCGATTCCCTGGATGAGACCTAAAGGCCACAGAGAAATCGCAGAGTCCCCGAAAAATGGGGAGCAGGAAGGAGCCTCGGAGACGAGCACACCACGCCCCACGCGGTATTCTGATTATGTGTGTGCCGGTAACACGGCCTAGAGGAATTATGGGTCCGAAAGGTGCATTTTCTCTTTTAAGGCGTCCCTCGTCTGGCCTGGAGTCCGGGGACATGCTTCCTAGGACTCCGGCTCTCATCCTGGTTCTGTACTTGTGACACGTACGACTTCAGGCAGGGGCCCTAAGCCTCTGGGCGCCTCAATTTTCTCATCCATAAAACGGAGCTTCTGATCTCGCCCTACCTGTCTTACAGGTAGGTCGACGCAAGGTGCGCATGAGGCACTGCATGTGAAAGTGTTTTGGAAGGCCAAAGTGTTTTCACTGCGGCGATGCTGCTTCGTCACAGCCCTGGCCAGCTGCCCGGAGCAGAGAGGCATGATGGGAACAGACACCTAGACCCTCATTAATAGGTGGGGCTTAGCGGGGCGGGGGGCTGTCTACAGAGGGCCCCTGAGCTCTGGGCACTGCTCTGGGGCTGGGGAGACCGTGGAAGGAAAGACAGATAAGGCCCTTTCCTCATGGAGCTTAGATTCCGTTGAGAGACGGACATAAAAAGGGTGACAAATAAAAATAAGATCCCTCTGGAGAGACGCAAGTGCTAGGAGTGGAATGTAAACAGGATGGGGTTGATGCAGAGGGACAACGCAGGACCTAGTTTAGGGGGTAACGAACGAGGCTTCTCCGAGGAGGTAACACCTGAGAACTAAGACCTGAGTGACAAGGCTAGCTATGCCAACCCCTGGGGCACAGAGTGTTCCAGCACAAGGGGACAAGTGCAGAAGCCCCGAGGCAGGAACACAGTCCTGTTCATGGGACTTGAAACAACTGGTGACTCGGAGCTGATGCAGGGCGGGCGGGCAGGCGGGGGTTGGGGGGGTGGGGAGGCGGGTTTAAGGAGGGGGAGATACGATCTAGTGAGCTCAGCCTCCACTGGGGTCGTAGTTCCTTCTCCTACAGACCGTGTTGGGCACCCCAGAAGAATTTTAGGGCTCGCACGAGCTTCGTCTATGAACCAGCCCAACCGTCTGAGTCTACACACGGGCAACACGGAGATGCAGAGAGAAAGGCAGCTGGCCCCCGCGTCCCCCCACTGCTCCGTTCCTGGCTGGCATTCCAGCCCAGGTCTCTGATCCTGGCCCCTGAGCTCCAGCCTCTAGCCCAGGGCCACCCCGCCCCCCAGAGGACGGTGGGAGGGTGTTCACTGAGACCGCAGAGCTGGAAGGGGGCCAGGTGTTCCCCAAAGCTTCCCGCTTCAGGCAGTGAGACCCCCCGGCTGGGCTCCAGGAAGGAAGTATGCTGCCAGCTGGCGGGGCAGGGAGGAGGGCCAGCCAGGAGCAACCCGAGAGAGCAGGAAACCTGGCGAGGCCCGACTGAGCACCTGGGGCCTTTGTTCCCTTTATTCCTGCCACAGAGGTTCCCAGGCACCTGCAGCTGGGCCCCAGGAGCACCTGGGCAGAGAAGGGCTCCCACAGGGATCTGGTTCTCCTGCAACAGGGAGTGGCCCAGACTCGTGACCCTGAGGGAGCCTCCTGGTATAACAACAACAACAAGGACGGCGGCATCCAGCTTCGGAGCTCCTACCACAGGCCGGTGTCACTTCATTTAACCCTCACGCGCTGTTCTCGTCCCCATTTCACAGATTAGAAAGTGGAGGCGCATGGGGGTAAGGTGGCCCTGTGCAAGGTCACACAGTGTAAGGGCGTAAAAACACGGGCTGTGGACTCAACAGATCCATCCCCACTTGCATGTGTGACCTTGGAGAAGGCATGTCGAGTTTACCAAGCCTGTCGTCTGATTCCCACCCCAGAGGATGGCTGCCGGGCCGGGGGGGGGAGGGAGGAATGATGTGAGGTGTGCAAACCCTCCATCCAGCGTGCGGCTCCCAGTCCAGACACTTCTCGCCGTCCTCCCCCCCACTTCCCACAGCTCTGTGACCTTGAGCACAGGGCCATTGCTCAGCCTCAGTTTCCTCATCCAAGAAGTTCGTACCATCATCATATTACCCAACAGGGCTGTCGAAAGCCTGGAGCGCTTCCGAGAGGGAGGCCCCAGCCTTGGAAACAGCCACACTCCGGAGACCTTCCAAGGAAGACGCCATTTTACAAAGTTGCCTTCCTTGCTTGCTACCAAAATAAACAAAGAAACACAAACAGAAAAACCAGTCTCGGAGCCATTCCCCATTCAAGACAAAAAGCAAAGCCACAACGTCTGACACTGCTGGGCTCAGACGATTTTCTCAGAAGGAAAACAAGAAGGGACAGCTCAAGTCACAACATGGCTACGAGGGTTTTCTCCAGTCTCACACCCTAACTCAGGGCGAGTGACCCCACCCACAACAGCAGCGACAAGATGGACCTCTTTTTCTTAGAAATCAGCCAACATATATCAAGTTCTCGTTGTCAGTGAAGGCAGCGTGAGCATGTATGGTCCCCAAGGACAGGGAATGAACAAGAAAACACACGTGCCACGTCTCTCTACACAGGCAAACACCGAGGTGGTGGTTCCAGCTCTTCCCAGTGGCCACGCCTGCTTCTCGGATCCATCTTTTCGGGATCAACTGCTTCTCCTCTAGTCCAGCTCTGCCAATCATCCTACATCACTGTCCCTGGCCACAGTGACTGGTCCAAGGGAACAGCGAGTGAGCCAAAAAACCTAAACTTATCAGAGCTTTCACTGGGATTTAAAAATTAGGGTCGCAATAGATGACTGGGTAAAGAAGCTGTGATACATACATACAATGGAATATTACTCAGCCATAAGAAGAGATCGAATATTGCCATTTGCGACAAAATGGATGGCCCTTGAGGTAATCATGCTAAGTGAAATAAGCCAGACAGAAAAAGTCAAAAACCACATGATATCACTTATATGCAGATATAAACCTAAAAGCAACACATAAACAGGACAAACACAGACTTGTGGACATGGACAACAGACTAGAGGTTATCAGAGCGGGGGAGAGGAGGGAGGTAGATGGAGTCAAAGGGGTCAAACATGTGGTGACAGAAAAAAATCTAACTACGGGCGGTGAACATACAACGCAATAGATATATGCCTTACTGTTGAATTGTATACCATAATAAAGAAATTATTAATTTTTAATTAAAAATTGTTTTAAATTAAATATAAAAGTTGGGGTTGGAGAGGAAAACCCTGTTCCTCTCAGATTGCTGAGCGTGAAGATGTGAATGGGACCAGCTGACAGACACTTCCTGGGTGGAGAAAGCCTGTTTGCAGAAGCAGGGGATGAGGACACGATGAGTGGCGGAGTGTCCCGGCGTTATAATCCCAGATTCCTGTTGCTCTGGGGGCCGGCTCTGCCCTTCCTGCCCATCCCCTGGTGGTGTGGTTCAGTGAACCAACACATTCCTTTCTTTTCCTTGCAGCTCAAGAGCCCTGGCTAAGCCAAACACCAGGCGCCTGTCACGGGGTCATAAGCACACCCGTTCAGTAGGAGAGAAGCCACAGGCAGGCCTTGACGATTTGCCAAATGAAAGTTTCAAGCCATCAGGCTGTGACGTGAGAGACAGACATGAACACCTCATTCATTCAAGCCGATAAATATTTATTCAGCCCCTACCTGTGCCAGGCACAGTGCTAGGCACTCAGGAGATAGCAGTGAATGAGACAGACGAGATACCTTTCCTCACTTGGGAGTAATCAGAAGGGACTTCCTGGAGTTGGAGAGGTTAGAGATCACTGAGGGACAGTGAAATCGGGCCGGGCAGATCACGGCAGGGAGAGAAGCATGAATAAAGACACGGAGGCATAAGCCTGCAGCGTCCATGAAGGCGCAGTGTCCTGTATCTCCACAGGGCTGGCTGCAGCGGGCACTCGGTCCGTGTTTATCTCACACATGGCTAAGTGAGTAAAGGGAGGAAAGTACAAGTTGTCTGGGGGAAGAGCAGGGCGTCCAGCGGAGCTGGGCACCGCTGAGGAAGGCAGAGAGCAGAGGGCCTCACTGAGTGTGGCCTTTATCTGGGCCACATCACACGATGCAGCTGGCAGGGCTGGGAGGAGCTGGCCGGGCAGCTGGATGGCCCCCAGAGGCTCCGGGTGGCCCCCATGTCTGTTGTGGTTGCCGCACCCAAGATCTCTTGACCTCACCAGCCAGGCCCTGCCCAGCACCCTAACCAGAGCCACGGCCACCCGAGGTCATGCCCCAGACACCACCGCCCTCCTGGCTCCGGGGTGAAGCTGCCAGCACAGCACTCCTGCGCACTCTGTAATTTAAACATGACCTCCTCTCTGGCCTGACCACTCAGAGCCTTCTGCACCCCAGACAGACCCCCGCTGTGGGAATCGCCTGAATAGGAGAAGAGGTCTGGTGTCCCCTCCAACCCCTGGACCTGGACAGAGAGGGCGTCGAAGTCTCAGCTAGGCTGAGGCTGGGCACCGCCGTAATCGCCATGGTTAGCGCTGCAGCTTAGCTCAAAACTAGGGCGACCACGCCCTCTTGTGGGCAGGAGCAACCCTGCACCTTGGTCTTCCTGGATACCGAAAACTTGCACCTTTACTTTAATTTTTTGTTTTTGTTTACTACATTTCTGAAAAATTCATTTAAATCAGACCAATTGCTGTCTCAAGGAATCTCATAGTAAAGACTTTTGGGAAGAGCTGTTTTAGATATCCCAAAGGCAAAACAAAATTTTCCGAATCTCATTTCTTTGAACACTTGTGTGCTAAGGCAGAAGGATGAGATGTCTGAGGATTGTTGTTTTAGTTCTTTGCCAGCTCCATGAAGGATCGTTCCGGGTCAGTATGTCCTGTGAGGTTATGCAACATGCCTCCCACTTCTGTACTTCTAACAGCTCTGTCAGGGCAAACAGATGCTCAGTCTGTTCAATGAACTGTGACGTGCTCTTGTCTCCACATTCCACAGCTTTGGAAGCTCAGCTTTCCACCTGCATCGTGTCCCCTTACAGTGGGGGCCAACCTCCGAGCGTCGGTGAGGTTAGCTCATTGGTGGGCATTTTTGTCTATGTTCCGTGATGCCCCGCATTAGATTCTAGTTGTTACTGTCGTTGGTGGTGTTTGTGGAGCAAGAGGTGGGCGGCTCAAAAACCAGTTGAGCACAGATGCTGACCTCAGGGGCCTATGTCCATAAAGGACACACCATACACACATGACACGACCTGCAAACAATCCCTAACTGACAGCAGAGTATAACCTAAATACACACGTGTTAAGAGCAATAAGCAGAGCAGGTATAAGGCTGACGGCAGGACACCTGCTGGAAGTATGGTGTGAGAGGAGCCGGGATGAATGCCAGGCTCACAGACAGAGGCCTTCTGGGGGCTGGGTAGGTGACAAGGAGGAGGCCAGCATCCACACAGCTCTGGGCATACAACCCAAGGCACAGTGGCCTGACCACCTGGCACCTCTTCTCACTGTTCCCAAAATCGGGCGGCCACACAATTGACCATGAGCCACTGCCAGGGGTGCCTGGCCCATCTGTAC
The DNA here is from genome assembly GCA_004027375.1 of Macroglossus sobrinus. NCBI lineage: Eukaryota > Metazoa > Chordata > Mammalia > Chiroptera > Pteropodidae > Macroglossus > Macroglossus sobrinus. The sequence continues at coordinate 209,212 of PVKZ01001755.1, read as the reverse complement.
ACCTCGTACTGTCCCTAGCAGACCCAAGGCTGTACCTGGGTCAGAGTATCCCTTGTCAGTATGACCTCAATGAGGTTTTTTGTCCTGGTCCTGCCTCCCTAGAAGGGACCAAACCAAGTCCTTTGGAGCCACACGGCCACGAAGGATCCCAGCCCCAGAAGCCGGGAATTCTCACTCTCACTGCAGAGGACACTTGGGCGGGATTGGTGCAGGCCTGCACTCGGATGGGGCTGCAGCATGCCACCAGTGCCAGCGTCCATTCTGGCTGTGACTAGCCTGCAGGCTTGCCCAGGTCATGGGGTTCGTACAGAGGGAGGGCGTGGACTATGGAATGCAGTACCTGAAGCAGTGTGGCTTCAGGGCAGGAGTCAGCTGTCTGGAACCACGTCCCAGACCTGGAAGGTCATTAGTGAGGAATGTTGGGTGTGGGGGTTGAGGGATTCCTCAGGGCCTGTCTATTCTTCACTAGCGATTCTTTCAAAAGACAGAAGGCCCATTGACTCGTTTACAGTAGGATGAGCAGTTGCCACACAGTTTGGGGATATGCAGGACCCGGAAAGGTGCTCGGTGAATACGAAATGCAGCTAGAGACAATCAGATGAACCGAGTAGCTGGAAACATACAGACATCAGGTCAAGAAAGCCCAAAGCAGCCACCTCGCCCCACGTTTGGGTTACACTGGAACTTTGAAGCGCTCAGGTTGCACCCCCACTCAGAACCACCAGGACTGAACATTCCCTGAGGCAGTTGCCCACCCACTGTTTTGGGGAGGGGGCTCATGGCTAGTTCTCTGGCAGAGATTCCACAGCTAGCAGTGATCTCAGCTTTTGGACCTGTCCTGTAGCTGTGTGGATTTGGCTAGTCGCTAAATGACCCACGTGACAGTCCTGCCCAATGAGATAAATACGGAAGAGAGCTAGGGAATTTTTGGGAAAGCTCTTTTAGAAAATGTGTCCCTGGCTTGGCCCCTTTCTTCCTGCCTTAACATGGACAGAATGGCTGAAGGGACAGCGTCTGGACGCCATAACGAAAGACAGAGAGAATCACAGAGATGTTGACCCTGGTACCATGTGAGCCACCAGACCAGGGCCAGGAACCACCTACGTCCAGACTCTTGAATTGAGCTCACTGAATACCTTCCCCTTCCACCAGGGCTTGTGCCGGTGTGGGCGGGAATGCGGGCGGCGTCTCATTGCTGATGAAAAACATTTTAACTGACAGACTGAGGCTTTTTCTTAGGAGGCAGGAAACATGTTCCCCCTGGGTGTGGGGTCAACTTTCCTTGAGGCATAAAGATACAAGGAAGAGAGTCGGTAACTGAGACAGGGGCCGGGCTTGGAAGGACAACCCACACCTTACCCGCATGGCCAAGCTGCCCAGTCATGCTGCTCTGGGGCACGGTTGGACCCCACCTGCGTGCGAGCTTGCAACAGGTCCCACCCGTGGGCAACATGTTACTCTAGCTACTAATAGACACCTGGTTACATGGGATATGTACCTGTCTCAACCAGGTCAGAGAAATAGTTGTATTTCCTTAAAGCAAAACCAAAATGTCCTCAATAAATAAGTAGATGGTCCTGGCTTATATACTCTGCAAGGACAGGGGTGCACCTTTCTTCTTTCCCGCTGTATTCCCAGTCCCTAGGAATTACTGAAGAATGTGGGGTGCAGGGAAGAGCCTTTACCTGGACGTCGATCCGCTGATCGGGGGGCTAGGATAACTCAATCTACTATCTGACCTCCCTGTACTGGTATCTATTCTGTATTTCGCCATCTCGAAGACAAGACTGCAGCCAGCTGTCCACTGGCTGACCCGCTGCACCCAGCAGCGCAAGGATCACGAGGCTGGTCTGCAGTGGGGGCTAATGAGCCTCTTCTGGCTCCCAGGAATCATCACGTCTCTTTCTAGGGCTTCCCAAACCACCCCTTTACCCCACTCAGCCCTCTGGCCCAATGTTGGAAGGCTCAGCTTTCTTCCCTTTCAAACACAGGAATGACCTTTTGACCCTCGCCCACCTTCGAGCTCATTTTCTGTTATAATTTTGCAAAAAGATCACTGGCAGCGAGTGACCGACTCAGTGTCCTCTTTCTCAGTAGCCGGGATACCATTAGTCCAGGCCAAGGGACCTTCTTTTCAGTAGCTGGGAGCTCATTTACAAACTCTCCCACCCCTCAGGACTGGCTAAGAGCTGGCTCCTCCCCGGATGCTCACTCGGGCTTCTCTGCCAGGTCCGAAAGGCAAAGGCCCCCGCGCTGGCTGACGCTTCCTGCTGTGGCCTCCCCCAGCATTCCTCCCCCAGCTCCTAGCAGCAGGCCTGCTCTTTCCTTTCATCGTCTTGCTCTGAACAGAACTAGGTCCTTTCTGTTGTCCTCCCTGGAAGAATTCTATAAGGGTTGTTTATTCCCCTCTTTGTGAAAAGTAATATAAGCTCGTTAAAGAAAATGTAGAAAACCCAGCTAAGGAGGAAAATGGACTAAGGACAAATAACTCCGGACCCACGACCTAAACCCAGTTTAGTTGACACTGCAGTGGCTCGCGGAAGCCATTTATTTCGATAAATCCCATTTGCCTTTGTGGGCCTTTTTAAAAAAAATTTCCTTCGAAATCTGAATTCTAGTTGTCAACATTTTGCGTGCCCTTCAACAAAAACAGTTCTAGAATCCATGCGAGTTTTGCAGAGATTCCCACATTCCGTTTCTTCATTTCTCAAGTTTCCAACTCTTCTATGGGGAACATCTGTTGCTTTTGTTATCACAAAAAATATATATATAACACAAATGTTATGGGCTGAATTGTGTCCCTCAAAATTCCTGTGTTGAAGTCCTAACCCCCAGCATCTCAGAAGGTGACTGTTTGGAGACAGGGTCTTTTAAAAGGTAATTGAGTTAAAATGAGGTCATTAGGGTGGGCCCTAAACCAATAGGACTGGTGTCCTTATAAGAGGAGGTGAGGACACAGAAGGACGGCAACTGGTGGAGGGGCACAGAAGGACCATGTGAGGACACAGGGAGAAGACGGCCATCTGCCAGCCAGCCGAGGACAGAAGCTTCAGAAGGAACCAGCCCAGGTGACACTTTGAGTTTTGATTTGTAGCCCCCAAAACTGTAAGTAAATACGTTTCTGCAGTTTAAGCCACCCAGCCTGTGATACTCCGTTATGGCGGCCTGAGCCAACTAATATACTAGGTAGTTAAAAAAGAGAAAGAAGACAAGTGACACAAGCTCTGGGCATGTCAAGTTTTCACCCTGAAGATTTTTGCTGATCCTGAGAGACTCAGGGGTTCAGGAAGTAATTTGTACCCTTTTCTTTCACAGTTAGACTTTGAGCCTTGGCTGGTGGGGCAGGGAGCAAACAGAGCATCGCGCAGAGCCAAGGCAAAGCTTCCACGCTACAAGCTGCCACCAGGCGCCACCTACACACACAGCAGGGCCCAGGAAGGTCTCTTTGTGATCAATGGTCCCGAATGGCCGCTGGTGGGAAGAGGAAGGGAGGAGTCTGGAAGTGGCGGTTCTCGGCCAGCAAAGTCATGCACGGTCCAGTCTGGTGGCCTCTCGGGCCCACCATACACTCCAGGTGTGGTTGGGACTCTTGAATGAATTTAAGCGGCCTCTCTCTAGAAGGATGCACACATAGATTTTGCACACTAACTCAGGGGGTTTGTGTCCTCCCCCTCCAGCACTCGTGGGCCCTCACTAAGAATTTCTGTTCTAGCTAAAAACAAAAAAAGGCAATTTATAGAACCATTTCAGTCGGACTCCTGCCCGTTCAAAAAGTGCTCACTGAGTAGGAGGTAAGCCGGGACTGGGAGGGAAAAGGCCGGCCAGGTGTACACGGGAGGAAGCCAGGAAGCTGCACAAACGTGTCCATGAGGCAGGAGGCTGAAGGCCCCACGTGGCTCTGCACACGACCTCACTGGGAGCCGGGGCTGAATGGAGAATCTGAAAAAGCACCTTTTTTGCATAACGTCCCACCAGGAAAGGCTCCAGAAATATGTCCTCTAAAGCTGAAGCTCACAAAAGAACAGGGAGACAGTGGGACCAAGTGTTGGATGCTGACGGACCTGGCTTATCTGACAAGAAAGTGAAATTATGAACGTAAATCACCAGGGCACTAAGGGGCCAAGTTCAGGGACTCCTGGACGCCGTGGCGACATGTCAGGCTTGACGGGCGGGCTGGCCTGTCTCTCACACGCTTGGATCACCAGATCAGGAAGTAGTGGAGAATACAAAAGTTTTGGATTATTGGAAAAAATAATTTCCCAGAATGGTCATTGCAGGTCTATTTTTATATTAGTGATGAATCCCACCCAGTCAAGGACTGCTGGAGTCAATTACGGCGCATTGTTCGACAGACTATTAGGCGACCACCTACACGATGGTGCAAATACCTTTCACCCTCCCCGTTCGAGCCATGGGGTCATTTTCCCTCTGAACTTTTCAAGGTGGACTTAACCTTAAGTGTGGGATGCAGGCGGCCACGCCCATCCCCTCCTTCCCCGGCTCTCGCTGAGGGACGACGTGACGTCCCCCACTTTTCCCTCCACACAGGTTCACATCCCAGCGGGGCCACCTGAAGGACCAGATCCTTCAGTTTCTTTTACCCTCAGTTCGTCCTCTGTGAAAAGCAGGTGACAGTAGCAGGCAGCCTTTCCCTTCCAGTCCTCAGGGAGGCCAGCCACGCAACGCCGACGGCGTGGCACGGTGCCCAGCACGCCCGGTTCGGAACCCGCACTCACCTGAGCTTCATGGTCCAGATCTCAGCTCAGCCGTTTTCCTTCCGCGGCTCGCTTCTCCCATCTGTAAAACGAGGATAACGAAAGCATGGTTTTGGGGACGAGATGGATTAATGCAGCCAAAGTGCTTGCATTTATAGTAAATATGTCCAAACCACTGTCCAGTAGAGCAGCCACCAGCCACGTACGCTACTGAGCATTGAGAGGTGGCTCGTCCAAACTGAGATGGGCTGGAAGCGTCAATTCACATTGAACTTTGAAGACTTAATACGAAAAGAGAATGCGGAATAGCTCACTAATAATTTCTTCTAGTGATTACACGTTGAAACACGATAATATTTTGCGTCTCTTGGGTTAAACAGAAAAATTTTACAATTAATTTCACCTTTTAAAACAACTTTTTAGAATGCAGAGGGGTTACTCATTTTCCCCTGGGTATCTCCCATGTATACATTAAGTACACATGTTGATAAACTTCTGTGTGCCTTTAAAAATAATAATAATAAAATCAAATACAACGCAGCTACTAGACTATTTTAAATGGCACACGTGGCTAGCATTATATGTTTATTAGTGCTGGCTCAGAACACTGCCTGGCATGTAGCAAGAGTAACTGGAGCTACTCTCAGCGTTTAGTGCCTGGCACATGGTAGGCACTTATCAAGCGGCCATTTCTGCTCTGAAGACTTCTCACTGTGCCCTCTCTGGCCTCCACTTTGCAGATGTAGGATCTACGTCTGGAAGGCACCAACTGTTCCCCACCCTGGCTTGTCATATCAGCCACAGCAAAAGGTCTCCTCCTGGTGTTGCCTTTAATCTCACCCACCCCCAAGACCTCTCCAGGGACACACCCAGACACACACACACACACACACACACACACACACACACACACACACGCACACACTTGGCCATCATCATTCTCTGCTTCTTCCTCAGGCCCTGCACATCAGAGGCTGGATCTGTGGTGCTCACACAGGTAGAACAATAGCAGAAGGGGCTGTTGACAGGCCGCCAACGGGCTGCCCTAAGCAGCCCTCACCCCCGGCCCTCAGCCTGGCAGCTGGTGGAGGGGAGATCGGAGGCCTGGGCCACGCGGTCTCTCAGGAGATCCACACGTGCGCCAGATGGCAAGTTTTCAGTGCAGTTAGAGGGCGAGGGCAGCTCTATTTAGGAAAATATCTCGATCAGCCACATCGGAAGCGGGGGTTGCCACGGACATGGCTGAAGGGCGATGGTTAAGCATAGACGAGGAACTAAACAGCTTTATAGGGTTGTCAACAGAAACTTGGAGGAAATGGATCCCAAAAAGCGAGAAGACAGGGGAGAAGTTCAGAGAAGTGAAGGCGGGGTGGGAAATGAAAGGGCAGGAGCCACAGCCTGGGAGAAATTCCGGTGAGCAATTCCCAGGGGCCGAGACACCAAAGGACTTTAAAATAATATTGCGGTAAAATACACATCGTGCAATTTGCCATCTTAATCATTTCCAGGTGTGCGGTTCAGCGGCATCAGGCGCAGTCTCCCTGCTGTGCCCCCATCACCTCTGTCCAGAACGACGTTCATCTTCCCAAATGGAAAATTCCGTCTCCATCGAACAACCGCCCTCCGTTCCCCCAGGCCCTGGCAACCGCCCTGCTGCCTCTGTCTCTGTGGACGTCACTCCTCTAGGAACCTCACGTAAGCAGAACCCTCTGGTATTTGTCCTTTGGCTTATTTCACGCAGCATAATGCCCTGAACGGTCCTCTGTGCTGCGGCCACACTGTCGCCCAGGGTGGCCGTGCGGTTCCACTCTCTCACCAAGAGTTCCGATTTCTCCACGTCCTCGCCAACATTTGTTATTTCCTGCTTTTTCTTTCTTTTTTTAAATAACAGCCATCCCAAGTGTGTGAGGCGGTATCTCACTGTGGTTTTCATTTGCATTTCCCTGGTGACTAGTTATGTTGATCAAATTTTTATGCGCTTATTGGCCATTTATAAATCATCTCTGCAGAAATGTCTATTCAGGTCCTTTGCCCATTTTTTAATTGATTGAGTTTCTGTTGTTGAGTTGTAGGCGTTACTTATATTCTTTGGTTATTAACCCCATATCAGACCTATGGTTTCTAAGTATTTTCTTCCACTCTATGAGTTGCCTTCTCGCTCTATTGATTGTTCGCTTTAATGCACAGACGTTTTGAAGTCTGATTTACCTATTTTTCCTTTCGTTGCCTGTCACATCCAAGAAATCATTACCAAATCCAATGTCACGGAGCTTTGCCCCTAGGTTTTGTTTTAAGAACTTTAAAGTTTTACCTCATATATTTAGGTTTTTGATACCTTTTGAGTTAATTTTTGAATATGCCAGTTTGCCCAGCACCATTTGTTGAAAAGACTGTCCTTTTCTCATTAAGTGGTCTTGGCATCCTTTCTGAAGGTAATTTGATCAGATGTGGGAGAGTTTATTTCTCTTCCACTGGCCTATATGTCTGTCTCTACACTAGTAACATTGTTTTGATTACTGAAGCTTTGCAGTAAGTTTTGAAATCAAGAAGTGTGAGGCCCCCAACTTTGCTGTTCTTTTTTGAGTTTGTTTGGCGATTCCAGGGCCACCCCAGCTGGCACACAGTTCACTGACTGTCCAGTCAGACCAACTCGGGGACCAGGGCGAAGGAGGAAGGACTGGCAGCCTTGGATCATAGCAAAGGGCGACACAGGGCTGCACACCTGGGTGACTCTAGCTGTGCTTGGGTTAGGGACCCTGCTAAGCCAGAGGCCCTGCCTGACACCCTTCCCTGAGTAGACACTGCCACCTCCTGGCTCTCTGCTGACCAGCTGCCCCGCCCTGACTTAAGAAGAGCTTTCTCCTGACCACGAACCAAGAGATGGAATGAAGCTTCCTTCACCAGCTCTCAATTTTATCTTCCTGTGTACTAGAATCTGGCTGATCCCAACCTTTTCGATCATTTGGTCTCCTCCCACTGATGGCTTTGCACAACTGTCACCTTTACAGGTCTCCAAAGATAGCTTTGTTTGCCTTCACGTTCAGTCAACTGGGGGTGGGGCCTCGCTGGACCTCCGCGTCTCTGGGATACAGGCATCCGGGCCACACGCACCCTTTCCAGTCTTCTTCCCTTGTCCCTCTGCTGGATGGGTGGTTGGTTGGTGTTTTCTGGGAACCCCCAGCACCTCTCCAACTGTTGCTCCTTCTCGAGCAGGCCTACCTGGTCCCTGGAACCAGCGGGGCCGCTGGTTCACTGACCACAGTGCTTTTCTCCTTCCCCTTCTACATGGTGTTATTTCTCCCTCTTTCTCCCGCTCATAAGCGGAACTGTGGGCAAACACTCTTCTCCGGGGATCACTCTGACCTGGCCAAAAGCTCGTCGTTAGACGTCTCAAACTCAGTGCTCTGCACTAGCGGGCACCGCCGGGAGACCCAGCTCCTCCGCTCTGGGCCTGCCCATCCCAACGGCCCGACCAGGGGAGTGAACTGGGGCTACCATGTCAACTGGAGTCCTGCCTGGACTCCAGGCGGCTGCAAACACGTTGTTCTGGCCTCATGCGGGGAGGCCCGCAGTCCCTGTGGATTCAGCTGTGGTGGAGGGGCCTTGTGGAGAGGCCAGCTCTTCCTGGGGACACATTCCACATTCTTTCCACGCTCACCACCTGCCAGGCACAGTGATCTCCTCCGGGTTCTGGCCTTGCAAGCCTGTTCCAGCCTCAGGGCCTTTGCGCTTACTATTCAATTTGCTCACAATGCTCTTCACACAGCCGTCCCCGGGCCAGCTCCTTGTCATTTGCTCTGCAGCCCTGAAGTCAACCTTCTCTGCCAACTTCTCTTTTCTGTATGCCCTGTCCCCTCAGCCTATTTTATTTTCTTCTCCACACACACACACCTTTCCGAAGCTCAAACTCAAGGCCCCTCACTTGCACTGGCCCCTTCCAAGAAGGAGTTTGCACTCTAATGTTTGCATTCTCCGCTTTAAAAGGAGCCCCCTCCCCAACCAACCCACCCACGTAAACATCAGGCCCAACAGAATCTGAATCCGTTTGTACCCAGAGCAAAGGACCAGGCTGCACTTGGTACACCCTGTGCCTGCCTCTGGCAGGAAGATGAACTCAGCATTCCTCCTGCCAGGCTATTTCGATCAGCCCTTGGCCTCCCCATCTCTCCGGGTCTGGGTGCCAAGAGGCAGCCTTGCCCAGAAATCCTGGTCACTGCCCTGCTCATTGTGCCCTGGATTCCACAGGGTGTGAGGGATGCACAGACCCCAAGAGCTGCTGTTTGTTCTTCTCCCTTCTGGACCCTCCTGCCTCGACTCCCCCAAGTGGACATAAACATCCTCATCATTGGCAGCCACTACGTAAACTATTCAGCAAGGAGACCGAAAAACCAAAGCTTCTGCAGAACCTTTCAGCTCTTCCCTATCCCGACTTTTCTGCAAAGCTTGTCCTTTCTCCTATCACCTAGCTAACGCTTACCACCTGGGGCAACGATGTAACACACAGGGTCAACTCTCACATGGCCATGCCCTCGGCAAGCCTGGCTAGTGGCTCACACAGCTCTTTCTAGGTGGCTCCTATGTCACTACTGCCCTCAGATCAGAGAGGAAACCTAGGTGCCTCCTTGTGAAACTCAGGTCGAAACCACTGAGGAGGCAAAGCAGGTTCAGAGGAAAAGGGCCGGTGCTTGCAGTGAATTCCTACATCTTGGCTGACTCCCGGGAGGCCGATTCCAAGGCCGTATTTTCTGTTTGACCAAGTAAGGGGAGACCGCAGGAGGCCGCCGCATCCCGTGACACAGTGGAAAAACCACTGACCTGGAGCTGGAAGTCCTGCTCTGTTCCGGGCGGAGGGGCTCACTCCCGCCTTCTGCACAGGGAGTCACTGTGCACGCTGTTTTAGTCAGCTCGGGCTGCTGCGACGAATTCCCACACGGCGTGGCTTCCACGACAAGCGTTTGTCTCCCACGGTTCTACAGGCCGGGAAGGCCAAGCTGAAGGCGACGGCCGATTCCGTGTCCGGCGGAGGGCCTTGTCCAGGTCGCAGACGGCCAATCGCTCCTTGTCACCAGTCTGAGAAGAAAGCTGGATGCGCCCTCACACAGCCTTGGTCAGCTGTCCTTCGAACCTGGAGAGAGTGTCACCTCCTGGTGGCAAAAGCAGTAAGGAAGGAGATGATGAGTGAGCTTAATGGCTAGAGGCATAACCAGCATCCACACAGAAGTCTTAAGACATGGCCACTGGGGCAATGGCATCTGAGGGGACCATCCCGTCAGATGTATTATTTCCTACTTTGGCTGCATCTATTGGCAGCCTCCTTGTCCTGTTCTCCCAAACTGGGAGCTATAAACTCCACCACGCTACCCAGCGCCCCCAACTGTTCATCCCCCTCACTCTTCGCTTCACTTATCAGAGGAAACAGAGACCACCAGGCGGCTCCCTCCACTCCAGGAGAGGGGCGATGTTCTCTGTCTATAGCGTGGACCCCTCGGCGTGCGGTCCCACCCTCCCCTCTCACTGGCATCTGTGGCCTCACCCCTGCCAGCTCCTTTTCTCTCTTTCTTTTTTCTATGTTTGCCACAAGGCCCGCTCTCATCAAGTCCTTATTTCATCTTTACAACAACAAGGACAAAGTAAAAACAAAACAAATAAAGAACTCTGTGCAAGAACTAGATCTGGGCACGGCTGCTGCTGCCTTCCTGCTGGGGCAGAGCCGGGTCTCAGGGCAGGTCTCGGAATGCACTGCTCTTGGCCTAGACACTCCCTTTGGGCCTCGTCCCCACCTAGGCCCAGCTTCTCCAAGTCCCTCAGCACCAGGGATCCGGAAGAAGAAAGCCAGACCAGGCTGTCCTCTCAAGTGAGGGAACTGTGGCTGCGGTATCCACCGGCCCCTCGTGTCTGCTGGGGCAGGGCTCCAAATCCGTCAAGGGCCCCAGGGCTGCCCCCTCTTCCAGCCAGTCTGGGCCCCTCTTGGCCACCTGGGACCTGGAGGAGGAAGGAAGGTTCCTTCTGCTAACTCCTTTGCTAAGGATGGTCACAGCTTACACAAAACCAAACTAAATCCAACATACAACCCAAATCCCCAAAGCCTTCCTTCCATCTGGCACCCCTCTCCTGCCTCCTTCGTGAACTCCCAGCCTTCTCAGCCTACCATTATTGGCTTCGAGCTTTCCCTGCTCCAGCCTCCTCACCACCCAGCGGAGAAAAGAAGAAACATCCCTGTCATGGTCACGGATGGCCTCAGGATCCCTCAACCCAGGGGACATCTTTGCTGCTCATTGACTTGTCCACTTGTAACTCCCCCCGGACATCTCAAACTTTCTGCAGCAGCCCTTCTGCGTGTCTTCCTCAAGAGCCCTTAGATGTTGTTGCCCGCCAAGGGTGTCACCAACAAGCCCTCCGACCTTCCCCTTCTCCATCCTCCATGCCCAGGACATTCAGCAGTGAGCAACACGCTAAAAGACAACAGAAAACTGCGCATGAGCTTGGAGACCTTGTGAAGGAAGACAGCTGGGGGAGGAAGGAAGAATGCCGGGCGGGTTAGCAAACCATCCACAGACGCAGGATAAGGATAGCGCCTGCTCCATGGGGCTGTTATGACACTGAAGTGGGTCAATGCTACAGCAAGCACCCAGCGCCTGTCATCGCCAGCATCACGACCGGCTCTGTTGTCTGCAGGGGTGCGGTGGCCATGGAGAGCAGTGCGAGTATACTGAGAAACACTCGCATAGATGCGGCTCGCACATGTGTGAGGGCAGTGGGCTGGCGGGGTCTGTTTGCCCAGAAGGCAGGGGTCGTGGGGGTCAGCACCGAGCAGCAGGCTGCTCCTTCCCAGGGCTGCTGCTCTCCTTCCAGCCATCTGGACGTCCTTGCGAGCACCTGACGCGGGCCCAGCAAGTGGCTGACCACGATGCTATGAGTGCACGTCCTGGGCATTCCCGGGATAGTCTGACCTGAGTGGGGGTTGGTGCTGTTGGATGCACATGATAAACAGCTTGGAGCCAAAGAAGGAAAAGGTCATACCCTTTGGGCTGTGTCCTGGGGGAGGGGACACAGTTACTAGGGGAATGAGCACTGGTTCTCAAGAAATACTTTGAATCTGTCTTTAGCACTTGTCCGGTTGCCAGGAACTGGACTAAATGTGACTGCCTTTTGTCCAGGATCGCAGGCTCTAAAAGAGGACCTCTTTCAGACTAATTCTGTGGTGGCTGGAGACAGCTCATACAGGCTCATGACAGCCAACTGTTAAATCGCAAGCAAATTGTTAAACATGGCCATAATGAAAAATTAAGCTATATAAACTTACAATTAAATAAATTTTATTAAAAGACTCAAAACTCGTCACTTCTTATTTATTTTATTATATTTTACTAGTATCTCTCTACGTTAGGATGTTTACATCCCTCGTATCTATTTATAGGGAAGGACTGGAGTCCTTCCTCACATGTCCAAATCTCACTGGCCAACACCCCTCATAGGGTGAAAATAACGGTGCCCCTTACTGATCACTTAACACTCATCTCATCCTCCCTCAGCCAGGTACTCATTTAACCCTCATAACGTTGCTCTGAGGTTGGTAATGAACCGTTACTCACAGATGATAAAGTGAACCACAGAGAAGTTAAGCAACTCTCTCCCAAGGCAACCAGCTAAGATGAGGTTAAAATCACCTCAAAACTACCAGCTTGGCAGATAAAGAATAATCCGATAATTCGATAAGGGAATTTGATTAAGTGATTCAATCACCACTCACTCTTTCCTGCCAGGACCCTGACTTACTCTCAATTGCCAGAGGCCATTCATTTTCACATCAAATGAAACGGGGCTCACAAAATGTGGCCTGTCTGAAATTGTCAGGGGCCAGTTCTAGAGGTAATGATCCACTGTTTCAGTTCATGTGGTGCTTTTCAATCAGTTATTCATCTGGAATTGAGATCCAGCTATGGAATCAACTCAGTTCAAGACCTGGGCACTTCCCATGAAAGCTGAAACTCAGGGTGTTTAAGTAACCTGTTGAAAGGTACACAGCTTATAAGAGATAGTGGCCAGGCTTGCCTGATTCCAGAGCCCCCGCTCCAGGCAGTGGCATATGATGACTCTTGTAGAAGAGTATTTAATGGCAGAGAAACACGCCTGTGAAGTATTAAGTAAAAAAACGGAGGTTAAAAAATAACTGTATTTTATCAATTTTTGCCATGTATAGTTTTTTACATTTAACATCTAAAGTCAGGGTACATCAAAAATCAATTCCAAGTGAGATTGAGATTATATATATATATATATATATATATATATATATATATATATATACACATATATATATAATACATATATATTATATATATTAAGCAATAAAGCTTATATATATATATACATATATATATACATATATATGTTAAGCAATAAAGCTTCCAGAAGATACTATAGAAGAATATCTTCATAAACTTGGAGTAGAAAAAAAATTTATCAAACAGGACACACAACATAACCATAAAAGGTCAATAAATTGTACTAAATTAAAATTAAGAATATTTGACATCCAGACATATTAAGAGAATGATAAAAACAAATACCAATATATATACCTGAAACTAATACAATGTTATGTCAAATTACACTTCATTAAAAAAAAAAGAAGAACGAGAAGACAAGCTATTGAGTGAGAGAAGACATTTGCAATACATATACCCAAAAAGGAGAATATATCAAAATGCATATCAAAATCCTACGAATCACAAACAGGCAGACAATCCAAAAGAAAAAATAGGCAGAAGACTTGGAACAGACACTTCACAACAGAGAATATTCAAATGGACAATAAGCACATAAAACTAAAGCTTAATGTCAGTCTCCAGGGAAATGCAATTTAAAACCACTAAGAGATACACTATCCACCCATAAGAATGACTAAAATCGAAATGAATGAGAGTCCAAGTGTTAGCACTGATGCAGAGAAATTGAAACTCTCATACAGTGCTGTAGGAAATAAACTAGATAATCACTCAGAAAACGTTTTGGCAGTGTCTGCTAAAGCTGCATGCTTACGTGTGTGCTCTATGACCAGTAATTCTCTCCTAGGTATCATCCAAGAGTTTCATACATACGTGCAGCGAAAGATAAGCACAATAAGATTCACAGAAATGTCATTAGCAATGGCCCCAAACTGGAGACAACCCAAATGTCCACCAATAGTAGCATGGATACATAAATAGCAGCAGATAGATAAAATGGAATTTTATATAGCAACAGAATAAATCACAGCTACACGCAGAAAGGCAGATCAAGTGTAAAGTTCATAAGTGAGACAGGACAGAGTCCATACTATGTGACTGTTTATGTAAAAACAAAAACAGGCAAAATCAGTCCATTTAAGTAGAAGTTAGGGTAGGAGTTACTCTTGGGGAAGTGGGAGAAGATAGTGTCTGGGAGGTGGTTTGAGGAGACTGGGCAGGGGGGGCGTTGTGTGTGTGCGTGCTGGTTTTGTTACGTTTCCTGATCTGAGCAATGATTGGGCGAACAGCCATAAGTTATACATTAATGATTTGTATACTTTTCTGTATCTGTGTATGTATACTTCAGTAAAGAGTAAAAGGAAAAAGAATGAGACTGAGATAAAACAATTTGAGACAGAGAAAGTTATTTACTCATAGACCTTTGTTGACAGACCTATTCGGTAAAGTCCTGAGGTATTAAGAAAGTGTACCTAGGAAGTAGGAGTGGAATGCAAGGCACTGTGCTGATAAGAAACCAGCAAACATCTTGACAAATCTATTTTGAAAACAAATGAGGGGACTCAGAAAAACCAGGGGAACTAAAATACAATGGAATAATAACGTGGAAGAGGAGAAATGGGAGAGAAATCATCCACGTTTCTCATATTTTTAAGAAAAAAAAATTGAGTTTTAAACTTTGTAAAGTCAAGCTAAGAATTTAATTTCTAAACAAGTAAAACTGAATGTTTAATTTCCAAACCTGTAAAGGGGAAGAGAAGATGAAAAAAATCTTGATTGAGCCAATAGAAAATAAAAAGCATGCATGTGAAAAAGAGCAAAAGAGTAAGCTAAATCATTATGCTGTACTCCTTAAAGTATAATGGCACATTATACTGTATGCCAGTGATATCTCAATAAATCTGGAAAAAAGTAAAAGGAAAACATGGCAAGTAGAAAATGCAAAATGAAGTGATAGAAATAAGTACATGATATTCACTAATCCCTTTAATGGGAATAGTCTAAATGTGTCTTATAAGACAGAGACTTTCAAAGTATATTACAAAAACAAAAGTCAGCTACATGTGGATACATTAAAACAAGGTGACAGAAACAAAATGACAGTGAAAGGCATTGGAAACTATGTCAGGCAAAATACCAACCAAAATAATCTGGCATTGCAACATAATATAATACAGAGTAAATCTTAAAGCAAAAAGCAATATTAGGTATAAGGATGATCATCACTTAATGATAAAAGGTATGATTCATTAGAAAAATTTAAGACATGAAACCTAACATTTAACAACATAGTTTCAAAATAGATGGAATTACAGAGAGAAACATATCCACCCGCACCTAAGGAGATCTTATCACCTCTCTCAGAAACAAATAGATCAAGCTTATAAATTTCAAGAAGGTAAGTTTAAAGGACACAATTGACAAGCATGATCTGAAAGACAGAAGTCCAGTTCTGCACATTACAATTAGGGAGCTATAATTTTTGCTTTCAAGAACAAGTGGAACTTATACATTGTAAAGTCAAGCTAAGGAAAAGTCAAAAGT
The DNA here is from genome assembly GCA_004027375.1 of Macroglossus sobrinus. NCBI lineage: Eukaryota > Metazoa > Chordata > Mammalia > Chiroptera > Pteropodidae > Macroglossus > Macroglossus sobrinus. The sequence continues at coordinate 193,725 of PVKZ01001755.1, read as the reverse complement.
GCCAAAGCAGACATAGTACATTGACCTAATGCAATGAAATATAAAATCGCTCTCAAAAATAGTCTCCAAACCTAGTTAGGCATAACTAAAATAGAACAAGCGGACATCAGGGCATTACTAATGTAATGCAACAGGGATGACACAATCTGTGTAGTATTTCTGTTAAAAAATGTTTAACTCAAATCTAGTGACAGAAAAGGAAAAGGGAGGAGCATTTTATTTTTATTTTTATAATTTTAAAAATATTTTTAATGTTTTTTTCCAATTACAGTTGACATTCAACATTATTTTATATTAGTTTCAGGTGTACAGCATAGTAGTTAGACATTTATATAATTTATGGGAGGAGTATTTTAATAGCTTTTTTAGATATTGAAGATATTCTCTTTCTCCCCATTACCAAAGACCATTGAATGTTTAAAGATCAACAATACGAAAAACATAAAATGGAGTATGAGAAAATAGTTTTTTGTAAGCATGATTTAATTAAAGCTGTTTACAACTATTCTCTCCCACAGTATTTAAGCATGAATTTTAAAAAGAGTAAGAGGTAAGAAAAACAAGCACATGCCACACACAGAGTGGGAGGAGCCAGCATGCAGTCTGTGGAACCCAAGGTTTCACTGTCACAGAAAGGGGACCAGACATAGCCTTCTTTTTAAAATTAAGGCAGTTATTTTATTTTGAACAAGAAAGTGGTAAGGGCATAAGCAATTGAGACTGAACTCCTAATATGAGAGCTTTTCGCCCTTACCACTCCAAGGTATAATTTTGGGAGGGAAAAAAGCGTCCTATATCTGGTCAGTTATGGTATCTACTATTACACCTTTCTACTCTGTTTTCCCACATCAAGCAATCCCCCATTTCTCAGCAGGACTGGATGTCTTACAGTTTAACTCAGTTAAATTGGGTTGCTTTTGCAAATGTTAATACAATGAGAAAGGCAAATGACTTCTTAGTATTATTATGAAGATAGTTTTGGCTTTGCGGATACCTCTGCCCAACCTCCCCCAGAGTCTGCAGACCACGCCTTGGGAACTCTTGCTCTAAGTCACACAATCTTGTCCTAACCGCTACCTAATTTTACATCATGTTTGGATCTTTCATCCTCCTGTGTCTCCAGGAACAGTCAAGTAACCTCCTCTAGAGCATCTGGGCGTGACTGCTTCCAGCTGGGGTGCTACAGCTTCATTCACTCAGGGGTTGCAGGGAAGGCTCACCTCTCTTTCCCTGACCTCATTTCCTCTTCAACAGCCCCTTTAACCCTTTACTTCTCCCAAAGACAGAGACAATGAGAGAGGAAAAGCCTCAATTAAAAGGAATTGTGCTGGGACACTGTACAGCATAGAAGTTAATGTGGCGATTTATTTTAAAATTATATATTTTCGTTGTTCTGTTTCTGGCTACAAAAGTAATAGATGCTTGTTATGTAATATTCAGGGTAGACACAGAGTCTCCCATAATTCTACCTTCCACACACTCCTTGGCTTATCTGCCTTCAAATTTTCACATATACATTTTCCTATATATGTATGTATATCAAGATGGGATATTTCTCTGAAACTTTCTCTTTTCACTTAATATATCACAGCACATTTTTCTGTATCAGCAACTGTAGATCTGCTTCATTCTTAACACAACTGACAATGGACACTCGGGCCATTCCTAATTTTTGTCTATTACGGACAGTGCGGCGGTAAATGCATTGCACTTGTCTCTGCACGATTTGGTGAGTTTCTCTATGTGGCAGTCCCTCGCAGGAGACTTGCTGAATCCAACAGTCTGTGCATTTTATAATAGGATGGATGCTACCGAATTGTCCTCCAAAGACACTGCACTAAGACTCCTCCAACCACATGCACTGTATTTTGAAATGACCTGTTTGCACATACATCTCCCCAACATCCCCAGTTGACTAAGGTCCTCTCGGGAACAGACTGTGCCCTATTGTCCCTCCTTGGGTCATGCCTGGCTCAGTAAACTGGTGTGAAACGGATGCGAGTGAATGGATAATTATAACACCGTCACCAACAGGTCTCTCACTGTGTGCCAGGCACCATTCTAAGCATTTTATCTGCATGAATTTATTGGATCCTAATAACCACTAGGAATGTTAGTATCCTCATGTGCAGATGAAGAAACTAAGGCTCAGAAAAGTGAAGTGACTTGCTCAGGCAATGAAACAATCCTAACAAATGACTTCAGCATCAGGGGTCAACCCTTAAGCTCTAGGAAGGTAATGTCGCTTTTCAGTCATTTTCCCATTGTTCCAACTTTGGATCTCTAGTTTTATTAGGAATTTTTAGGATTAAATTAAGCAACCTGAGAGAAAATTTTATGATATTAAATCGTATTTTAAAATCTTCCAAATTTGTTTCTGGACCTGGCCCATTACTGTCCATAGATTTGTTTTACCAAGCTCTTTTATTAGGGGTGCGGAGTCTAGTGAGCTCTTTGCCTTAAATGATCACTCAGATATAAACGAACGCTGTGCCCCTCCATCCCCACCCCCAGTGCAGGCTGCAGAAGGACTTGGCCACCAAGGATGAGTTGCATCTGGCCGTGGGGAATAGAAGGAGTCCACTTGATGAAAGAAAGGGATACTGCAAAGGCTCATAGGCAGGGACTATTCAGGGGAAAGGCTGAATTTAGCATTCTTGGGGAGCGGAAAGAGTAGAAGGGAAGGGTGATGAGGAGGGTGAAAGCTAAGAAACCGTATGAGCTATTCAGATTATTCAGATCTTGTTGCATTATGCAGTGGAGAGCTACTGCAAATATTTTATTGTGCAGTAACTGCTCAGGGCTGCGCATTACGGTGACAATGCTGGAAGCAGCAGATGGGGAGGAGGATGGAGCACAGACTGCTAGCAGGGAAATCACTTTAGAAATGACCATAAATAGCTCTGCTATCAACACCTCCCCCACAACTCTCTCCTCCTCCTCCATTCTAATTTCTAATAACGGCATCACCATTCTTCCTGATCTAGCCATGGAGGACTGAGTCACTCTGGCTCCTCCCCTGTCCCACATCCAGCAGGTGCGATTCCCGCTGATTCTATCTCTACACCATCTCTGGAGTCTTGCCCTTCTTGGGATGCTGCCAGAACGCTGTGTCAGGCCTGCCCCTGGTTCAGGGACCCTGGCTGGCCTCCCTTCCCCCGGCTTAATGCCCTAACATCCCTTCCCTGCTGTTGCCAGATGTTACTCCTTGTCTACAAACATACCACAAAACTAATACCCTGAAGTGTCCACCTGGATGAAATGCAAGTCCGTAACCTCTCCCAGCCTACCTGTCCAGCCTCCTCCCAGATCTTAAGTATCCTTGAAGAGCCAACTTGATGGTTGTTCCTCTTCTAAGCTCACCATGGAGTCCCCCATCAGAGGTGACTTTCTCTTTGCCAGATGCCTTGTGTGTCATCTAAACTCCTTTGGGACACTTCCCTCTTGTGGAGATTGCACTGATGTGTGTCTGGCTCCCAGAGGGTAGGAACTAAGTGATATACAATTTTGTGCCTCCACAGAAAACTTGCACATAACCTGGACTCAATAATATATTGGGGTTTGATTATGAGTGTAGAAGGGAGGGACTTTCCAGTTCTGCTGACTCTGGAGTGGAGAATCTAAACACCTTTCCTTTAAACACCATCTTTCTCTGAAGTGGTGTTCATGGCCAGTAGTGACCGCCACAAGTGCAATAAATATGAGCTCTGGTTTTCCATTCTTTCTCTTTAAATGAGCAATGGTCTATGAGCCAGGTATATGGGTAGGTACTAGAGTTCTGCTACTTCCCAGCTGTGTGACTTTAAGCAAGTGTCTTAACATCTGAGCCAGTGGAGCTGACACCAGCTGCCTCACCAGATAGGCACTGTATGGGGGAAGGATGGCATGGAACTGGAGTCCTGGGAAGCAGACCGTGAGAGGCAGTTTAACCTGAAGACTCAGTCTCCACTGCCCTAGGCTGCTGCTCTACTTACAGGGGACACATGTGCCCCTATCCTAATCCCTCACCAGGCAAAAGCCAGACTCTGGAATACACTGAGGCTTCACTATCATCTCTGGCCAGACCTCTGGCATCCTGGTCCATCATACAGAAAAACAGATGAGCCCCTGGGGGTGGGTAGCAATTTCTTTATGACCATTTCAGAAGTGGCAGTATGGGTAGTTGACATACATAACCGAATCTGAATGTCTGGGTCAGAAGGATTCTTCAGGGGGCGTCCATTCTCCCAGTTCACAGGTATGGACACTGAGGCCAAGGTACCTGATAACACCAGGATGGTATGAAAGCCAGACGCCAGAGGCTTCCATGGTCTGTGCTTGCCTTTTGAGCAAGAGAACTGAAAACAGGGTGAAAGGGATACTGGATCATTCTGGGACATGCTAGCTCAAGAACAGGCATTTGACTGAGGCCTTGGACTTTGGGGTGCCCCAAAACAGCCTCCCCTTAGGCTCAGCGTGCTGGATCTCAGGGTGAAAGCAGGAGCTCTGCCTGGCTGGGACAGGGAGAAGGAAGTCACTAATTCAAGGTCGCTTTCCGGCCCCACATCCATCTGGCAATTTTGACTGAGTGGCAGTGAAGGGGAGAGCTGGGGGAACACAGGGCTAAAGGAGGCTGGGAGTATTTGGAGTGAGTTGTGACTGGAAAAGTGGGGAGCTGGGGTCAGATTTTTGTAAATAAAACTCAGCCTCACCCCTTTGGTGTCCCATTTCAAGAAAATGAGTGGGGGAGAGAGGGAGGGAGAGAGAGAGAGAGAGAGAGAGAGAGAGAGAGAGAGAGAGAGAGAGAGAGAGAGAAGGAGGAAGGGAGGCAGGGGGAGAGCGAGAGGGAGAGGGAGACTCTGTGGCAGAACCAATCAGCATCGTCTTTTCTTTGAAAACAGGCAAAAGTTAAACTGTTTACCTGGGGAGATGCTGAGTTGATTCAGCGGCGGCTGCATGCTGCACGCGGAGGACGCATCCGGACGGCGAGAAGCATCGCGGGCTGTCCTCATGCTCAGCGTGTCCTCGCCCGGCGGGCCCGGACCTTCTCCCGCCGTGTTTCACTCAGGTCCCCCTCAGGCCCGCTGTCACAGTTCCCCTGAGGGACGGGCGTGAACAGGCCGTGGCTGCGCGGAGTGACTTCGGCGACCAGCAGCTTGATCTTCTGGTGAGACACGGCGGCGGGGGGGGGGGATTCCAGTCAGTCTGCACCACCCGTGGAGCGGCGAGGAGGATCTGACAGAAAACTTAAGGAGACTGAGGTACCCACCGTCTTAGTGCACGAGCGCGGGACGCGCACTTGGTTCACGCGCCTTTGGGGGTTTCCGTCGGGCAAACGCGAGAAGGACGCGGTCGTCTCCTCAGATTTGCCTTTTGTGGGGGTTTCAGCGAATGTGTCAGCCGTTGACACCTGTTTTGACGGGGCGTCCTGGAGAGAGAGGGGTCGAGCCCCGCTCGCGGCCGCCCTGGTCCTCCAGCGCCCGCGGGTCTCAGCACCTCGGGCGCGGGGCCAGCGAGGTTTCCCGCCGCGCGCCTGTCGGGGTGCGCGGCGAGCGGGGGCGGGGCCGGCCTGGCTTGGCTCCGCCCCCTCGCGGCGAGGCCCAATGGGCTGCGGCCCGCGAAGCCCCGCCCCCGGCCGTGCCCGCGCGCCCCTTGCCCAGGGCCGGGCCGCGCGCCGCCAGGCAGGCGGGAGCAGCTGCAGGCGCTCGGCCGTCGCCTGCGCGCTTCGTTTGCTCGCTCGCTCCTTCGCTCGCTCGCCTGCTCGGGATGGCCGGCTACCTGCGGGTCGTTCGCTCGCTCGCCAGAGCCTCGGGCTCCGGGCCGGCCTGGGCGCCGGCCGCCCTGACAGGCCCCAACTTGCAGGAGCAGCCGCGGCGCCACTGTGAGTGTCAGAGGGGTCTGGGCGGGCGCGCGCCCGGCTCCGCGACGTGGCGGCCTCCGGGCGGGGACCCGGGAGCGCGGCCGAGACGGCGGCGAGGGGTGCCGGGGTCGGGCGCACGAAGAGCCGCGGACGGGCTCGCCGCGCGCGCTCTCTTGCCCCCCAGCTTCCGAGCGGCGCCAGGCGCGCTGGGGCAGGGACTTGAAGGACGGTGGCAACTGGTGGCTCGGGCGATGCCAGCCCTGCGGCCTTGAGCGGGCGGGAGCTGCGGGCTTCCTCGCACCTCCAGATATGGGGTGCTGGGGGGGTGTCCTGGAACAGGAGGGAATCTCGCCCACCCTGCGCCCCTGGCGGAGAGGAGCAAACGAGTGGGAGCCGCAGCACCCCACAAACTGTCCCCGCTCAGACAAAGGCGGGAGGGTGGAGGCATTCGCTTCCCCTTCCTTTTCAGCCAGGGGCGCTGTAACCCCTCCTCGCTGCCAGGCCCTCGTCAGCTATTTTTGGAGCCTTTTTTACGCGACAGCTGGAGGAGCGTGCTTTTCATCTTCCCCTTTTGTTTGGACTCCCGCGTTCTCCTTGTCGCCGCTCCTGAGGCTCCATCTTGGGGGCCTCTCCTTGGCTTGACGTGCCTTTTCTCGTTGGCCCCTGCCTGGCTCACAGATGCTGAGACCTGGCGGCCGTGCCAAAAAACATCACTTTCCCGAATAGTCGATCACAGCTTCTGTGGTACCCTGAGCTCCGGGCTTAAGAGAGCATACAGCAGTCGGGTCATATAGTAAGCAGAACGTGGACTGAATCTCCAGTACCAACCCTGGTTGCCCCGGCTGGCATGTGGGCATCGCCCGCACTCTGGCTATACCGCCAACTCCAAAAGGCAAGGAACAATGTAGGTCCCTTGGCCCCGTCTGATTCCTGTTGTCACGGAAACCCCTATTCTGAGCTGGCCAGGAGCCCCTTGCGGTGAGCCAGGAGAATGAGGAAGAGCGGATGGTGCCCAGGCCACCTGGCCTTGATGCTGGTGTAGGTAATTATTAACTCAGTGTGAAAGCAGCTGACCAGAGCTTGGGCCCCAGAGGGCCCCGCCCCCCTGACAAAAAGAAAAAGGGCAATTCTGGTTTTGTATTTCTAGGATTTGTCTCTAAGAGGTCAGCCCAAGGTTCCAAGCACCCCTAGGCCCCAAACAAACTTTCCCATAGTAGAGCACCACATTCAGCAAAATACTTTGGGTGTTAGATACATTCTCTGATTTTCTCTCTCTCTCTTTTTTTTTTTTTTAGCATTGATGGTAAAAACAAACACTCCATACACGAACAAGAAAACAAAGCCCCTTTGGGGGTTTTGATAGAACATAGAAAGAGCAGGCAGGTGCAGGTTCTTCTGGAATTCCCCAAATAGATTGGTTAATAATGGGCAGAATGCCTAGAGTTTGAGTTGGACAGACACATACAATTCTGACCTCTGCTAGCTAGCTACCTGACAGTGCTGCCAGAGACAGAATAGTTGGCATTCTCCTTGATGACGAGAAGTGAGGTTTTTTTTGGCTAAAACAGCCTTGCGTCTTTGCTGCCTGGCGATTCTTTCTAGTTTTGCAGCTCATAGGCTTCCAGTGACTGCTCGTACAGGTCTGATAAGTTAGAGTTTGGAGAAGTGAGGGTGGGCTTTGCCCAACTGTTCAGAAGGAGTATTACTTATCTCTCCTTCCTTTGCTCTGCCCCTAGCGTGGGATCTTAATTTTCTCACCCTGGCCCTTGACTTTTCAAATCTTGGTGGCTTGCCTGCACTTGTAGATTCCAGGACAAACTATTTAATGATGGCTCGAAGTTTTGCAGACTCATCAGTTGAATTCTTATGTGTTCCCCACTGAGCCTTGTCAGATAAGACCACAAAAGCCTCTCTGGAAAGCCAGGGGCCTGTCCCAAATCTTCTGTGTGAGGCTGAGGCCTCGTGCACTGATTCCATTCAGGGTGTGAAGTGCTGGAAACTGCTCTCTGATTCCTGGAAGCTAAACTCTACACTTCTGGACTTCATACTTCTGTAAACCCAGGTTCGGAATGCCATCAGATTGCAAATATTAATATACTACAGGTTGTGCACTTCTCCATGGCACGGAGCCCATTGCCTGGCAGAGTTGCCACCATGTACATTTTTGATGATCCGGTGATGTCTGATGGTGAGAACTCACTCTGCGTGGCAGTGCATCCCAGGAGAGTGGGGGTGATGTATGGTACCAGGAGGACAAATAAGCAAAGGAAGGTGTGTGTGAAGCATTGAAGGAGCAGAGGAAGTGGGCCATTAGTTCGGGGAAGAGGGAACTGAGGTGCCGAGGCCGTGGTGGAGGGGCGCACCTCTGCCTATGGGAGAAGCAGAGAAGAAGGTGTGCCTGAGTTTGGCTCAGAATGCGTGATGGCAAGTAACAGGAGTTAGGCCAGGCCGTGGGACCTGTGGAAGCTTGCAGGCCATTTTCGAGGACTTTGGCCTTTACTCTGAGTGAAAGCAGAGGCATTGCAGGGTTTTGGGAGGAGTGTCATGACCCAAATACATTTTAACAGGAGCGATCTGGCTTCAGGGACCTGGCAGGAGCCCATCTTCGTAATCTGGCGAGAGAGGCTGTTGGCTTGGACCGGGGTGGTGGCCCTGGGGTGGTGAGAAATGATTGGATTCTGGACTTATTTTGAAGGGAGAGCCAATAGGATTTGCTGAGAGTTTGGATGTGAGTGTGAGAGAAAAGGAGGAGTAAGGGAGGACACCAAGGAAGATACTAGATTGTCTTTCAGAATTGCTGCCCTGCCTTCTGGAGCTCCCGGGAGTTGGGGCCCACACGCTCCTGGCCATGCTGGCTGAACAGCCTCTCTGCGTGAGTAGCATGTGGTGGAGGCAGTTACCTGGGCTGCGGCTGTCCTGCGGGGACCTTGAGCCTTGCGTTTGGAGCAGCAGGCAGAATCTGAAACGGGGCATGGGTTTTGAAAACCTTGGTGTTGGATGCTAGGGGCCCCAAACAGAAAAAGAGTTTAATCAAATGGGCCTCTTGTGACTAATGTAATTCCAGCTCACACTCTGGCCTAAAGGGTAGTGTTTGTGCAGCATCTCATCTAAAGATTTCATGATGTCTGTCCCTCGGAGGCTTTGAAGGAGGCCCAGCCATAGGTTGCTTGTTACCACTTGTCTCCCTGAAAGGGGCTGATGATGAGGTGTCTCCACCATATTGGCTGAACAACAAGGTCTCAAACGCTGAGACTTTGGGGCGCTCTGGAGGGCATGGGGTAACCACCACTCAACTTCTGTTTCTATGAATTTGACTGCTCTAGGTACCGCATGTAAGTAGAATCAACTTTCTGTGACAGTCTTGTTTCACTTAGCATAATGTCCTTAACGTTCACCCATGTGTTAGCATGTGACAAGGTTTCCTTGCTTTTTAAGTCTGAATAATATTCCATTTTATGTGCATATTGCCTTAAAAAATATTAGAATTAAAACTTATTGACCTTCTAAGTAAGGAATTGTGAAAAGCTTAGGAGATATAGTTATTAAATTCTCACATATTTAATACTGCTTCTAACTTGTCATAGGAGTTCCTTCTCAAAAATGTTAATGGCAGCTGGATTGAAAGAGTTTCTGGGCAATGTGGCAATGTTGTTTCTAAGTACACCGTGTTGTAAGTCTCCTGGAGATATAAAGTGAGTTTGCCTCTGTAGAATTTGTGACAAAAGAACAAACGGCAAAATCTAGTGAGGTAGGTCCGATATCACTAAAACATGGAAGCACTTCCTTTTTCAGTTTCAAAGCAGGTATATCCACGGTTAAGGGATGGGGAGCCCAGTCTTGAGAAACTTAGAATTGCTTAATTTAACATTGTTTCACCTTTAGGAGGAAAGTTTTTCTTAAGCTTCCTGGATTAGTTTCTAAAGAGTCCTGTTCTCTCGACGAAAGGTCATGCTACATTTGGTTGATCCATTCATCCCTAATGGACACTTGGGTTGCTCCCCACCCTTGGCTATTGTGAATAATGCTGCTACAAATACGGCTATGCAAGACCTGCTTTCAGTTATTTTAGATACATATCCAGAAATGGGGTTTGTGGATCTTATGGTCATTCTGGTTTTTAAGTTTTTGAGGGACTTCCATACTGTTTCTGCACCAATTTACTTTCTCATCAGCGGTGCACAAGTTGCCAATTTCTCCAAATCATCACCGACCTTTGTTGTTTTCTGTGTGTGTGTGTGTGTGTGTGTGTGTGTGTGTGTGTGTGTGTGTTTTGGATAGTAGCCATTCTAATAGGTGTCAAATTGTATCTCACTGTGGTTTTAATTTGCATTTCCTAAATGATTAGTGATGTTGAACATCTTTGCATGTGCTTATTGGCCATTTACATATCATTTTTTCAGAAATTTTTATTCAAGTCCTTTGCCCATTTATTAATCGGCTTTTTAAAATTTTTATTTATTTTTATTGTTGTTCCAGTCTCCTCATCCACCAATTAATATTAAAAACAAACAAACAAAAACACTACCTGAGTCAAACAAAATAAGTCTCTGCTGCTGGGGTCACACAGCTGTCCCAGCTCCTCTGAGAAGGTCACTTCCGGGAGGCGGCGCTCCTGACGTTGACAGAAGTCTGCTTGGTCTTGTTACCTGTAGGTTTTCGCTTCTATACTCACTCCTTGAGGGCAGGTACTGTTGTGTTTCAGGAGGTTGTAAATAAGTGGGCCCTGTGGTCTCTGAGGATTTGACACCTGCTGTGTATAGCAGGAAGGGCCGCCTGCTGTGACCTTGACTTTGAACTCCCACAAGGAGGAAGTGTGGTATCCACAGCCCACAGGCTGTTGGCCTGGAGCCCAGCACTGGAGTGGAGCTCACGCTGAGGCGGAGACCTTTAGGACTGGCGCCTAAAGAATCTGTCCTTAGGGGATCCTGATTCTGGTAGGGTCAACGTATTTTTAAAAAGCTGGATTAGCTCTCATCGAATTAACTCATAAGAAATACTCCTAAAAATTAAGCTGGCTCTGCCACAGTGCAGTCCACTTTCTGCAGTTTCGAAAGCCCTTTCCATTCAAACTTTAGTCCGGACAAGGTGAAGGAATTTTGTAGCTTGGGTCCAAATTCCCCCCATTGCATCTTGGGAATGGTGATAGAGTGATGCCAGCAGTGGCCACCTTGTCCTGTAGGGAGTGAACTATTTTGTCCATTTGCTTTCCGTTTCTCTACACCTGACCCCCAAGGGCATCCAGAGGCTGCACTTCATCCAGGGATCTGTGTGCTCTCCCGTCTCTGACACAAGCTATGCTCCCTGCTCTCATTTTTCTTCCTGAATGATTTATAAGATTCTTTTTAGATTAAAACTAAAAACAACCCGTTTGCATATGTTTGGGAAGTGGGTCATCTTACTGCACATGTTCACTTTTTTCTTAGCAGGTCTTGGGATGCCATCCCGAGTCACAGCCGTGGCGTGTGTTGTAGGACAGTGATATACTTGCAGTCTGGTGGGCTGTGGTCACTTTTGCTTAAATGTGACTCGGTGGCCGTGCTGTTTTAGTTTCTCTCCTATGCTGGCAACCAAGCAGATGTCATTTCTCCCAATGTTGGTGTTTTCAAGTGATCATAATCTCCGGCAGGGTGGAAGACCCCCAACTATATCTGCATAGACTATGTATAACATGAGTACCTAGGCCCTAAGGGAGGGGGTGCTGAGGAGTGCCCGTGTGGGGACGGGGCGCTGCTCTCTGCCGTCCTGTTCCTCCTGGGTGTCTGCAGCGAGTGAGGCTTCTGAAGACTGAAGTCCTACACCTGTTTTCTTAGATCTGGTCGCCCTGCGATGCAGTCACAGCATCCTCTGGGCTGTGGGCAGAGGGATGTGCTGGTGCTCGGGTGACCCCTTCTGAATCAACCGTCCTCGTCCAAGGCAGCCTGCACCGATTCGTTGGATGGGGCCATTGTCTCGAGTTTTCTTTGGAGTTCACTTCCCAGACCGGTGTTTTTTCTCACAAGTCAGACTTTCCTTGAAGAGCCTCCCTGGCTCCTGCCTCCCCCTTGCCCTCTGCCTGGACCTGAGTCAGCTGCTCGTCCAGTCTTCTGATGCTTCTCTGGCAGGACCGGCCAAGCTGAGCCAGCTGGGACCGGGGACTCCAAGTTTCACTCCCGGGTACCCTAAGTCTGTGCTACCCCATTGTGCGAGGTGCAAATCTCCCTGCTTTTGAACTGTGACTGCGAGCAGTGAGCATGTAAGCTCTGCCTCCCACATTTGAAGGGGAGATGGTGACACTCCCTTGGGGAGTGCTGGAGGACTGAATGGAACCCTATAAAAGGCCGGGGACAGCTGTCAGGCTCGGAGGAGGTGCTAATACTGTCCTTCCTCACTTCAAGTTCGGCGGGTTCTCAGGTTGCAAGCAGCAGACGGAGTGAGCGACTGTTTGACTTTGAGAGGGTACTATTGGAAGGACACAGGGTAGCTCATAGCATGGCATGGATCGGACTAGAGGGGGTTCCAGGCTGCCCCGAGGAACTAGGTGGCAGCAGTCCCTTGGGCAGCCTCTCCTGACCTGCTGCTGGACAAGGTGGCCCTGGGTGGCTCTGGTTCTCTGTGTTGTCTCCTCTGCCATCACATTGCTGGGGAGGAGACCTGACTGGCCAGGCTGGCCATACTCAGTGCGGGGTCCGGGTCCCCAAGCACGCTGGGGGCTGCTCCCGCAGAAGTGAACACAGCCCCTGGCTAACCACGGTCCGCTTCTCGGTGAAGGGCAGGTCTGGCGGGGAAGAGAGGGACTCCCCCCCCCCCCCCCCCGCCACCAGCCTGCCCAGGGGCGTCACGTGCAGTCTGTGCCCGGTTCTAGATGCCGACAAGAGGATCAAGGTGGCCAAGCCGGTGGTGGAGATGGACGGCGACGAGATGACCCGCATCATCTGGCAGTTCATCAAGGAGAAGGTAGTTCCCCGCTGAAGTGGGCGCTTTCCACGTAGCTGGCCGGGCGCAGCGTTCTGCCCCAGCGAGGGGCCCCGCGCTCACCCGTTTTCCTGATTCACCTGTCACCGGGTGGGCAGCAGCAGTCCTGATTCTCTCCTTCCATCCACCCTTCTGTCACGTCCAGACGGACCACTCAGGGTCCCTGCAACGTCAGGCAGGGGACAGTCTGTGTCTGGTGCTGGCGCCAAAGCCCGTGTGTCTTAAAAATGTGCACGGATTCAGGGCTGATGCTGTGCCCGTCTTGAGCCCCGACATTCTGATGTGCTTCCTTGAGGGAGCAATACGAGAACAGGGCTTGTGTGCAGGGCGGCTGTGCACGCAGTTAACCTCACTTAGCAGCTCAGGGGTGTCATCACGAGCCGTGGCTGTGGTGCATGCCGTAGGACAGCGATACGTGTGAGCCACCATGGCACGTGGTTCCCAGGAAGGCTGCTTGGCTCCTCCAAGCCGCTGGGGTCCGCCTGGAAGAGCAGGTTGTCCCTGTGGAGACCTTTGCATCGTGGATGTCCACAGGAAGACTGAGAACTGCCGCTTCTGCGTGGGGAAGGAGAGAGAACCCACTGTATAGAGAAAGCTAGATGCACTTGCAGTTGGGAATCAGCTGAGTTGATGGGCACTGGGCTAATGCTAGGGGCTGAGCCCTCCCGGGGGCTGCAGCCTGTGTGCCGGCCTCTCTCCTGCGCCCCGACCTCCCGCCAGCTTTGGCCTGGCCCCTCTGAGGAATGGCTGACTCCGGCCCTCTGCTGTACCTTCCCCACCTCCCCCTGCCTTCTCCCACCCCTGCTCTGACGGAGCGTCCCCTGCTGTGGCCTGCACATGCCCCTGAGTCATAGTCGTCTGGACTGATGCCTCGCCTTGGCTGTCTGTGTCTAGCTCATCTTGCCCCACGTGGACGTCCAGCTCAAGTATTTCGACCTGGGGCTCCCACACCGTGACAAGACCGATGACCAGGTCACCATTGACTCTGCATTGGCCACCCAGAAGTACAGTGTAGCTGTGAAGTGTGCCACCATCACCCCCGATGAAGCCCGCGTGGAAGGTGCGGGGGTGTGGGTGTGGGGGGGCGGGTCAGTGGGGGCTGGGACTTGACCCCGGGCTCCCTGTAAATAAATGCCTGGTAGACGGCAGAGCCTTTGGGGCAGGGGAGGGGCAGTTAGGAGGCTGGCCTCAGGCTCCATAGTTAGGGTGTGACAGAGCTGAGAGCAGAATCCACGTCCCCTGTACCCAAGTCAGTGTTGTTGCTGCTGTGCTGTGTGCCTCTGGCCGTGTGGGTGCCATCGGTAACAGGGAGGAGGAGGAGGAGGAGGAAGCGACTGCTGACTCTGTCATAGTCACGTGGCCTCCGTGGGCAGCCTGCCCCTCTGGCCTCCTGGACTGTTTTGCAGGCTGGTTTGCAGAGAGGCCAGGGGCCACCTGTGTCCAGAACAGGGCCATGTGTCAGGCCTGTATCCTTCAGAGCCTCGGAGGGCTCTGGGGACAGCACTAGTGTCCTGCCCCTGCCTCTGCAGCCGTGCAGGGGTATCAGAGGGGTGCCCTGACCGGGCTTGGACTCGCTGCTGGTCCCTGGCTCTGGGGGCTGCTCTGGAAGTTGCCAGTGTGTGGATAAAGGGGTCAGACCTGGAAAGTTCAAGAAGGAGTGGTTTAGCAGCGTGCAGAGGTCTGTCTTCCTGCTCCCGGCCACAGCAGGGACCCAGAAGGAAGCATTCGAGGCACAGCTTCCAGCTCCCCGAGCCTCCTGCTGCCTTTCGGGCTGGTCCGACCTTAGGGGGTTGGAATCATTCTAGTGCTAAGCTCATTTGCAGGCTTTCTCCTCTTTCTCCTGAACCCTGGGGCTTACACATCCCCATTGTACGGACGAGGGAGTCGAGGGTCACAGTCTTAGGAACTTGGGCTGGACCCCGCAGTTCCTGGCAGTCCCGGGGCTGGAACCAGAGCATCTGGAGGGAGGCGCTCTGCGGCCGGGGTTCATCAGACTGAGCTCCTTGCCAAGTGCGTGACACGGGGGTGATAGTGGCCGACGGAGCACTTACCGTGTGCCAGGCACTGTTCTCGGTACTTCAGATACGCGCTCATTCAAGCCTCCCAGCAACCCCAAAAGTTGGGTATCAGCAGGTTAAGGTTGGGTATCATGGCTCAGGTTAAGCCACTTCCACACGAGTCACAGTTAGAAGCAGTGGAGATGGAGCCTGAGGCCAGGACGTCTGATTCGAGAGCCCACATCGTCACACTCGAGATTCTGCCGCTTCCCCGGGGTGATTTGTAGGACCCCCCCCATCTGGCTGCATCCTTGTTTGGGGCTCACATTCTCATTGGAAGGCGGGGGCTGCAGTGGGGCCGCTTCATCTCTGTCCTCCCAGAGTTCAAGCTGAAGAAGATGTGGAAGAGTCCTAATGGAACCATCCGGAACATCCTGGGCGGGACCGTCTTCCGGGAGCCCATCATATGCAAAAACATCCCCCGCCTCGTCCCCGGCTGGACCAAGCCCATCACCATCGGCAGGCACGCCCACGGTGACCAGGTGGGCCAAGGCGGGCGTCGGGTTCCGCCGGCCTGCGATCCCCATCGGGACGCCCTGGCCTGAGCCCCGCTGCCGTCCTTACAGTACAAGGCCACAGACTTCGTGGCCGACCGGGCCGGCACATTCAAGATGGTCTTCACCCCGAAGGATGGCAGCGGTGCGAAGGAGTGGGAGGTGTTCAACTTCCCCGCTGGCGGCGTGGGCATGGGCATGTACAACACGGATGAGGTGAGGCGGCCACGGGTGCCTGCCCTCCTCTCCCCCAGCCTGGCCTCCCTTCTCCAGGCTACCTTATCAAAAAAAAAAAAAAAAAAAGGCCCCTCTAGGCGCATGGTTCCAGCAAAAGTCCCCAGCCGGGGTCCCACCATCACCTCTGAGCCAGGCACAGGCCCCGAGGGAGGGGGCGCTCTGATGGGATGAGCTGCCGCATACTGTCAACTCTAGGGGGCGTCTAAGAATTGCGGAGGGGGAGGTGGCTTCCCAGAGCACAGTTGAGGGGGGCCGCTTCCTGCCAGAAGTTGGGAGGCGGAAGCTGGGCCAGAAGCAACAGCAGGGGCTTGCTCCAGGGTGGCTGGGTTGGCCCGGACCGCCGGAGACAGCTGTGTGGAAGGAAGGGGTGCCATTCCCAGGGACCTCTCTTTCTCCCCGCAGTCCATCTCGGGGTTTGCGCACAGCTGCTTCCAGTACGCCATCCAGAAGAAGTGGCCGCTGTACATGAGCACCAAGAACACCATTCTGAAAGCCTACGACGGCCGCTTCAAGGACATCTTCCAGGAGATCTTTGACAAGTAACGGCCTCTCCCTTTCCTGCCTCCCAGGGCTGCTCAGCATCCCTCACTCCCACCCCGCCTCTCCCCCTCTCCTGGGAGGTTGCTGTCCCTGTGCGTTTGGCTCGGCTCTCGGTCTCCGCCAGGGACTCCCCAGCCTGTCAGCTTCTTGCCCTCTCACCACACGGGCCCCTCCCCCCCCCCCCGCCCCCCCAGGCATTATAAGACCGACTTTGACAAGAATAAGATCTGGTACGAGCACCGGCTCATTGATGACATGGTGGCTCAGGTCCTCAAGTCCTCAGGTGGCTTCGTGTGGGCCTGCAAGAACTATGACGGAGACGTGCAGTCGGACATCCTGGCCCAGGGTATGCCCGGGACCCCCTGTGGGCTCTGATTGTTGGTCTCCTCTGTCTGGGGGGATTTTCAGACCCTTTCCGTAGGAAGCTTCTCTCGTGTAGCAGCAGGACTAGGGCTTTGCCAGCTCATTGCAGGGTCCGCTGTGGACAGCAGGGGGCAGGAGCTGCCTCGCGTCGGAGTGAGACAGGATCACAAATTAGGTGTTGTAAACGGGCGTATGACTAAGGCTGCCATTAAGGAGAAAGGAGGACACAGGAGTTCAAGTTCTGAAGGGCTCAGGTGTGTGGGCTCTGAGGTTCCCGTCCAGGAAGGGGCCGAGTGACTGGGTTTGGCTCCAGCGGAAGCATAGGCTTGAGCTCCACTGGGTGGCCTTTAAATGATAGAGAACTCATTCTGTACGGCAAACCTTTTGGATGCAGGAGAATATCAGGGAGAATGGCAAACCCCCAAGCCCTAGAGCGTTCTGCAAAACCAGTCGTATCGCAGCCAAAAGCCTGGGTGGGCCATTCGAAAAGAACTGTGAGAAATAGCCCAGTTGTGTGGGGGAAGGAGAGCAGGGAAGATGGTGGGAGTGGGCGGCGTGTAGCATAGAGAGTGAAAGGCAGACAAGCTTCTGTGCCATGGGTGAGGTCTCGCTCCTGAGGAGGAGAGAGAAGCCCACACCGGGTTGTGATGGAAAGGCAGCTTTATAAAAGCTTTGCTTCAGGTCTACGGCCATGCCACCCTGAATGGGCCCAATCTCATCTGATCTCAGAAGCTAAGCAGCGTCGGGCCTGGTTAGTACTTGGATGGGAGACCACCTAGGAAGACCAGGGGCTGTAGGCGTTAAAAAAAATTTTTTTTAAAGCTTCGCTTTGTTCTGGAAAGTTCAGTGGTGATCCTCTCACTAGAAGAAGTGCCATCTAGGCTGGAAGGATAAAAAGTCATAGCACACGAGAGAAAGCGTGAGCATTGCCCCTAAGTGCATAAGGACTTGGTGAGTGGGAGGGTCCAGGTGCAGATGGCAAAGGGACCTGCTTCCCGTGCCCCAACAGCGGAAATTCTTAGGCAGATAATTTCCCTGAAGGGGTTGCCCACTTTTACTTTCTTGGGCCTTTACAATTCTTATTTTGGTGCCATGGGAGCTTTTGAAGCCCAGGAGACCTTGACAACAGAAAAGATTGACATCTGGATTGGGGGAAAACCTGGAAGTAAATCACAAAACTTTCAGGCAGCTGAAGACAGCAGCAGCATAGATAGCGATCGCTGTGAAATGCCGGTGACAGGCTTTATTGTTCCTGCTCGAATGTGCCTCCTCCTCACGAGCCAGGCTGGGTGTGGAGAACTGTGGGGTGTTGGGCCCTGCGGGGCACGGGCTTCGGGATGCCTGGACACGGGCACACAGATGTATGCTAACAGGCAAACGGTAGGCACCTCCGAGTGCCCCCCTGCCCTGTGCTGGGCTCCGGCGACCCATGACAAGGGCAGACAGACTGGAAACAACCCCCGTGCTCCCTCGCCCATTGGACGAGGGTGGGAACCTTAGCTGAGAAGTAGCTGCAGCAGCGGGGGAGGTGGGGGGCAGGCGGGCTTGACCACGTGGTCTGAGACGTACAGACACAGAGGAGGGCCTTCCTGCTCTTCAGGCTTCGGTTCCCTCGGCTTGATGACGTCCGTGCTGGTCTGCCCGGACGGGAAGACCATCGAGGCTGAGGCTGCTCACGGGACGGTCACGCGCCATTATCGGGAGCACCAGAAGGTGAGTGTGGGGAGCATGGCCACATAGTCTACCCCAGGGGCCCCAGGGGTCCATAGGCCTAGACCTGTCATTCTAGAGGTGGGCAGCTGCACTCAGGTGTCCCCCTAGTTGTCTGCTTGGCTCTTGACTCCTCTGTGACCCTGGTCCCCTAGGGCCGGCCTACCAGCACCAACCCCATCGCCAGCATCTTCGCCTGGACGCGTGGCCTGGAGCACCGGGGGAAGCTGGACGGGAACCAGGACCTCATCAGGTGAGCACAGGAAGGGGCAGGTTCTGGGCTGGCCCGGGGCAGGTCCTGGGCCCTGACAGCACAGCTGTGATCGCTCTCTGCCCTGTCCCCCACAGGTTTTCCCAGACCCTGGAGAAGGTGTGCGTTCAGACCGTGGAGAGCGGAGCCATGACCAAGGACCTGGCGGGCTGCATCCATGGCCTCAGCAAGTGGGTAGAGGGCAGGGCTGGCCTTCCCGGAGCTCAGGGCTGGGAGGGGAGAAGCCAAAGGCTCTTCTTAGAGGCTGCCCTCTGGGCCAGCTTAGCTGCCAGAGGCGTGGGGCAGGACCGTCCACAGCCCTGAGGGGCAACTCAGGCCAGGCCTCCCAGACTGGGCCCAGGGGGTGGGTCTCCATCCCTGCGGCTAGCTGCTCAGAACCCTTCCCATCCCCTCCCGCGCCCATCTCATCTCCCGGTGTCTCCCAGGAGAGCTTGTACCCAGTTCCCCATGTACCTGGAAAAGAACACACAGACCTTACCAGGTTCCTGCTGAATTTGCTGTGGCCCTTTGGCGGTGGGCTACGGGGAACCTGTGACCTGTAGCCTGGCAGGAGAGAGGGGGCTGCCACTAGGATGCCCACGCTCGGGCTCTGCCCCTCACACGTGCGTGTCTTCCCGGCAGCGTGAAGCTGAACGAGCACTTCCTGAACACCACGGACTTCCTGGACACCATCAAGAACAACCTGGACAAGGCCCTGGGCTAGCAGGAGGGGCGGGCAGCGCTGCCCGGCTGCCGGACGGACGGACGCGCCGGAGGGTGAGCCTCGCAGCCCTCGGGGGCCTTTCTAGGGGACATTTTTTATAAGCCGGATGTTTTTAAAAGTATCTCGGAGTTTCCCCTCACGGCGACGCGAGGCAGGAACAGCGTGTTTTACCTCAGTCAGTCAGTATGTTTCGCATACTGTGATTTATATCGCTCTTGGAACACATGGTGCCATCTTTAGCTACTAAAATCTCTCCACAAAACCGTCTGCTGTGTTTGTCCCTCAGGGGAAGGAGGCTGCTGGGGCTTCGAGGCAGAGACCCTCGGAGGGCTGGGGGGCTCCACCAGGGCCAGGCTGGAGTGACTCAGGCCCCAACGGGCCTGTCCCAGCTCCATCCCCATGGGACAGGGGCCCGGGGAGCAGGGTCGGCCTCCTGCATCCTACGGGAGCAGCCATAACTCTGGGGGCCTAGGCCCCAGAGTTACCTAGCACGATCCGGTTCTAGTATCATGTTCTCCATGTTGGGGTTATCAGCTTTTTGATAGATTCAAGGTCTATCTATCTATTTATCGATCGATCTATCTATCTATCTATCTAGGTTGGTTTTAACCTTCTAAACATCTCCAGATCTCCTTGCCCTTTTCTCGACACTAAAAACAGGCCCCACTCACCAGCCGCCCCACGGTGTCTGGGTGTGGGGGCTGGGAGTGTGATGGGGTCCCCCCACCACGTGTTGTCTGGGTTCCCAGACCTGGGTTCATCTTCTCCATTCTTTAGCAAGGCAAGCAAGGCAAGATGACAAAGTTGCTGTAGAGTTAAATCGATCCAGTTGAAAGGGCTACCCTAACGCAAGGATTATATTCTACTTTTGGTGTTTACAGTGTCCTGGGGGAAGAGCTGTGTCACATCCACGTGATACGATACATACTCGGCAACCCTAAGTCCATTTCCCAAATTCTGGGTGGGGGACTCTCCCGGCTCCTGAGCCCCATCCGTTGGGAACCTCAGTAGCTTTGAGACTGGGCTCCGCTGCCCGCTCACAGTGGCGCCCCCTCCTGGCAGAAGGACGGCCCGTCCTCGGCCAGCACCCTGAGCTCCCTGGGCTGTGGGAAGAAGTTACTTGGTCAGCTGGCTCTGCTACCCCCGGGTCCGGGGGGGCGGGGAAGTTCAGGGTCCTTTCTTGCCCATCAGTAGCAAAGGGCTGGCAGCTCCCCAGAATGCACGGCCTCTGAAGCCCAGTCTGGCATCGGTCCAGGTGCCCTGGTGGCTGAGGGGAAGCAGCTCTTTCTCTGCAAGTGATGGGGATTCTGGGGCCTTGGCCTGGCTCCTCTCTTGGGCTTACAGCAGCTCCCTGTAGGTGCTTGGCCCTGCAGGTGGCCTTTCCGGGGGGGAAAAGGGTGTCCTGGGCCGCCTCCTGGCCCCTGCAGAGTGATGTCCTGTCGTGTGGGGCTGTGAAGCTTTGCGGGCAGTTCTTCCCGGGGGAAGGGAGAGGACCAGGTTCCGAGAACCATGCAAAGAAGCACTCGCAGTCGCCTCACTAAAGAATATTCATTTATTTATAATTATTGCTAAGTAAACTTCTCTTTTAAACAGGAACATAAAAACACAGTAGGGCTTTGCACAAGTGGGATCTCTAAACAGTTGGTTTGTATACACGTCAAAATAAGTTAGAGTGGAGTTCATCCAGGAGTTTCCAAGTCACCCGAGAGGCCGCACACCTCTTCTGAAAAGGTCGGGGCGAGGGGTGAGGACAGGAGCCTTGCCAAGACCACCGCCCAGCTCAAATCGTGAGTTGTGCTGTCCCCTTCTCTTAGCTTTGCCCAGGTCCAAGGCACAGGGCAGGGGCATTCAAGTATCGAAACTCGCAGAGGGCCGGTGCTGAGGGCGGGGCTGGGGAGGGGAGGAGAGCCCCACCCCGGGGCCAGACCTTCCCCTGTCGGGGCGGTGCCAGGGCCAGGGCCAGGGCGCTGGCAGGAGAGAGGAGGAGGAGGTACAGGGTTCTTTTTGGTACCAGGGGAGAAAGACGTAGTGGGAAGAGGTAGTTTGCAGGGGATGATGCTTCTGCTCAGCAGGAGAAAAATGTTTTCTACAGTGACGGGGTCACTGCCACCTGAGGGTCATCATGGCGGGCACCTGGGAGGCTCAGGGGCGGGGAGCTTGGGGTCTGGAGAGCCACACGTGGGGACAGGCTCCTGTGAGCCCCAGCACTCTGGTTTGTTGCTTAGTGTGGGCTCCAGAACAGAAGGAAGGGGCACCTGGCTGCCGGATCCCAAGGACACCTTGTCCTCCCCTCAGTCCTCATCACAGCCACCCTGAAGACTAGCTGGATCCATCACTAGGGATACAGCCTCGGGGGCGGCTGCGTTTCAGATTGGCCCCCTCTGCGCCCAGCTGTTTCCCCATCACTTGGTTCCTGGGCCGGAGTGGGCGGCTTTGCCTTCTTCTGTGGCTCTGGGGACAGCCCTGCCTGCCCCTCCCTACTCAGGCCTCAGGAGGCAAGTAGGTGGGAGTCTGGGTGCCCCAGCCGTTCCTGAATGCGCTACCCCCCTGCCCTGGGCCTGCGGCCTTCGGGTCCAGGGGCAGGAGCCGGCGTCGGGACGGGACGAGAGTGGACAAGTGAGGAGCTGCTGGCTGGCTGGGCGGCGCAGAGCGCGTCACTGGCGAGGGGCCCGGCCCGAGCGGAAGGGCCTGCCCGCTGCCGCCTCCTGCCTCTCGCCCCGGCCGCCTGAGGCTTCCCACCAGCAGCTGGACTTCCGGGGCCAGAGCGACCGTCCCCTCTGAGCCCGAGTCCTGCCTGGCCAGGCCGCTCTGCGTTGGGGGCACAAAGCACACACATACACACAGCACACAAGAAAGCTTCCGTCGGGGAAAAAGAAAACGACCTCCATCAGGAAAGGTAATAGGCGACACAGAGTTGGAAAGGAAAAAAATAATAATAATAAATTACCTTCAAAATACTCCCATTTGCTCAAAAAAAATTTGTTTTCTCTATGGTCTTCATTTTCCTTTTTAAATATGTTTCTCTTCCCGGGAGCCTGCTGACGCTCGGCTGTGCCCATCCTCGGAATGCATACGCGTTGCTCTTTAAATAAGAAACTGCCCCAGCCCCTCTTTTCCCCACACAGGTGGTCCTCGGCCTCCTCTGAGGACAGCCCCTCTTGGTCCCCAGGGGTCATCTTCACTGTCCTCTGCCCCGTGCTCAAGGGGCCTCCGCCCGTCTCTGGTAGTGTGTGGCCGGTGCAAGGCATGTCCTGGCTCAGCTCATGCTGGGGACCCTGGGGTGGTGTCCCAGCTCAGGACGGAACTGGATGACGTTTGTTGAAATCCACCTTAGGGCTCTGATGGGGGGCCCGTCTGGGGGTTGGCTGGGGAGTGGGGGGGGGGCGTTAAGCTGGGGGCTGCGCTGCTCCCTGCTTCCCTGCGGGCCAGGGCCTGGGCCGCATGCATGCCTGGCTCCAGCAGAGCGTGGGAGGCACCAGGAGGTAGAAGGCAGAGGCCCTGCCTGGCTGGCTGTCCGCGACAGGGTGGGGAAGGGGACCCTGGGGCCTGGACTGCTGGGCAGCGGTGGGCAGTGCTGACCAGCACCGGAGCTCGAACATTCCCAGAGGCAGGAGTTGGTCCAGAGGAAAAACAAGGCCTGGCTCAAGCCATCTCATCCTCCAGTGCCAGGGCCCCTGCAGGGCCATCGGGGTGGCCCGGCCCACACCGGCCGCCCCAGCTCTGCTGGGCCTGGAGACCCCTGAGAACCTGTGCCCTTGTGACCTGTCGCCAAGTGGCCCCCATCAGCACGTGTCCCGCCCCACCTCACAGCAGCGGGCCGAGGAGACGCAGACCTGGGCCTCCGAGTTACCCTCCCTTCCCCGAATGCCTGGAGCCTTTGCCTGGTTCACAGCTGAGGCCAGTAGTACAGTCCATTTGGTCTAAAAGTCCCTAGTGGTGCAAATGACTCAGTGGGAGGGGAGGGCTCGGGACGATGGGGCAGTAGCTTTTTTCTCAGCTGCAGGAGGTGCAGCCCACAGACCACGGGTCTCACCCCCACGCCCCAGGCCCCCTCACCCCGTTCTGGGCGGCCCAGCTTGTGCTATAGCACGTTGTAGTAGGCCATCTCCTTCATGGCCTGCTCGGTGAGGACGCTGGCCTCGGTGCTGCTGTCCACACCGGCGTAGGCGAAGGCGTTGTCCTCGAAGTCCTCCATCTCCTGCTGGCCGTCAAGCTCAGAGGGGTCGGCGCCCGTCAGCTCCATCATGGGGTCTGCAAGAGAGGGGCACGGTTAGGCCGGATGCCACCTTGTGGGAGGAGCCTGTCACCTTCACACAGGAAGCAGGTGACCTTCCTAAAGAAAAGACTTCGCAGGCACTGCTTCCAGAGGCTCCCAGCTGCCTCTCAGCCTTCCTGCTCGGGCTGGCCCCAGGCTCCTGTGGCTTCTCTGATGGGCCACCAGACCCGAACCCTAGAGCTGCGTGTGTGTGTGTGGGGGGCGCTGCAGGCCTGGCCTTGACCTCTTCTGTCTTGCCTCTGTCGTCCCTCCTAAGTCACCTACAGCATGTCACACACGTTACCTTGTGAATGCTCATAGCAGCCCTACTTAGGAGATCAAAAGTTAGTTCAGAGAGGTTAGTCGACCGGCCAGAGAGCACCCAGTGAGCGCTGCTGTCCTCATCCGCTGTGCTGCTCTGCCTCAACTGGCCCGAGGGACCCTTCCTCCTCCGACCGGCCGGAGTTTGTGCCTGGGGCCAGTTCTATCCCGTGGTCTCCCTGTCCTTGCCCTCCAAGACGGACAAACATCCGATGGGAGGGTAACAGGGAGGATGAGGCAAACACTCTAAGAGGCCTCCCGTAATCCTATCAAATTGACATCTCATTATACAGCTAAAGCTCGTACTGTCGGAGGCCTGGGGCTGCCGACCAGTGAGTCACAGAGGAAGGGGGCCTGTGGGGGTGGCCAGCAGGGACTGCGACTAAGCCCCATGTGCACCTAGGAGGCGTGATGTGTTCTGGGGTAAAATGTACCCCAGCGTGGGGGTCACCCTGCTAGGTCAAAGGCAGGGTTTTCAACCCTGGCCCTGTTAACGTTTGGGGCTATAATTCTTTGTCCTATGCATTAGGACATTTGTCGGCATCCCTGGCCTTTATCAGCTAGACGCCAAGAGCATCAGAGATGCTAACTCACACCTCTGCTGAAAACCACTAGTCTAAGGGGGACCCCATCCCCTGCCAGTGGGTGGTGCGGGAACAGGCCCAGACAGTGAATCACGAGGAGAGGCCTGCCAGGGCGTCCTGAGAGTGTCCCATTGCCGTGCTGGAGCAGAGGGGAGCAGGCTCCGACCCTCCCCCTGGATGTGAGCAAGGAAGCAGCCTGCTCTGAAGGCCATAGGCGGCCACTGGCCGTGAGGACGATCACCCTGCCTTGGCTGCTGGGAAGCAGAGTTCCTGTCCGCATGTCCATCAGACCTCCCACAGTCCGCTTGGACTTGTGCCCTCACTTGGCTCTCCCTCATCTTTCCAGCTGCTACTGTCCCATTAGATACTTTCCTCCCCATCCATTTATTTTACAGGGTATCTCCAGTAACGAGATACAAGTGTCTGTCACCTTCTGTGTATCGTGATCTCGCAAAAGTTCCCTAACTTCTCTGTCCCTGAGTTTCTGCATCTGTAAAACAGCGATGACAACAGAGCCAACCTCAGTGTGAGGGTCACATGAGTTAATAAAGGCCTGGCACACAGCGCTCAATAAATGTTAGTTATTATTTTTATTATATTGTTTACGTGAGCCCACTTAAATCCTTTGAAGAACACATAAACGCCCCCTCATGACCTCCAGGGTGCGCCCTCCCCAGACCGGAGCCCACAACAGTGAAGTCTCAGGCCAAACCCCCCTCCCACGCCCCTAAATGCACAGGACGCTGCTGCTCCTGCTCCGGCCGCTGCGCCTGGCCCACCCACCTTGGCTGTCCAGACCGATGTCCATGACACCGTGCTTGACCTTCATGTGCCGGCTCAGGTTTCCCTTGAGGTTAAACTTGCTGGAGCAGTAGGGGCACTTGAAGGGCTTGCTGCCTGCGTGCAGGTGCATGTGGCCCAGCAGGTTGTACATGCGGTTGAAGGACTTCCCGCACACCTGGAACACAGCGCTGGCACCATCGGCCCCCAGGGAGCCGCGCCCCGCCCCTGCCCCCGCCCCACCCTGCCCACTCCCACCTCCAGGGCTGGGCTGCAGTCTCGCTCGCTATGTCCTCTCCTGTGTGACCCCAGAGGCCCCAGAGGCAGAGAACCGAGCCTCCTTGCTGGTCACCGTTCCCGTGGGCCTGTGCCCGGGTCTCGGATCTCTGACTGCACCGAGTCTGACCTGGGCTCTTTCCCTGGGGACCTTCTCCCTGCCCCCTCCAACTCGCCAAAAGCACAACTTCAGCATCGATAAGATCTGAACTCCCCCAATGGCCCACTCCACACCCCCAAAGCCTAGGCAGTTCCCCGCAACCAGCGCCGACTGCACGCCCTGCCCTGGCCAGGCTGTCTCCCGGGGGGGCCGTCCCGCCCCGCCCCGGGGCCCGAGGGCCCAGTACCTTGCACTTGAATGGCTTCACCGGCGAGTGTACAATCATGTGGGTCTTGAGGGTCTGCTTCTGCACGAAGGTCTTGAAGCAGATGTGGCACTGGTAGGGTCGGACGCTGGTGTGGATCAGCATGTGCCGCTTCATGTTCGCCTGCAGTGTGAACTCCCGGCCGCACACCTCGCACTTGAACTCCTTCACACCCTGCAGGGGCGGGGATGATGGTCAAGGCCACAGAGCCAGCGAAGTGTGTGGACCGGAGCATCGCGGCGTCGGCACAGCTCCCGGGAAACGACTTCCTGGAGCTGCTCCAAGCAAGTCCCACTTGTTTAAAATCCCTGGGAGAAGGTTGGGGCTGGGCCATTTACTCCAGGAAGCCTTCCAGGATTAGGCAGAGATTGGCTAGGCCTTATTGTTCCTACCCACACACCTGCTGTCTCCTGCCCACCAGGCAAATGTGTTTGCTCATTCAGGCAAACGTGTCCGTTTATCCATTCGGTAGCCATTTACCAGGCGCCTGCTACAAGCCAGCATCACACCAGGCAGCAGGGGCCTGTGGCTAAGAAGACGGAGCCTTAGCCTGGTGGCTGTGGGTTATTTCCTCAGGTCCAGGATGTATACACACGGGTTTTTTCTCCTCGATGCGTCTCTCAGCCGTCTCTTTGGTTCATAGACCCCTTTGAGAATACGAATGCAGGTACGGATGCCCCAGGGAAAATGACACTCAGGTCTGCGTAGAATTGAGAGTGCTCACACCCCTGGAGCCCATCCACCGGTCCCCCCAAGAGAGAGTTTTTCAAGCTTTCCTGGTGATAAGGGCCCCATGCAGTTCTTTTTTTTTCAAAGAACAGCCGCTCAAGCTGCTCCCTGGAGGTTCCCATCCTGTGGGCCCAGGGATTTTTAGCCCCTCATGTGATTCCTAGCATGGATGGGGTTTGGGACACTCGGCTCCAGGAGACAAAGACTCTAGGGATGATCTTTTGGTTCGGACTGGGTGCCCTGGAGGTGGCCCCAGAGCAGGATGCGGTGCCATGCGCCCAGGTGGCCCCCCGTATTGTCTGGGCAGGGAAGTTAGGACGAAAGCTGGGCGCTGATCTCTTTGTTAGAACCCCAGCAATTTAGCAGAACCCCAGGGGGACAGACAGGAAGCTGACAGCTGCTGTCCCAACTGCTTGTTCGGTACAAAGTTTCCTATCATCGTTTAGTGGTTCCTGAGTCTCTTTCTCTGGGCGGACAGCGTGTCCCTCATGTCTTCTGTGCTCGACACAGGGAGGACGCGTGTGACCACCAGGGGGCCCTGGCCTTTGGGTGCTTAACTCTATTATAAAGTGCACGATGTGCATGCACACTGTACACATCTGGGCTGATGACAGGAATGCTTCCAATTTTATTAGCCTTTGATTTTTGCTTTCAGCGTCTCCTCACGGTATTATTTATCTTAGAACAGTTTGCAGACGTGTGGATTTTCGGCGGAGGAGAATGACGGCAAATATATGGCACGTGTACTTATCACTCTCTGCTCTCGCCGCCTGCGGACACTGATAATCAGTCATCTGGTTTGCGCCCGTGCACATGCGATTTTACGGCTGAGCCCAGATTCGGCTTTGGAAGCTACAGCGAGTGCGTGGAGGACACCTGCAGTGACACCCGTAGGTCGTCTCGGCTCCAGGGGGGAAATTTCCGGGGTGGGGAGGGCTGGATTCTTGGCCTGGCAGGCTGTTGCTCTCCCCCCGCCCCACGGTGGTGTCCACCGTGACAGATACGGATACGAGGTCAACCTGAAGCATCCCCAAGGCCACCGCTATGGAGAGAGGAAGCTCTATGCATATCCGCTTCCAACTGTGAAGCTGGACAGATCTGGGGTGGGAACGATGCAGCAGGCCGAGGGCCTAGGTGAGGCTGTGGGACCCGAGAGCCCTCATTCCACCTTCCTGGGCATAAGGGCCCCTGGGGGGAGGTGACATTGGCTGAAAGGCAGATCTAGTTGAGGTTGTGTCTAAGGACACGATGAGAACAGTGTTACCCTCCCTTCCATTGACACAAACTACTCTGCCTAGGTTAGTCATGTTCTAGAACCGACTGTAATTTCCCATAATGAACATTCTTCCCTACATCTATTCCCTTTTAAAATGAAATACACTAGTCTACGGCCATGCCACACTGAACACGCCCGATCCCGTCTGATCTCGGAAGCTAAGCAGGGTCGGGCCTGGTTAGTACTTGGATGAGAGACCACCTAGGGAAGACCAGATGCCATAGGCATAAAAAATAAAAAATAAGAGATTGTAAGGTGACAAGGTCCTGGCACTCTGTGAGGTCAACCAAGAGTTGCCTCACTTGAAAAACAAAAAATAAAATGAAATATATTTAGCTTTTTTCTTAAAGGACAAGGTCCTTGCAATCTGTGAAGTCAACCAAGGGCTGCCTCACCTAAAATAAATAAACAAAAAATAAAATGAAATACATTTAGCGTTTTTCTTAAAGGGAAGCCACAGGTTTTGGTACGCGCCTGTTATGCAGAGCAACCGGACCCCGCTGCCCCTCGACCCTCTGGTCCCTCTCCCCGCAGCAGACTGGCCTCCGACTGCCCAGCGACAAAACGAGGGCAGGCCCCGCCCCTGATTCTCCAGCCGTGTGCCCGAGGTCCCGCGGGGGTTCCTCACACACTTCATTCAAAAGTATAGTCTTAAATCAGCACGGTTTTCCTATTAAATGATTTCGAGCATTTTATACTTTCAAATACTCATCAAAATAAAGAAGAACCGTGCGTCCGCGTAGCATCCACGCCGCGACCTGCGCGGCCCGCTCGCGGGCTGCGGGGGAGGCGCGGGCGGGGCCCCGGGCGCCGGCCTTACCTTGTGGGTGAGCGAATGCTGCTTGAGGTGGTGGATCTGGCTGAACTCCATGCCGCACTCGGTGCACACGAATGGCCGCACGTTCTGGTGCTTGAGCATGTGGTTCTGCAGCTGGCTGCGGTAGTGGAAGGACTTGTCGCACTCGAGGCACTGGTAGAGGGTGGGGCCCTGGTGGGAGGCCAGGTGGCGCTTCAGCTGGGTCAGCGTGGAGAAGTCCAGGCCGCACTCGACGCACACGTGGCAGCGGCCGCTCTCGTGCTTCACCTCGTGGGCCTTGAGCTCGCTGGGGTAGGCGAAGCCGCGGCCGCAGAAGTGGCAGCTGTAAGGCTTGACCTCCGAGTGCAGCAGCATGTGGCGCTTGAGGTGGCTGGTCTGCGTGAAGGCCTTCTGGCACACCTGGCACTTGTGGGGCCGGGTGCCCTGGTGCGTCAGCAGGTGCGTCTGCAGGTGGCTGGGCTGCTTGAAGAGCTTGCTGCACTGCGGGCACGAGTGCGGCTTGATGCCGTTGTGGCCCAGGATGTGCGTGACCAGGTTGTACTTGGACGTGTAGGACTTCTCGCACATGCGGCACTGCCAGCGCTTCTGCCGGTCGCCCGCCTCCACCAGGTAGGAGTCGTCGATCTGCACGTTGATGTCCAGCCGGTCCAGCTGGGCCTTCTTGTGGCGCTCCACCGTCGAGCCCGCCGCGTCGGCCTCGAACTCGCCCGCCTCCTGCCACACGAAGCCCTGCTCCGGCTTCACGGGCTCCGGGGACTCCAGGCTGGGGGCCTCGGGGTCGCTCAGCGGGGCCAGGTGTGGGGGCTCGAAACCGCACTCGGCGGGCAAGGCCTCAGGCCCCGGCAGCGCCATGCTGGGCTCGGGAAAGCCTCCCCGGGCCGGGTCGGGGAAGCGCGGGTCATAGGGGGCCACGTCCAGCTCCGGCCGCGGGGCGCGGGGCAGGGGCCGCAGCGTCCGGGGCTTGCGGCTGAAGGCGCTGAGGTCGATCATCTTGACGGAGCTGCTCTGCACCAGGGCCTCGCAGCCACCGCCGGCCACCTCCACCGGGGCCTCGGCCGGGCCCGCGTCCTTGTCGCCGGGCACGGACACGGACACCTCGTAGACATCCTGCTCCTCCTCCTCCTCCTCCTCCACCTTCTCGAACTTGACCTTGGGCACCAGCCGCACGGGCGGCCGCGTCTTCCGCCGCGTGTGCTTCTCGAAGGC
The DNA here is from genome assembly GCA_004027375.1 of Macroglossus sobrinus. Taxonomy (NCBI): domain Eukaryota; kingdom Metazoa; phylum Chordata; class Mammalia; order Chiroptera; family Pteropodidae; genus Macroglossus; species Macroglossus sobrinus. The sequence continues at coordinate 163,951 of PVKZ01001755.1, read as the reverse complement.
CGCCTCCACTTCCAGCACCTCCTCCTCCACCGGCTCGTCCAGGGCCCGCCCGTTGCAGGCCAGCTGGTACACGTCAGGGCCGGGGGGCCCGGGTTCCCCGAGGGAGGCCCCGGACAGCTCGGGCCCCAGGTCCGGGTAGAAGGCTTCGGCGCTTATGGTGGCTCCGAAGAGCTCATTCTCCGAGACCAGGCCCAGGACGGCGGCCTGGGCCAAGGACAGCACCACCACGGCGTCCGTCTGGGTCCCTGAGTCCATGAAGCCCTCCATCCCTCGCCGCCGGCTAGGAGGGCATCGCTGCGGGAGAGAGGGAGACAGCAGCGCTGTGGGCTCACTGCGCCGACCGGCAGACCAGCAAGCCCCCGGCCGACGCTGGGCGTGTCTGTGCCTGCCCCTGCTACTCCTGCCTCAGGCACGGGACACACCTGTCATTACAGGGACCGGGGACACCCTCTGCGACGCCCTCTGCGTATCTGGCCATCTCCACCATTACCCCGTGGGATCCTGGGTAAGCCCCGCCCCCTCGCCGGCCTCAGTTTCCCCATCTTTCAAACGGGGAGGCTGGATTTCCTCAGCGGCTCCCAATCGGTGCTCTGCACGGCCTCAGAACTCCGATTCAAAAATCCCATAAAAATAAAGATCCTTCTGCCTTCAAAAGCCGACTTGAGGAAACCCGTCGACCGACTCGTATGTACGGTACGCCTCGTTCCTGCGCATCCAGCGCCCCCGCCGGCTTTGTTGCCGAGGTAATTAATTTTGCACAGACCTTGGGACTATATAGGGAGGTGTTAACTGTCACCGTGTGTAACAGCCTGTCCATATGAATGAGGCGTTTTGGTTTTTTTAAAGACTATATATTGGACACAAAACGGGCGACACACAAAAATAAATTAGGCGCCAAGGCCGACCTCGGGCAGTCGCTCCCCCACCGACCCTCCCTGACGCTCAGTGACTGTCCATCACAAGACGCCACTGTCCTCGGTTAGCTGCACGATATACGTTTATACCGACTAAATATATGGCTTTTATTTTCCTCTGATTTGTACACAGAAGGGCCGTGTGACGGCTCACGTGTGTGAGACGACCGTCCGAGACGCACGGACTGGCTCCCAGCCTCACGGCCACGCTCTCTGATCGAAAAGGCCAGAGTAGTGCGCCCACCTGGCCCGGTCCAGACCCCAGGTGCACGGGCGTCCTGCCTTCCCAGGGGGCTCTGTGCAGCCCCACCTCGAACACAAGGCCCCCCGAGGCCCTTCCCCCGACCCCAGTGAGCTCCCGGCTCCTCCCGCCAGCTACCCAGGCTTCCCTCAAAGTCCACTTGCTCCCGGGACTCCCCCACGCCCCCCCTCCCGTGGCAGGAGGTGGCAGCAGGCGCAGTGCCTCCGTCTGGATATGGGAGGGCCTCCTCCCTGGCCTGGAGACCCAGACTCATCGCGGCTGAAGCCCTGCCCCAGCTCAGCGCCTGGCACCTTGGAGGCGCTCCCCAGGGAAGGGGAAGGACGCCACTTGCGGGGGGCTCCTGCCTGCCTGGCTGGCTCTCCCCTCAGGGTGGCCTTCCTCAGGAAACCGGCTCCAGCCTCGTGTCTCCCTCCCCCCACGGGCCCGCAGTTTCCCTTTCCTGAAGATGGCTAAAAATAAAACACCCCAGACAGGAATTCAGCCGTCCTGAAACGCACACTAGAAATCTAACGATTCAGTTTAAAGTGGGGGTCTCGTGGGAGGGGTCAGATCAGACGGACAGACCTCTGACACGGGGCTCAGGGGCCCTCCGGAACAGGCTGCAGGGGCTAAATGAGATTCGGAGTCCACCCCCGCCCCCGGCCCCTGCTGGAACGAGCACTCAACTGGGAGTCAGGCAGCTTGGCCTCAAGTCCCAGCTGTCACTTACAAATGACTAAGCAAAGTTACCTCCAAGCCAATTCTGTGCCTCGGTGTCCCCACCTAAAAAATGGGGACCAAAACCCCTGCCCATGGAAGGGCCGAACGATTTCTCCATTCTGGGGACCCAAATTCAGCAAAGGTTCGGGTGACGCTGAGGACAGCCTCTAGGGCTGACAACGCATCTGTTCGTTTCTGCTACATCCCTGCTCTGCGTCAGGCCCTGTGCCTGGAGATGCAGGCAGGTGAGGCGGGGGCCCTGCCCTCCCAGAGTCCACAGAGGGCACCCTGTGCCCAACCCTGGGGACACGTCGCTGCCTCAGGTCACAGCAGCCTGTCTGACACGGCGCCCAGCAGCACCCAGGGCAGCCCTCGTGTGTCTGATGAGGGGTTGAGCAGACAACAAGCTCAGCAGATTTTCTAGACTTCCCCAAAGGCAGGCCCAGAGGGAGGGGGAGGGGAGGAACTGACGCTCAACAGCGGAGCCTATGCTGGGAACTCGGGCCCGGGTTCTGAGTTCGAATCCAGACTCTGCCCTTTTCCGGCCCGGCACATGCCATCGTGTCCTGGGCCTCGGTCTTCTTATCGCTATGGCCCGAGGTCTCTATTCCATCTCTGCGGAAGGCCCGACTCGTGGAGGAGTTAGTCCCCTTCTCTGTCCTTGACCCCAATACCTGGCAAGCCACTCAAGGGGGCAGGAGCAAAGAAACTGTCACCAGTGCTCTGTCGGCAGACGAGCTGATGGAAAAGGCGGCCACGTCTGCCGGTGAGAGCTGGAGCCCGGGGGTCTGGGGTGGTCCCCTCCGGGGAGGGCGACTGCGTCATTTACTGTCCCTGTTAGGAGGGACTTTCTCAGATTCGAAGGTCCTAACAATCTCACTGGGACCCCAGGTGCAAGCCAAGCCTGTCCCCTGCCAACCGGGCAGCCCCTTCCTGGGGGAACAGGCAGGCGGTGCTGACTTTGGGGCTGAGGACGGGTCAGGAGCCTGCACCTGGGTGGAAAAGGGACTGGCCCGGGAGCCCTGATCTTGGCGGGGGGCTCGTGGCCAAGTTGGGGAGACACAGAGGTGCCTACAGCTAACCACAAACATGGGAGGAAGCACTTGCTTCCCATTACCGAGTGCTCACCAGGCCCTGGCAGGGGGAGCCGAGCTGGGTCTGCCCCGGGCCCGGCGGGCTCCACATTTCCAGCTCTGCTTCTTCACCTCGGCAGCCCGGGAGGTCACATGACGGCTGCGGGCCCGGCCTCCTCGGCTCCCAGGTGTTGCCGCCCTGCTCCCCTCAGGTTTCAGCCAGACGGCAGAACACCTGGCATCCAGTGCAGACGGGCGGGGGCGGGGTGTGTGTGTGTGTGTGTGTGTGTGTGTGTGTGTGTGTGTCTGCTGTTGAGATGGAGGCCAAGAGGAAGAAGACAGAGGGACAGACGCTAACTCACCTGCCTTTCGCACCTGTGCCCTGTCTATCACGCAGTAATGACTGGGAAGCAGGGGGCCCTTCAACCCAAGTGTCACTGTGCTTCCTCCTTCTGGGCCATCGTTGTGTCCCCCACTTCCTCCTCCTCTGGTTCCTGTTCACAGCCTACAACCCTCCTGTTTTAGGTGCTGGCAGGGGGCTGCCCAGGCGCAGCCGGCCAGTGCACCAGCTGTGTGGCAGGGCGGCCCTTCTGTCATCTGCCTGGGCCCTCTAGCAGGTGGCACCTCCCTTCTCAGGGCCTCTCAAGGCCTCTCCCCACCCACAGTGCCCAAGGGAAAGGAGACCTCACACTGCCCCCCAGCTATGTCCCGACACAGCTCGACCTCCTGCCAGGGCACCCTCCGTCCCCGGGATGGACAGGAAGGAAATGGCAGAGGCAGGGAAAGAGACGAGCTGCCAAATTGTAGTTTGAAGACTTGTGTGGGGAGTTGGGGAAAGGCAGGCCAAGATGGGGGGTGGGGTAGGGAGGGCTGGGGGGAGAGGGAGAAAGAGGCCAAGAAACAAAATCCGAAGAGGGAAGGGAAGGAGAGGACGGGGCAGGGAGTGGACGCTGTGCAGGCCACACCAGAGGCCAAGGGCTGCCCTACTTCCCAAGGCTCAGCATCACCCCCTCCTGGGCCCGCGGGCCAGGCCAGCAGCCCCTGGGGAGGGACCAGTCTCATCTGCCGAGGCTCAGCAGGAGGCCCTCCGTACAGGGACCCTGAACTCTCACCGCTACTGCAACTACTGCTGTAGAATTGACACAAACTTGTCAAACGAATTAATGCCTGACTTGCTGTGTGACCCTGGACAAGCCACCTGACCCATCAGGGTCCCGGTTTCTTCATCTGTAAATTGGGCACAAGAGACTTCTAGGACCATCGAGGGCCGGCTAATCCTTGGCTCTCCAGCAGGTGTCTCCTCTAGGATGTGGCAGCACCTCCTCCCATCCCATGATGCTCTAAAAGCTCCCTTTTCTGGCAATGAAACCCCTCCGGGCAGCCCTGCTCTGACAGCAGGGAACAGGATGGGACGGCAGCTCAGGTGGCCAGTGTCCTGGGCCACCTGGCTATTCTCACTTAGTTGTGGAGACACAGTGGGGAGCAAAATAAAGTTCCCGCCTGGAGAGGGCTCAGTCACCAGGTGAAGCACCAGGATGTGTGGGAGGCAGGAGCTGCAGGCTGGGGTCGGGTGGGGTCAGAGGTGGGGGGTGAAAGTCGGGATCCAGCAGAGCATCAGGGGAGGGCCCCACGCCTTGGTCCGGACTCCTACCCTCTGGGATTGGGGTCCGGAGAAGGTGAGCCTGGAGCAGGCGGGGCGGGCAGCTGGGCTCAGGGAGGAGAGACGAAGGCCCCGGTAGCCACATGGCTGGAAAAGACACTCGTGGGACTTTAAGTTGCAGCAAAACCAGCCTCTGTGTCCTCTGCTGTCCTCCTCACTGGAGACCTGAAGGTAAACTCCGCGCATACGGCCGGAAGGGAAGAGGAAGTGAAAGCAAAAGCTGACGACTTGTGCAAACCTCGGGCCCCCTGCCGCGGTCTCACTTCTGCCCGGCCCCGCCGGGCCCCCCCGCCCCCGCCCAGCAGTGGGTGGGCAGTGAGGGTGGGGGCGGGCGGCCCAGGGGAAGTCCGAGCGTCTCTTCTTCACAGGACTCTCTCTCTGCCTCAGCTTCCCCTTTTCTCTGCGGACAGATTTGCTGAGCCAACAAGGCAGCGCGCCACCAGCCCACAGACCACACGAGGGCCTGATGCTCGCTGGGTCTAGCTACTTCTTTTTACAGATAAGGAAATCGAGGCCCAGGGAGCAGAAGGGACCGGTCCCAGGTTACACAGTGAGACGGTGAAGCAAGGACCGGAATGCAGGCCGCTGACCCAGGAGCCCATCCTCAGTCACATGTCCTGTCGGGTGAAATCCCCCAGCCAGGCTTCACCGGACCTTCCATTGAGGCTCCCACCCCTCTGTACGCACCCCTGGCTGTTTCCTACCCCAGGGCCTTTGTACATGTTGGCTGCTGTGAGACACTCGTCTAGGTGTTGCTGTGAGCTATTTCGTAGATGCGATTAACCTCTACAATCAGTTGACTTCGAGGAAAGCAGACTGCCCTCCTTAACGTGGGCAGGTCCCATCCGAGCCACCGAAGCCTTAGGAGGCAAACTGGAATTTCTCAGAGAAGAAGGAATTCTGCCTCAGCCTCGAGACCAGATCACGGGAGCCCCGCCTGAGTTTCCAGCCCGCCCCGCAGAGCTCCCCGGCGTGCTTCGGACTTGTCGGCCCCCACAGACGCCTGAGCCAATTCCTTAAAACAAACCTCTCTCCGTGTGTGTGTGTACATGTGTACACACACATCCTGCCGGCTCTGTTTCTCAGGAGAACCTGATACAATCACACTGATTCATCGTCGTTCTCTATTCACGGGCCGTCTCCCCACCAGACAGTCCGCCCCTGGGGGACAGTGGCTGTGGGGAAACGGAGTGATGATGCTAAGAGAAGGGTAATGGAGTAGGGAAGGGGGAAGGGAAGACGTGCAGTCACTGCCGGCCTCGAATGAATGAATGAATGAATGAATGATTGAGACGTCGGGGGAAATCCCGGCCTGCCTCCTCCTCAGGGTGACCTCCAGGCTGCAGAAAGAAGGGCCTCGCTCGGGCAGAGTCCCCTGGGACCTCTGAACTCTTTCTACCCGACACCCTCCAGACATCCTGTCCTTGAGTTTGAGGACCAGTGTCTGTTCGTCCCCAGGGGAAGGAGCCGCAGGCCACGTGTTTCGGGAGGGCTTGGCATCTTCCCTCCAAGGCCAGAAGCACATCTGTCTCCCACGCAGGCAGGGACACTGTGCTGGACCCGAGCTCAACCGAATACAGAATCGCAAACAAAACGTGGGCTCCCGAGTGCACGGGGCAAAGACGAGAACCACGAGGGAAGGCGCAGCAGGAGCATTTCCCAGGCTGACACCTCGTCGGGTCCTGTGAAGGGCACATGCAGATGCCAGGACGCCAGGCGGCCCGCTGGGGTAGGGAGCGACGCTTTGGTTTCATAAACGGAGGCTTGGAGAGAGGTGGTCCCTGCAGGCAGGGCCGAGCAGACCCCAGTATCCCCAGCCCAGGGCCCGGGGCCGCCCAGGCTCGGTTCCCTCCATCCTGCCGGGTCCAGGCACACATGAGCTTTCTGGGGTGTGTCTTCTTCCCCTGCCAACCTGTTTCCCCACACCGGGGCCCGAGTCAGGCCTGGGAGCCCCTCCTGGCTCCCCTTCCTCCTCGCCAAGCCTGGCTCAGTCCCCTCCTATGCCGAGCCCTCAGCCTTCTCCATCCCGTCTTCTTCTCCCTCCTTCCGTTTCCGTGGCAACCCCATCCTCCGCTCTGCCACTCGGTCCTGCGCTCCCATCTCTTTCTCTCCTCTTTCATCTCTTCCCTCGTCGCGATGTATAGTCCCAGTCCCCCTCCGTCTTCTGCTTCTGGTCTCTTGCTCCCTTTTACTGTCCTTTTATCTCCTTCAGTGTTCTCATGTCGTCTCAGGGAGACATTTATTTATCTCTTGTTTAAAAAAAAAATAATAAAGGAAAAGAAAGAAAGAAAAAGAAAAAAAAAAAGGAAGGAGGGAAGAGAAACCCCGTTTCATCAGCCTTGGCTTCTACGAGTCAGTCCCAGCCTTCCTTCCCTCAGGTCATCTCCAAGGGTCAGACTCAGATCTGGGATGGACCCCCTGCCTGCGCCACCATGTAGGAAGGACGAAGAAAACTACAGGTGGGAGGCACCCTAGGGGGCCTGGCCTGCTTCCCTGAGGCTGGGCTGAGGGACCCACCACTGCAAGCCTCCTCAGGATAAGCCACGGCGGGACCTAGAGCATGAGCCAGCAGGCCCCGATCCCCCTCAGTGCCGCCCAGCAGGAGGCCACTGTAGGTCAGGAGAGCCCCCCCCCCACCGGCTGCCTGTGCCACCCCCACCAGGCCACGCCTCGCCTTCTGCTCAATGCACCGGGCTCCCCTCACTCCAGACAGGATGGTGACGTTCACCCGCTCTTCAAAAGTCACTCTTTACCATGATCCCAAGTGGCCTCCGAGAAAAGGAAGCCCCCACTTGTGGGCTCATCTGCTCACGTCTCCTCCCCTGAGATCCTAGGGCCCAAAGGTGCCCCTGAAGCAGCTCCCGGACCCAGGGCACAGCAAAGGCCAGGGTCTGGGCCTGCGGAGCCCGCCAAGGTGCCAATGACGCGACAGCTCTGCTGCCCCCCTGCAAGGGTGGCTTAGCGCCTCGGGAACCCCTGGAGCGGGACCCAAGGAGGCAGGGAGGGAGGGGAACGGGAAAGGACAGCCCCCGACCTCCCTGGGAGTCGGTGTCCTCGTCTGTCATGTGGGGGTGGTGACACGAGAAGGGTCTACCAAGTCCTGAGCTCTCCCTTCAGGCCAGCCCGTCCCTGCGAGGTCACAGATACCAAGCACGGAATCGTGGGAAGAAACCCCGCTTTACAGAGAAGGGAGACCAAGGCACAGAGCTGAGGGGCCTGCTCCAGGTCACAGACGCCCCAGAGGACGGGGGGAGTCTGGGCTTCATCCTGGGGTCTAACTTAAATGCTTGTGCGTTTGATATAAAGGAGATGAAAGGGAATGACAAGGCTGGCGTACAGTACGGACTCTTGCTACCGGGAGCTATTGTTGTCATCATTATTACTGTTGTTATTATAATAATAATTATTATTGCCATCATCATCCATTCCATGAGCCAGGCTGGTGCTGGTTGCTGGTGGGACACAAAGACCCCCAGTCACATTTTGGTTAGAAGGACGAGACTGAGAACCGTGAAACAGCACAGCAAAATACCAGACAGGGGACAAGCACCGCGTGTGCGAGCATCACGAGAGGACAGACTCATTCTGCTTGTTTTTTCTTTCTTTCTAAACGTAAGGGGCCAGGCACGCTCATCCCTGTAAACCGGATGGGGGGCAGCAGGCTCCGAGCATGGGGGGGGGGTGTGTGTGTGCCTCGGTCTCCCTATCAGGGCACGGGATCGTGATCCCCACTTCCCAGTTGCCAGGAGGTCTAACTGAGCCCATCACCTTAACGAGCGTGACCAGTGGCGTTCACTGCACCGAGGTCGGGGGGAGGGGGGGGCAGAGGGAATGGGGAGGCCTAGAGATGGCAAAGCCTGGCTAGGAACCCGTTCGCCCCCAAAGATGCAGGGGTTGATGAAGACGGGCTGCCCAGGCCGGAGGCGCAGGAGGGAGACAGGGAGACGGAAGAGCAGCGGGCAGAGAAGGAGTTGAGCGACGAGCCGGGTGAGAAGTGTGGCCCGGGCACAGAACCCTGTCCCCTCTCCCTGCAGCCCGCGCGATCCATCCCAGGCCTCGGTTCCATTCCAGCAAAGCCCCTGGCAGCCGCCGCCTCCCGGCGCTGCCGCCGCCGCTGCTGTAATCAACATTTATTTTGCAGTCACCCACACACCCGTCTCGAGTACGGATTTATGCCAGGAGCGGAGTCCAGGATGCCGCTCCCCTCGCGCAATGCCTCTGCCTATCTCTTGTGGGGGGTGGGGGCGCGTAGCAGGGGGGACAGCTGGTGAAACGTTTAGGCTGACAGTGTACACACGCAGACATCACACACGCACGCGCGCACGCACACACACAGCTGTCCACAGCGGCGAGCAGATCCCTCCTTTCCCCGGTCTCCTGACAAACGACACTTGCACACAGCGAGTTAAGGGGCAGGAGGACGCAGGTGACAGGTGGAAGGCCTTGTGTGTGCACCTGGACGCAAGGACCGGCAGACAGTGTCCTGGCCCGGGAGCGCGCGGGGCCCGCCCTCTGCGTGGCCAAGTGCAGGATGAAACGCGAGTGCCTCTGGGACACAGAAAGCCGGGTCGGGTGGGTGGGGAAACGAGCATGCCCGCTCGCCCGAGAACAGCCCTCTACAGTTTACAGAAGCCCTCGCTGGGCACGATGCCACCGGGCCCTCCCTGCCGGGCCTGAGCCAGCACCTGCAGAGCACTGCTTCCCCGCATTCCACGGACGGCAAAATCCTGACGTGAGTGGACGGACCGGCCGGCCGTCCTGACAGCCACGGTGCCAACCTGGGCCAAGCCTCAGAGCATTATCCAATTTAACGCTGACCACTGTCCACGTGGTGGGTATCAGCACCGTCACCTCCGTTCTACGAAGACGGAAACTGAGGCTCGGAGCAGTGCTCCTTGTGACGGCTTGCACGCCGACGACGGTAGTATTTAGACATTTTTATAGCCATTTGACACTGCTCTGCCATCCAGGCAGCCCCTGATAAAATCCTGGTTTGCAAGGACTCGGAACAATAATTTAGAAAGCAAAAGGAGCAGCACTGGTTCGGAGCCCAGACTCTGCGGTCCGAAGGCTCAGGTTCGAATCCCACCTCGACCCCTTCCCAACGGCTTGGCTTGGCTTTTTCTCCTCGCTGAACTGCAGCGGTGCCTGACAAGTTAAAATATGCAAAGTGCTTGCAGCAGAACCTGGCAGCCCGCCTGCTACTATTATTAGCATTTGGTAACGTGCCTGGGGCCACGGAGCTACTTACTAGAGGAGCCAGGCTTCTCCATGCCAGTTCTCGAAAGGGGACTGACTTCCTGGGTCCCCTGCCACCCTAGACATGGGGGGGTCCAGGAACCCTGTCTGCCTCCGAAGCCTGTTCCCCCATGCAGACCCCGTCCCCCTGCCAGGAGCAGAGCCGCCTTTGTGGGACAAGGCTCCCCTTTCATGTCCAGGCCAGGGCGGCTGTGGGTGCCTTAATGGGGTGTAGGGAGGCTTCTCGCCCGAACCGGAAAAACCTGACTGGCAGCCCGGCTGGCCTTGGCACGCTCTGGGTTTGCCAGCAGGTGTCTGAGACGCAGGTACGTGAGGAAGGGCCGCGGTGGCCACACTCTGTCACCTTCACCCACAGCTCACCTTGCCGCAGCCACCCAGACCCAGAGGGAGGACAGCCTCCTTTCCAGCCCTCTGTATCATCCTCCAAAGTTGCACACAGTAGGTGCTCCACCCGGTCTTCTGAGTAACCACTGGGGAAGGGGCTCAGAGCCACCTCCCTGACATTCTTCTTGCACCTGGGCCCCAGTCACCAACTGTCCTGTGTCTGGCTTGGTCACTGCCCCTCTGTGTGTGTGCCACCCTCCCTGCCTGCTGCTGGCTTGCCCTTCCGTCCTCCTCAGATGTGGTGGGGACCCGGTCCCAATTTTCCTTGGGAAAAATAGCCTTGTGGATACCCTACCCCTTCTCTCCATGCTTTGTGCTCTGAGGGGCGCAGTGCAGAGAATGGGTCCCCCTTTTGTATGCGGCTTTGCTGTATCCACTCCACATCCGTTACGGACAAATTCAGTTCACACTTAGACAAACATTTGTGCAGCACCTACTACGGGCGGCTGTGCTACCTGCGGCAGAGGATGGGGAGATGTAGGGCTTGGCCTGAGGCCCCCACTCCCGTGCCCACACCTGTCTCTCCCCCAGGCCCGCCCAGTGGATGTTCCATTCAAACCCCTGTTCTCTCAAGCCTCAGGCCTTTACCACGCCCTGGGAGCAGCAGCCCCTGGCAGTGTCCAGTTTCTGTCCGTCTCTCTACCCCCTGAACAGGGGGTCCAGTCCCGCATCTTCCATTGTCTCCTCCGGCCCGGCTCTCGAGCCCCTCCGCTAAAGCCGAACAGTCCTCTTGGGAGTCACAGGCAAGCTCTCGCACACACGGAGGCTTAGATTCCAGCCTCCCCGGTGACTGTCAGCAGCTCGGCCTCCTCCCTCGGCCCTGGGGCCCTGCCAACTGCCCTCCCTGCCTCCTTCATCCTGAGGCCCTAGCCTCTGCTCTCTTGTCCTACGGGGCGGGGGGCTCCTTTGACAAAGCCCTATTCCTGTGGCTTGTCACCAGACCTACGCCTCCACCCAGGCCCGACACTGTTTCCTGGATGTCAAACCTGCAATCAATCCATCACCACCCGTCCAAACTCCACGCACTGCTCGCCTCCTTGGAGCCATCGCCGCTCCCAGCCTCCTCTTTTCTGCTGACTCAGTTTTCCAGCCTCCTCCCCAGGCCTCCGGGTCCAGCCGACGTGGGGCCCACTGTCCCTGCCCCAGGGGGCCTCACCGGACAGCTGCCATGTGTGACCCCTGCCTCCTTCCTCCCTCTCAGCCCCTGCCCCACGTTCCCACGGCCAGGAGAGCCCGCTCCCACAGAGGACAGAGGTTTCGGGGATCCGCATCCACCTCGGATCCTCACCCTTACATCCAGGCCACCCTGAGCGCGGACAAAAAGGCAAGACCGTCCCCAGGGCCACGTCTGAATCCTGCGCACAGCAGCACCGGGCCTTCGGCTAAGTGTCCAGGCACTCTCTCGGGATTTCTCAGCGAGGACCGCCTGACCGGTGAGGGACCGGCCTCTCTGGTTTGGTAGGGACCCCTTCGCTTCCTTCTCAAAGCAGGAGCCCAGAGGAAACCGGCGTCCTGCACGGCGTTGGTGTATTTCTTTTTTAAACACATGTAGAGCGACGGAGAAAAAATGCAAACCTTCACATTCCCCCTTCCTCAAATAAACCGACTTCTCTACTTGTTCCGTCCCTTGAAAACAGAAGCACTCTTCAAAAAGAAAAAGAAAAAAGAAGTAAAAAAAAAAAAAAAAAAAGAGGAAAAAAAAAAAAAAAAAAAAAAAAAAAAAAAAAAAAAAAAAAAAAAAAAAAAAAAAAAAAAAAAAAAAAAAAAAAAAAAAAAAAAAAAAAAAAAAAAAGGAATTGAATAAAAAAAGAAGAAGAAAAGGGCGGGAAAAAAAAAAGAAAGAGAGAGAGAGAAAGAGCGAGAGGAGTGGTCCCCGAGGGAGATGGTGAGAGCTCAGAATGAAAGGCAGGAAAGGGAAGGGAAGGAAAGCAGAGATACAAAAGGGGAGAGAAAGACAGAAGCTTTGAAAGAAAGAACGTTCCGGCGTGAATACGGCAAGCAGGGGAGAAGAGGGCGCTTGAAAAGGAGCAGCCCTGCGCGGTGACCCCTCATTCACAGAAGGTGCCAATCACGGCGACAATGCAGGCCCTTTCTTCTTTTCTCCTTCTCTCCTTTTCGGGGAGAGAGAGAGGGAGGGAGGGAGAGGCTGAGAACTGCAAGTTAATTCCTAAAAGTACAGAAAATAAATGCGGTGCCACTGGAGGCGCATCAAAGAGCTGCTTTAAAAAGCTTCCCCCGAAATCCACTGCCTCTCCAAGAGAAGGGCTCCTTCTCGGGGAGCAGGGGGCAAAGGCCGGGGGCCATCAGCTTTATTTCAGGGTCGGCGCCCCTGCCCTGGCCCTGGCTGTGGCCGCCTCCCATCGGCCCTGGGTGAGCCAAGGCGGAGGGAGCCGCAGCCGGGACGTCCCCAGCAGAGGACGGTGCAAGTGGGGCAGCCGTGCTGGCTGGAGGCCGGCCCGGGCTATGTCTGCTCCGAGGAAGCCCAGCGGTCTGCTCGAGCCAGGCCCCTGGTCCGGGAGGGAGAACAGGTGGGCCAGTCCTTTTCACAGGCTGTCGAATCAGTGCCCTTCCAAGGGAGGGGCCTCTAAGGACACAGTGAGGCTGGCTGTCACATCACAGACTGGCACTTCCCCAAGTTAAGACCCTGTGACTACAAGATCTATATAGGTGACCCCGAGAACTCCAAGTCCCTTGTTCGGGACAGGCCAGGCTTGGGCTTGGGTCCTTCCGCCCGCCTGCAGCCAGACATCGCAGGGTGTCCACTGTGAGCTGGGCGGTGGCACAGGGCGGCCTCTGCCCACACACAGCCCTCAGTCTGGTGACCAAAGGTCTCCTAAAACAACCCTCTGAGATCCCAGGGGAACGTCCCCGGTCCCTCTTCTGCTCCTCCTGTCTTTTAATACCCATCGGTCACAACAAGACCTGACACAGGGGTCACCTTTCTGCAGAGGTTTCCTTTTCCTTCTGATAAGATGCTGGGTAATGAGGAGTGCCTAGGAACAGAGAGAGGCCGAGTGCAGGGAGACTGATTGGTTTATCGACTGATTGATTGAGCGAGCCTCGGCCTCACTCGTCCACTGAGCAATCAGTCCGTGCCAAGCTCACGGGCGTGGGCTGGGATTATAGAGCGAGGAAGACCAGTCTGAGGCCCTGAAATGCTTGAGGCCCATCTCGTGGAGGACAGGGGTGGGGACTATCTGGGAAAGAAAACCCGGCCTTTGCCAGCTTCCTCTGGGAACGGCTGTTATTAAGTTGGAACAGGCCCAGAAGGGCCTCCACACCCAAGGAGGAAACAGAGAGAGGGGACACGTGGAAACGAGGAAACGCAAGGGAGCACAGGGTCGGAAATATCACCCAACCACCAGGAGCAAACAATCACTCCTGCATTTGAATCGAATCAAACAAATGCAAATGCCAGCAAGTATTTACCGAGCACCTGCTGTGTGCGACCAGCTCCTGTGCATTCCTGGGCCCGAGGATGACCCAGCTGTGCCCTCAGAAGCTCTCTGTGGGGCTGGAGCAAGTGGCGAGGAAGCAGACCAGTGCTCAGAAGATGGCAGCAGGAGCCCCGAGGAGGGGTAGAACTTTTAACGCCTACAAAAACTTTTTACTACTACTAACCTGCTGTTGACCGGAAGTCTTGCCGATAACAGCTGGCTGACACATTTTGTAGGTTACCTGTATTATAGACTGTATTCTCACAACAGAGGAGGCGAGATAAAATAAAATGTTGCTGAGAAAATAATAAGGAAGAGAATACACAACTAACTACTGCTCTGTAGTTATTGATACCGTAAGCTTCCATCGTCTTATTTGCGGCCATGCGGTGTGTCTGCGAGTTTTTTGGAATTGTCGATGGGAAAAAAAAAAAAAATCCGTGTAGACTCTCATAGTTCAAAGTCATGTTGTTCAGGGATCAACTGTATATTAAAACGATCTAAATTTTGACTTGTTTTGAAAAAGCTTTAAAGAGCTTCACTGGTGAGATACCCCAGTGTCTAGACGAAAAAAGGAATTGATCGATGAACTAATAGATAAAACAGCTGATAGATGTTTTCTTGATCTTTTGGTGTATTGGGAAGAATCAGACACAGACACTAAGCCAGTAAGAACGTTAATTAACTCTTTAAAAGTTAAAGTAATAGCTCTGTAGTGAACAGTATTTATAGTGTAGATTTAACCCCAAATCGTGATAGACTGACATTAGCGGAAAAGGCAAGCATGTGAAGATAACAGGTAACATCCAAAAACTGGGAAATCAAGAAGTAGTGAGATAAACATGTTCTTTCAAAGTATGGAGGCGAATAACGGACAGAAGCAATGAAAGACGAGAAGGCCTGTGAACTGGTCTGGAGGGCCGGAGAGAGGTGGGGGGGGGGGCCTGCCGCTGTCCGCTTAGATCCTGACAAGCCCTCAGTACTCTCTGACTTAAAAAAAAGAAGGATGCATATGGATTATGTTGAGTAAAGAAATTGAAAGCAAGCAAACAAGAAAGGCAAAGGGGTCGTGGGGAAGTCAAGCCGGGGTCACTCTGAACCACCTGGAGCCCTTGGCCAAGACAGGGAAAGGCAGCCATGCTTACACGTTTAGGACAGAAACTCCTTCAAGAAAAAAAAAAAACAAAAAACAGAATTCAGCGGGCTCCTGCCCAAGAGAACACCGTTGGGGGGAAGAGGATGGAGGGACAGTGCTTTGGGAGAACAAGCCTGCGGAATATTGGCATGTGGCTTTGACAACAAGATCTGATGCATGGGTGGGGGCTGTTCCCTGGGAGATCGTGGGTGCTGCTGCCCGGCGCTCTCCCGCAGGGGGCCCAGATCCCCCAGGAATTGGGAGAGCGGGGGGCATTAATACAGCCCACTTGTGGAAGGCAGCAGGACCTAGGTGCAGGGCGGGGGGTGGTCGGAGCTTGCCTGCCTGAGCCCTGGGACCCCTCCACATGCTCCAGGCCGAGCCCGCGACAGCCATGGGCACCACGGCCACCGCACCCAAGGCGTCCTTGCGCTCTGGTGCTCACACGCACGGCTCACGGTTCTCCCCAGACACTTATGTGGGACGTTCTGGTCTTTCTCAGTCTTTGAAACTCTGAAACATGAAACGGCAACACCCTACTTGTGCATAGGTCGCCTCTCTGGCCAGCTTAAGTGCCCCCAAGAATGGGGGAGCACTGGACCCCAGAGCGCAGAGAGCCCAGGAGTCAACCTGCTGTGGCTGCTTCCCGGAGGGGCCCTGGTGTCTGTCACAGTCCCTCTTCCCTCCACGGACAGAGTCCCTCCCTGGCAGCAGCCTTCAGACTGGGCTCTGAGGGCTTGCCCACCACGGCAGATGCAAGATGCAAATCAGGAGGAGGAGCAGGGAGGTGGAAGGGGTGCTGGAGGCTGTGACAGCTGACAGGAGAGGGCACAGGATGAAACATCACCAAGTGGCAGGATGGGACCCTGCAGGGTGGGGCGAGCCGTTCCAGCACCTCAAGACACACACAGTTCAGCAACTCGGCGCATTAACCACGCTGCAGAGTCACCAAGACCGGTTAGATCAACATTCGAGAATATTCCGTGTTCTCAGTCTGGCTCTCAGGGATCCGTGCGTTGGGTCCAGGCCTGAGACTTGGTGACACCCAAGTCTGCAGGCAGCCCCGAGGTGCATCAGGAGGGCCGGCCTCAGGTGAGACCTGGGCACAAACCCAGCCTCTCAGAATCCCACCCGCCAAGGGAACAGAACGCCTGCCTGCCCAGCCAGGGTAGGCTTGCTGTGGATCGGGTGAAATAATCTTCAGTCTGCTGCAACACGTTATATATATGATGTCACTAAAGCCACCTCATTTTCGTGGTGGCTGGACAGGATATCCCATGATTCACTCAGGGGTAGGGGACAAAGGAGAGACAGACCCTCAGTGGTCCCTTCTACCTTAGGACACAATGAAGCGGTCCGTTATCAGGCGAGTTTCAAAACTACGCAAACTTGACCTGTACAAACGGATTCAGACAAAGCCAGATTCCACTCTGCAGGACAGCTGGCCCGCCTGGACTCTCCGTCAAAGCCAGTGTCACAGACACGAAGCAATGGGACCGTTCTAGAGTAAAAGCAGCTAAGGAGACACAACCACCAAATGCAAACGCACAAGCCTTTCTGGATCAGGAAAAAAGCCTAAAAAACACTTTTCAAGGACAACTGGGGAAATTTGAATAGGACCATATAGGAGATGATATCATTAAATAATGACAATCTTTTAGGTGTGATGATGGCATTGCAGCTCTATGGGGGAAAGTCCTTGCTTCACAAAGACACCCGCAGAAGTGTTCAGGGATGAACCATCACATGGCCCAATCACTTCCAAATGATTCAGCAAAACCATTTTAAAGAGAGCGAGAGACAGTCGATATGACCAACTGGTGACAAGTGGAGAAGTTGGATGGAGGTTCTCAGCTTTTCTGTCACACCTGACATTTTCCAAAACAAGAGTGATGAGGACACAGACTGGGTCGGCGAGGTGTGACTTGTCTTTTGCATCTGGTGGGCCAGTCTTCGGTCCGGTACCAACGACCCCAACGCGGAAGGTGACATGCTCACGGTGACCAGGCCGCGGTGTCCCCGTGACTAAGACGCCTTCCGGCTGCCTCTCTGGGACCCCCCTCTCTGCTTCGTGCTCCCGTGGTTCATTCTGGCTGGGGGTTTGGGGCTGATGGAGCACGGCAGCCTTTCCATCGACAGAGAAGGGTCCCCGTGCATTCCTGCTGCAGGAGGGGCTGGCAGCTAGCTGGCTCCTGTCACCTTCCTAAAGTGCTCGTAGGAAATTCCTGGACTGTGGCCCTGGGAAAGCCAACGCAAACGGCCGTGATGGGTCCACCCCCAGAAACCTTGGCGATGTTTAAAAGCCCCTCGGGTGGTTCGAATGTGCACCGGGATTGAGCACCATCTCCCAAGGGGCCAGGTCCTCAGAGCAGGGCTGGCTGGCTTCTCACCCTGGTCCCTCTTAGGTGTTCTCAACTTCCACGTCCCACCTGTTCTCGGGGCCATCTTTTCCTTGTGATGTTCCCTCCCGGACCCCTCCCATTCTTCCAGGAGTGGCTCAGCTCTCTCTCTCGGACAATCCCGGCTACCCACCTCTCTGGGCGGACGGGGCCTGGAAGGCCAGGCGCAGCCAGCGGGGAATCAGAGGAGGGTTTAGCAAGCAGGTATCCCGATCCAAAGGCTGCTGGGAAAATCCTCCGGTGGCCGTGCGGCGAGGGGGGCGGGAAGGCGGGATTAACCCCTCACCTACCCAGGCCTTCCCGGAAGCCATGCGAGCCAGTCTCTGGGAACGACGGCCAGGTCTGTCACCAGGGCTCATGGGGTGTCACAAGGAAGAACGGAGCTGCCTTTCTGTCCACTGCGGCCGGTGGGCCTGACAGCTGAATGTGGGGAGGAGGTGGTGAGTGATGGACGCTGACAACGAGAATTCATCCCAGGCTCCCGGTGGGCACAGACCATCTGGACAGAGCCAGAGGCCCCGGAAGGGGCGTGCCACGAAAGGGGCGTCCCGCGGTGGGCGAAGGTGCTCGCTTGAGCCACGTCGGCAAGAGGCCTTCGGAAATTTAAGGAGCTCTCTCGCCCTCGTGTCACTCAAAGGGACTTGAAAATCAAACGGCACCAGATGAATGGCTGGAAAATGTTACACAGCACACGCGAGAAGGGATTTCCCCCAGTGAAGACAACGGAAAGAGGAAGAGAGAGAGAGAGAGGGAGGTGCGGGGAGGGTGGCGAGGATGGGAGGGACGAGAGAAAGGAGAAGGGACGGGAGGGAAGGCGTCGCGGAGCTTTCCGAGTTGACAGAGAAAGGGAGAAGCACAGAAAGGAGAAGCTGAAGTGGACGTCCCTCCAACCCTGGGGAGAAGCTGCCTGTGGGGAGGGCACGTCTCAGAACTCAGCTGGTCTGGATGTCAAGTCCCGCTTCCGCCAGAGAGAAGCCCAAGCCACGAGGCTGGAGATGCTGCGCTCAGTAGGGTGCAGACCCCCATTCCGAGGATGGCCGCCTGAGCTTTGCTGCTTTGCTGTCGCCATGCCAAGATTCTTACTCGTTTTCAACAAGGGGCCTTCATTTTCATTTTGCACCAGGCCCCGCACATCACGGAGCCGGTCCCGGCTGACCTTTCCAGAGGACGTTTCGCGAGGAGGCGAGAGCAGGGAGGGCGGTGGGCCGGCTCGGCTGCTGCTCCCTGTTTGCTCACCAAACACGCGGCCCGGTGATGTTGACTCAGCCATTAGGTCTGAGCGCGCACGGGCCTTCCCGCCCCAGCGGAAGCGCCAGCCCTGACTCGGATGAAACGCGTGAGAGGTTGTGTGTGTGCTGTGAGGCGTCATCGTTCGAGGATCCGTGAGGGTCTCCACTCACGAGGTACCGTGTGGTCCTGGCCCCATCCCTGCCTGCAGGGAGCACGGGTCTGAGAGCCTCAGGGCCGGCCCCATGACGCCTGGGAGGCCTTCCCGCTCAGTGCGCCCCGTCTCTGCGGTCCTTCACTGAAGGGCCAAGGCGCAGGCCAGGGACCCCTCCCCTCCCCAGGACCTCCCTCCTGAAGACCGCAGACAGAGGCCCTCCGGGAATTCTTGGGGTCTGCTACCCCGTCCTGGGCTGCTTCCTGGGGGCCCTGCCATCAGCCTCCTCTCCTGGAGCAGAGAATCCTAACAGCACCATGCCCAAGAGCCTACAGCTCAGATGATCAAAACCTCTTGAGTCCAACCTGGAGAGTGACCTGGAAGAGGCCTAAGTCCCCACAGGTGTCAGGTGTGCAAAACAAACAAACAAAAAAACAACCACCACCACCTCGCACCTGCAGGCAAAACCAGAGGAAGCTGGAAATGGGGTGCCCCACCCACAGCTAACCCAGAGCCAGGCCCAGCGGGCCTCCCAGAGTGTCCGGGCCCGAAGGTAGTGGGCAGGCAGCGGGCCCCTCAGGAGGGGCCAGGAGAGCAAGACCGGGAGGCAGGAGGCCGAGCCTCCCTCGCTGCTAGGGAGGACCCTCCAGGAACTGAGTTAATCAGCAGGAAACCGATGGCTGCTTCCTGACAACCACATCACCAGCACCACCACCAAGGGCACAGCAAACACAAACACACACACGCGCGCGCGCGCGCACACATGCACACACACACACACACACACACATACACACACACACAGGAATTCGGAAAAGGGAGGGCAGCTCGCAACTTCCTGGAGACCCACAATGCAATCCACTCTTTCAAACAACGCAGACAGAAGAACACAAGGAAGCCTCCCTTCCCCAGTGCAGAGCTCGGGTGCGGCCCCCTGCATGTGTTATCCTTTCTCACCCCGCACAAGGGCCCTTCCAGGAGGGACTACCATTCCCCGTTTCCTAAACTCTGAGGCAGGAAGAAGGATAGTGGGTGGACCAGGCCACAAGCGGGAAGTGCCCACGTTTTGAAAGCCAGGCCTGGCCGGACTCCGAAGGCCATCTCTTAAACCACCTTGCTCTGCTGTGTACCAACGATGTCTCCCACGGGCCCCGCAAATCCCATGGGATAAGAGGAGGGGCTCCTAATACAGGGGCTAGCTGGCATGGCAGCCGGCCCCTTCCTCATGAACTGGCCTGCTGGGACTGAGGGTGGGGCTGTGAAGTCTTGCACCTCTCCCCAGCTCCTCCCACGGAAAACTCTTTGAAAGCTTTTAACATGCCCAGCACCTCTCAAACTGCCTGCAGTGGAGGAGCAGTTTTTTTTAAATCCCTTGAAGAACTAACGCTGACAGGCAGTTCTTGGTCCAGCGACCGGCCGGCCACATTGGGTCAACGATACTCACACAGGTCCACACCCTGTTCACGAGGCAGCTGCCAATCACCCATCGTCACGGCATCATCAAACTCTAAAAGTCTCTAGAAATCATTCTCAATTTCCATACTGAGCTCCTCTTGGCTGGGGTAACACCACGCAGAACACCTCTGCTCCACCGCCCATACTTCTGTGTGCTACTGGCCTAAGCATGTTTATAAATTTAAGCATTTTCAATGCAGAGGGTATATATTTCCTCTTAGAGGAAATACAAATTCTACTCGTTGGCAAGAGAGCCTCAAATTTGCCTTTTCTAAATATTTCAAACATTCATTCTTAATTGCCACTTTTGGGGGGGTGGGTGGTGTTTAATTTTCCAGAGTCCTCTCACCTGCCGTTCCTCTCTCTCACAAACAGAAAATCATACACTGAAGTTCCTCAAGTGTTCTTGGAATTTATATTCAACTACACGCGGCCTGCTGAGCTCCATGGAGCTGAGGTTTGTAGAGAATGTTCTGTCAAAGAGGAATTCACAAGTGCTCCGTGTAGAGCACAGAATTTGCAATCCCTCCACTGCGTGCGTAACTCTGTGGGGCGCCTGCGAATGAAAACGGGCTTTGGTTTATAGCAGCCCAAACTTGTGCAGGTGTCATCTCGGGAGAAAAACGGCAGTGTAACGGTTCACGGCGGGCTCGAGTTGGCCGCGACAAGGCTGGCGGCCAAGAACCACCTGAGGATCGTCTAAGATGGACTCTTGGGTCTTCCCCGGACCCAGTGCGTTTGGGGCTCGGCACAGTGAACTGTATTTTAACAAGCTCTCCCCAGCAGAGAATAACAACTGGTGTGGCCACTACGAGTATCCCTGCCGCCTAAGTCCCAGGAGTGACAGGGTGTCACCAATGGCCAAAACTCTGGTCTTGAGAAAGTAAAACAAGCCTCAACCAAACCAGCTGGACTTTTCCCTGCACTGGGGCAAAAAAAAAATCCCTAGCACAGAGACCAGTGAAGGAAACCCGGCTCGCTTCTTTAGCTGTTGAAAGTGGCCTCACATTCTCCACCCAGCTGGGCCTGGCATGTAGTAAACACTCAACTAACGTCAGCTATTTTTGTTTTAGAATAGAAGACTTAAGCCCCAGAAGGCTCGCAATTTGCAGGAAGTCAAGTTCTTGGCAAAACCAAGACTCGTCCTGGAACTCACACCTCTTCCCTCTGTGCCTCAGTTTCCTCATCCCTCAAAGAGAGAGGATTCTTGCTGAGTCTTACGGTTATTGTGACAACGGAATGAGGGAATGGTTTTGTAAATGCCCTTAGCCTGGCTTCTACTGAGCACTCAATAAATGATAACTTATTCATATCATCATTATCAATGTTGAAAGCCTGAGAACGACACAAAGTCTGTTCCCACGGGAACTGGAGTCTGCCTTCACATGGCTCACGTGGTTCTCACCAGCACTGAACGCCCTGGTGATGCTAAATGGCCAGAATGGCCCCTACATATCTGCGGGTCCTTTCCGGGTGGACCAGGGGGGCTCACCGCCATGCAAAAACCCCACCCCATGGCACACACCTGGCCAGCGTTTGCTCTTGGGGAGACCAGGTGCCGGAAGCTCTCTGTAAACATGTTCCTGGGCCAAGCCCTTCTGCGTTTTTCCAGTGGCCACTCATCCAGCACATTTATTATGCCCATGATATGCCAAGCGTGGGGCTTGGCACTGAAAAATAAAAGACCAGCAATAAACGGAACAGAGCCTACCCTATCACGAGTTCATGAAACTGTAAAGTGGGTATAGAATGCTTTTCTTAAAAAAAAAATTCTATTACAAAATTAACAAAACCATCCACTGCAAAGAGTTTGAAAAGTTAATACTCCTTCTCGCCTTAACCCAACCACTTCTGGGCTATTTCTTCCTGGTCTTGCTCGAGCATGCGGTTTTCATGTGGTCTGGACCATGGTGTATACAATCTGGTGTCCCGCTGGACACCAGACTGCTTGTTAATAATCAATAATCTGTGTTCATAAATACTGAAATTCACACGCGTGTACAGATCACCATTGGCCTGCCCGTTCTTGCAACGAACAACATTCAGGTTGCTTCTACTTGGTCCGCACTGCCCATGCAATGCCTTCCTGCATCCATGCAGAGAGAAGATGCAGGCAAGAGGCAAACAGTGTGTCATTCAATGGTGTCAGAGGGGCCCAGGCTGAATAATGCCCCTGTGTGAACTGGACAAGCTACGTAGTAACCTCTTTAAACTTCGCTTTCCCCCAAAATGGGCGTAATGCTTCCTTCGTACAGTGTGGAGAGGAGTACACAGGGGACCGTCAGGAAAACACTCAGCCCCAGGGTCTGATACTCAGTAAATATGCACTTTCTTTTCTCTTACATCTCAGAAGGTCATGACTGTGACTTCTAAACGCCTTCTCAAGGACAAGGACAATCTGCAGAGATACCCTTGGGACACAGTGCAGCAGCTTCCCAAGCCCTCTCTGCACCGACTGCTGAATTCTGCGAGGTTTAGGCTTCGCCAACTCAAAGTATTCAGGGGAGAAGTCACATGTGCTCTGCAACTTCGAAATGAGTCAGGAAAAAATATATACACGTACAAATGAAGCACATACGGGAAAAGCTGGTCTCTGTTATACTCAGTCATGGGTGTATATGTATTTACTGTACCGTTCTTTCAACTTTTCTCCGTATTTGAAATTTTTATAAGAACCTGGAAGAAAAAAAATCTTACTAATTTAAATGGTAAAATATGGCATCATACTTTGAAAAACGTGCATTGCTTTTATTTATGATTTCAACAAATATTATTTCAGTAGAGTATCTGTCATGCCGTGAATTGAGTTGACCTATGACCTCGTGGAACTTTCCACCCCATTCTGTTGGGTCAGGTATTTATTTGCTAATTATAGTGCCTGTTTCCTTAGTCTTCAAGTTTAAATCTTGACTTTAAAACCCATATACAGATAGGATCTTGGCAGAATTAAAATATTAGCCCGATAGGGGTCTTATGATAAGATCTTTTCTCCCAGGCTCTCAACCGCGTTGAAGAATTCACACAGTGCTTATAATGTAGTCAAATCTATGGAAATTTTTGGTGAGTTTTTAAAAAATTTCTAAACTTTAGAAATCAACCTCTAGCTCAAGATTTGGTATAAACTGTATATACTGTTACATTCATTCCTTCTTTATATTTCATTTAAGTATTACGGTGCTGACTAGCATTTTCAGAGCAACGTTGAACAGTGATGGATTGGCAGGCCTCCTTATTCTGTTACTGGTTTCAAGAGGACGGCCTGCCTCTAGTGTTTCACAGTTAATTATAACATTGGCTATAGGTTTGACATAGATATTCTCAATCATGCTAAGAATGTACCCTTCCCTTCCTTTTTCGGTGTATTGATCAGGTAGAGATGGTTGCTCGATTTTAATCAATTTCCCCCTGCATATATTGGAATCAATCAGGTTTTACTTCTTTAACCCATTAGCGAGACGCAGTTACTATATTAAGCTTTCCTACTATCGATGCTTCTCCCCCATCTGCCCCACTGGGCTACGGTGGATGGCTTGTTTAATACAGTATTGGATGCTATTTCCGACATTGCATTTTCATTCTTTAACACAGTCTCTGTGCCATGTTTAATATCAGGCTTATTTTGCTTCGCAGAATGCATGGAAGAGCTCTCCATCTCTTGCTAAGCCGTGGAACAGCTCAACGTTATTAGTATTAGCAAACGTGAAATAATCACCTAGCAAAAACACTTGGGACCAGTGTCTCCTTTGGGCAGAGGCGGCAGTGCTTTGATAATGGCTGCAAATTTTTTCTCAATTGGCAACATATACACTTTCAGAATAGCATGCATTTAACTGAGATTTTCAAATCTGAGCCTATTGTGCATATGTCTTTATTTTTAAAAATCTTATCTACTGCAATGTCCCCTTTCTCATTCTTATTACTTTTTCCTTTTCTTTTATTTCCCAGAAAGAGAGTTGCCAGAGGTTAGTCTACTTCATTGTTTGTTTAAAAACGGAATTAGCTCTTGGATATATTTGCTAATTTCACTGTGTTTCTGTTTCCTACTTCCTTTATCTCTGCCTTTATCCTTACTATTTTTCTCTTCCTGTTTTCCTGAGGGACTGTTTTTATCCTTTTCCCCCCCTAAGATCTCAGGCTGAATGCTTGATTTATTCTCTTTTTTTCTCTCTCTTTTTAATAATAAAAGCATTTAAGGCTATGAGAATAGTGCCAGCTGTCTCCCATAGGTTTGGTGATGTGGCATTCCCGTGTTCAGTGCTTTCTAAATATTTGTTGCTATATACTTCATTTCTTCTTGATCCAATCGCAATTTAGGAGACTGTTTTAATTTTTTTCAAGTGTTTGGGTTTCAGGTTTAGTCTGTTTAAATGAACAATAATTCGGTTTACTGCCTGGTGATCAAAGAACTCCCTGATTGGCACAATTTCTGTTTTGGGTGGTATCTGAGTTCTTACAGTTGGTTACTGGTGGCTGACAGAAATGTCTGCAAAGCATAAGCTCGCCTGCAAAGCCCAAGTGCTTTTAAAGTGTTGCGTGTTTGCCTGTCATAATGTTATGTTAAACCAAACATAAAGAGAACATAAAGTTCAATGTGCTTGTAGCCATGTTTAAAATACAGTATATTTACATATGTGCACTGAGAAAGACTCTGAGGAAATACATAAAGATACTAAACAGTGCTGGTCATTTCTAATTGGTGGAATTATGGGCAATTTTTACTCTCATCACATTTTTTTGTATTTTCCAATTTTCTACGTACGCATAAAATTCGCTACTCGATTAATACGATTTCGTTGCTTGTTTATTTGCCTAAGGCTTGGTAACAGAAATGGTCCATCCTGAGCTCTCTTTTTGCAAAGATTCTCCCTGGCCAGAGAGTTAAATGACATCACCAAGAACTTGAGTAATAACTGAATTTAGACTCAAAACAGTGCCGACACCTGAAGACAGCGGCCCTGTGAGAAACCCACAGTCATTTAGACACTGAAGGGCCCCCCTCTGGAGGTGGAAATTCTTTCCCGGGGGTACCAGGGAGAACCACCCTCATCCCTTCATGCTCCCCACTCTCAAATGAGCATTCCCCACCCCCCACCATGACTGCCGCGGCAGAGTCTTCCTTCGAAGAGAAACAGTGAAATCCGGCTACTACCGACGACCTGGGCGGGCTTCTATTTTCTTTATTCATCAACACGATCTCCGAGGCCCACGAAAAAACAAACGACTGCACGGCTTGGGCAAAAAGCGCTCACCTTCGTGAGTCTTGGGTGCCGTCTCCGAAATGGGTCAGGAATGCTGTTTCCTGCCCGGCCACTGAATTAAGAGTCGTGCCCAGGGCAGGAGGTCGGCCATCACTGGTGGGGGGGGAACCTCAGCCTGACAATCCCGTGCACTTGTGGGACACTTGAGAAGCCCTTCCTGCACTCTGCCGTCGACTCGGTAACCATACACACATACTAAGAACACACCCTCGCGGAAATATTTCACTGGGGGTTATTTCTTGGTGAGGTTTAAGAACCACAATCAAGCATAGAAAACATAACGTTTGCGAATTATCTGTAAATAGCTGGTGCCGAGCAGACGTTTTCGGTGAAATGAGAAGGAATTCAAGCAAAGCTGTTACACCCGTTCCTCCGAGGGGTTTCTCGACTCTCAGATCAACATTTCCGAGGGGATTTCCCCACGTGGATTCAACGAGAACACAAACCCCAAGTCGCCCAGCGTGAGCCAGCGTGATCTGTCATATCGCTTCTTCGCTCAGAACCTGCTGGTGCTTCCCTCAGGCCTCTGGCTGAAGTCCAAGTCTTTGGACACCTTGCCAGATCGGCCCTGCCGCCCACCCAGCTCCACCTTCCAGCATCCCACCTCACACGCGGCCTCGCATCCTCCCAAACCACCCACCGCTGACTCCTCGCGGGCTCCTGTTCTGACTCTGCGTGGTCCGGCCCCCAACAGAATGGCTCTGCTCCCGTCTGCTAAGACCCCGTGAAACGCCACCTCCGCCAGGCGGTCTTTCCTGCACAGCTCCTTGCCCTCACCGCGTTCCACGAGTTAGTTACCTTCCTGGGCTCTTGGTAACACATCCGACATCCCTGCAGACGGAGGACTCACTGGGGACAGCGACCATGTTGTCCCCTTTACGTCACGGAGTTCAGCACATGCTGGGTGCTTGGCAAACGTTTGCCGATTGAATAAAGGAATAAAGAAACGACTAAGGGACGTTTGTAAGAAAGAAAGGGGATCCAGAATGGTGTGGGGCTCTCCCGACTTCACAAGTGGTGATGGTTACCACGTGTTACACAGCACAAAGCACAGCTATGAGAAGTGGGCTCCTGAACCCGGTTCACAGGCCATGAAACCAGGGGCCGGAGGGGAAGGCTGTGGTCCATCGGGGCTAGGAGATGGCCCGCCAAGACGGAAGGGTGTGGCTCCAATCCTGCGTGCTGTGGCGGGAAGGGAGGTGCTCCCCGCACCTCTGGCCACATGCCTGTGGGGAGCGATGTTTAGATCCACTCCTGCCCGTGGGGTAAAGGGCAGCTCTGCATTTCTGTTCAGGGAACTTTCTGCCCTGCAGAGCTCCCCGAGGCCGAGGAGGTACCAGGTCAGAAGCCGGAACACACATGGGAGCAAACATCTGACTCCACCCCAGGCCACCCAGACCCAGGAGGACCCTCACCCTCCCATAGGACCCCGAAGTTGCCCACTACAGATGCCCTCGGTGGGCCCAACACACCATTAAAAAGTTTATCCAAATCTCAACTGACTAAGAAGCAAAGTGACAAGTTTCTACTGGGATCTAAGGTTGCAGAACGGGATCTGTAATATCGCGTCACAGGCGGGGGCGGGGGCGGAGTGCGGGATGCTGCGGACGGGCCACTCAGGGAGGAGAGGCAGGACCTGGCAATAAGAGATCGCATCCAGCAGACAGATAACGGGGCTAAAATGACAAAGCAGCCAGAAGCCGTCGCCGGCGCTTTGAGAGAAAGGGAGAGCATATTAAATTTTAAACAAAGCCCACCCCAGGGGGGACTTCCAGCCTCCCTCTCCCGGCCCGGCACTTC
This sequence comes from Macroglossus sobrinus, assembly GCA_004027375.1. NCBI lineage: Eukaryota > Metazoa > Chordata > Mammalia > Chiroptera > Pteropodidae > Macroglossus > Macroglossus sobrinus. The sequence goes on along the minus strand of PVKZ01001755.1, from coordinate 136,835 downwards.
TCATTTCCAGCACACGAGTCGTCTGGTTCACAGAGACTGAAATGCCCTTCATCTCAAGGGGCCGGGTTTTTGTGTTTTTGTTGTTTGTAACCCAACGGGCAGCAGCTGGCACGCTGTGTCTCTGGGGAGGAGGCGGCTCGGGCCTCCATGAGCATGTGGCCTTCCCGCCAGGCCCGAGAAAGCACGGCTGGCTGGGACCGGGCCCTCAGCTGGGACTGGACCACCTGGACAGGATGGCGATGGGGGGTGCCGGGAGCCAGGATGCTGAGCAGATGCAACAACAACAACAAAACAACAGTGATGCACTCAGACGGGCCGGGTCTGGAAGGTGGGCACCAGCCCAGGTGTGACCGGGAGTAAAGAAGAGAGAGGGAAGCCAGGAGGTAGGAAAGGTCCTCGGAGGCCTCACCCACGACGGGGAAGAACGTGCTGGTGTGGAAGAGGGGAGCAAAGGAGCAGGCGCGAAGGCAGCCATGGGACAGGAAGGCTCAACATCCAGCCTAAGCGATGCTATCTCCTCAGTAATTCCATCAAACTGCCTTCCTGTCTCCTCACCTCCCCCCAAGGCAGTGACTGAGGAATTGGGCTGCAAGGGCTGGGCAGGAGGGGGACAGTCTGAGGTCCACATCGGAAATTCTCCGTCACCCCTACTCCGCCCGCCCCCTATAAACACCAAACATCAGCCAGAGACCGCCAGTTCTGGTCTCTGGAGCGAGGGGAGCATGCTCGTTTCAAGAGCATCCTCTGGAATCTTCGAAGCCGGCTCCGTCCCACGCACCCTAAGGATGGCACCTTGAGGGTCCCTGCCCAGCGGTCAGCAGTCAGGAGGCTGGAAAGGCCTCTGGTCTGAGTCCTCGAGTCCCCCCCCCCCCCACGAAGGGTGAACAGGGAGCTTCCCTTTCCCTGAGGCCTTTTCCCCGCCAGCCTCTCTTAATCCAACATATGCGTGAGACATTTGGAAAGCGATGTCTTAATAATACACACCAGGTTTTAAAAGAATAAGACTTGGTGGGCACCCAAAAGGAATCCAAAATACTATACGACATTTCTGGAGGGCAATTTAACCCTTGAAATCTAGAGCTTTTAGAATGCGTCCTTGGCCCAGGGATTCAATTCTTGAAGTGGACCGAGGCTATGGACAAAAACGCCCAAGGGTGTCTACCACAGAACTCTGCATGAGACAGAAAGACAAAACAATCTGAATGTGGGAGACTGCTAATATATATGATGTCCCATCTGTTCAAAAGAATACTATGCAACCTTTCGAAGGGACTTGGAGGAGAATGGTTAACCCAATGAAAATTTTAAGAACATATTGTTAAGTAAAAACACACAAAAAAGAAATAAACAAACAAACATGGTATATTCAGTATGATTCATGTTTCAAAAATAAAAATATATGCAGGAAGTACCCATAATATACTAAAATATTAATAATAGGTGCTTTTTTATTTTCTTTTTTCTGCTTATTTCCTAAATTTTCTGCAACGATCATAAATCTCTTTGTAACAAGAAAAAAAAATCAATGAAAGCTATTTTCTAAAAAAAACAAAAGAGATCCAAGACCCAAGAGAGTGCTCATTCCTTGGACATTCAAATCTAAACTGGATCCGAAACAAAACAAAACGAAACAAAACTGGACAGAGACATCTTAAAACCACCGGAGAATATTTCAGGGGCTAAGAGGTGGTTTCCAGTGACAAGGAAGTGAGATTCTCCCTAAGGCCCCAGTGAGTGCAGAGAGGGTGAAGCCCTAGCAGGAGGCCAAGTTCCCCGGGCCACCCAGGACCCAAACTTCTGTCCAGGCCCTTCCAGTAACCGCCACTGGGTGAGGGAGATGAGGGCTAGCAGAGGGGCCAAGGTGTGAAAAGGCAAAACCAATGTGACTCCTGTCCCTGATGAGGAACAGACAATGCCCATCCCTTCCGACAACGAATTCAAAGGGGAGGGGACAAAAAAGAGGCAGGTTCCTGAGCTGAGACTGTTAATCGATCTGGCGAGAGGGAATGCATTTTTACAACTAAGGCATAAAGACCCCAAAATAAGGGTCTGGAAGAGAAATTCCGACAAGTTCTGCCACGGAAGCAAAAGAACTCAGGGGATGTGACCTGGACGTTTTTCCGGATAAATTAGACCTCCCGCAGGTGACAGGGCGCACCTGTGGGGGGGCATCGAGGTACCCGGGTGCACCATCTACAGAAGCCGGCCTGTGCCTAAGAGAGAGAGAGGATCTAGAGCCCAAGAATGGAAAAACTCCGCTGGGCACGGACTTAATTATTCAAGTCGGGAAAATCGGAGGAGCAACGGGAGACATCGGAATTCCTCCGGGCCTCTTGATGACCCAAAGCTTTAAAGTGCCTCTCAAATACCAAAATTGGTCCAGGTGGGAAACCATCACCGGGCGCTTCCGACCCATTTGTGCATCCAGCCAAGAGCTGGGTGCACACTTCACACTGGGACGGCTCTGTGATGTCCAAGCACTTCCACTTCCATCGACCAAACGAACGAGAATGGACAGGGTGGGCCGCCATTAGGATGCTTTCCTCGTAAAGATGTCAAGAGCACAGCTGGATGTGCCAAAGACTTCCTAGCCCCACGAGCTCCCCTCCCTTAGCCCAGAAGGCCCCTGCCTCTTTCTTAGGAGATGACGACTCCAACTTAGACAGTAAATATGACACCACCCAGGAAGACAGGTGGTGCCGGATGATTCTCTGTCTCCAGGTGAAGCTGGATCCTATACACTACATCCTCGTTATTATATATGGCCAATACCTTAAGCTCCGCTTTCAATACAGCATTCTGCTTCAGCAAAATACTCTGCTCTAAAAACAGCACAGGTGTTTCTGTGAGACAAAAAAAAAAAAAAAAGAACAACAAAAGCAAAAAAAAAGCACCTCTCTCTCCCTCCCTTTCATTAAAGAGATGCCATCTGATTGCCCCTTTGGATAGAAAAATAGCACAAGTTATTCTTCCAGAATCTTCCAAGTACCAAGTATCTTGAGCCCTGAAAACTTTTCCTCCATAAAACAAAATGAAGATATCAGCTGAAGGTACCAGGAAGTGCTCCCTCGGCACCTGGCAGCAGCTGGTACCCACCTTAGGCCAGTTCAGACGGTAAATAAAAGCTCCCTTGAAATAATGTTAAGGTTCAGACACTGTGATAAAAGCTGGGAACTTCAAAGGTAGGACTGCAAAGCCCATCCCTAATCCTCCTCATTGTGTCTCAGGTGGCTGCCTGAGCTTTGCCCCGTAGGCACTTGTGAGCCAGCTAGCCAGGTGGAGGAGGCGAGAGACGGAACTTTACTCTCATCGCTTCCTGGGAGGCGGGGCAGGGCATAGCCATTGGCCCTTGAACTATGAGATGTCCGTGCAAAATAAAGGGAACGAAAAAATGCTGATCTACAGACTTGAGCCCAGTGGTTCTACAGCGAGAACAGGATCCAGTGCCAGGCTCCCAGATGCTCTCCATGAACTTGGGCAAGTCATTTCAGACTTCAGGGCTTTGATCCCTCAGTCTATAGAAACGGTAACCCCGCTCGGCGTTGCAGAGAAGGGTAACTAAACGGGTAACTTGCGTGAAAACGCAGAGCGAAGGTGAGATCCTTCTTCCCTCCCATCCACCCACCTACCTTTCCTCCCTAACCTCCTTCTGTTCTTTAATAATACCTTTTTAATAGACTGTAAACGCACAAGATACGAAATTCAAAATAGAGAAAAAGATACAGAGGAAAATCAGCCCACTCTATGGAAAACCACCATTACTAGTCTCCTAAATATCCCGGCAGAGCTATTGGCAGGCTTTCTGTCCCTTACTTTCTCAAGTCACTTAAGAACGAATCTCAGCAATCATGCGGGTACAGGGGGAGCTTTCGCATTCTCTTGCAGAGAATTTCGTGGTATAGTTGTAGGATAATTTATTTACCAATTCTCTACTGATGGACATTAAAGGTTTTTTTTTTTCTTTTTTTGCTTTTACAAGCAATGACACAATGAACTATCTTGAAAAAATGCATCGTTTCACTTCCATACAACATATCTAAGAAAAATTCTGAGATTATGCACTTTTAGTTTTAATAAGTTTTGTCAAAATGCTCTCTACATAGGTTGTACCAAATGACACTATCAGCGATTACGTATCTGTCCCACTGTCCCTTCTCCATAGTAGACTTGCATTTCTGTTATTACTAGTGAGCTGAAGGCATTCTTATATGGTTAAGAACCATTCTATAGTTTCAAAAGCTAGGAGACTCTTAAACTGCTTATTTCACCACAGATTTTTTTTACTTGTGTAGGGTCAAACATATTAATCTCTTCTTTTATGGTTTCTGGGTTTTAAGTCACACTTAGTATTTTCCCCAAGTTCATTTTTTTAAAAAATATTTATCATCTTTAATCCATTTGAAATTTATTTTGTGATAATGTGTTCACTTTTTTAGACAGCTATCAAGTTGTCCTAGGTCACGAATTGTGAAATGCCATCTTTATTTCATACTAATTTACCTTCGAGTTCCTTCTCTTTCCTCTCTTGCAAATCCCAGGCTCTCTCCAGAACCCAGTTACCTCAAAATCACGCTCTTTCTCTCCATGGCTCCCCCATTCCTTCATTCCATTTGTGAGCCAAGAGTAGCTCCACCTTATCGCAACCGACAATCATACACGTTGTTCTGAATCTCAGCATCTTAGAGCAAGTGGAGATAGCAGAAGCACCCCTTCATTTTACAGCTCAGGACAGCTGAGATCCAAAGAGGTGAACTGGACTCTCCCAGATCGTGGGGCCGGTTAGTGCTTGTGATTTTTTTTTTTCATTACTATTCAAGAAGGAAAAAATATTGATTTTGGCATGGATTCTGTTCAATCAGTAGGTATCTATTAAGTAACTACTCTGCCCAATAGTGAGCTAGGCACTGGGGCTCCAGAAACACATGGCACAGCTCTGAGCTTTCAAGAAGCTCATTATCCAGTGTGGGGTCTTGGCATACACACCTGCGCACTAAAAGGTAAGGCAACAGTGGCTTGTGAATGTGGAAGGGAAGGCTGATTCTGAAAGGGGTGGCATGGGGAAGGCTCAGAAGATACATAGGGTTTTTAATGGGTCCTGGTATGACCAGCACTTTGTCCAAATATGTAGAGAAGGCATTGGCAATAAGGGAACAATAGGCCAAAGTGGGGCATCCGGTGGTAAATAGTCAGAAAGGAAGTAATCTGGCTTCGAATGGAGGCCTTTGAAACTGCAAAATGAGTTAGAAACAAATAGACCCATCGCTAGAGCCTTCCCATCTGGCAGAAGGCAACATACCCTCCCTGGAAGAACGAACCTCAAAGAAGTCTCAGAACTCTAACAAACATAAGCTCACAATCAAAAATCATGAAACACATGAGGAAGCAAGCCTTCGTGAGTGGGAATCAGCAGAAGCGTCAAACAACAGAACTGTATCTGCAAATACTTCAGATGTTGTAATTATTCGATATGGAATACAAAATGAGTATGTTTAATGTGATGATGGAAATAAAATGCAGAATTGAAGACACAGATAAGAAATAAGAGCTTATTTTTAAAAAATGAAAGAGCACGCATACTCAAGAAAGGATAAATTAGAAACCCAGAAATAAAAAAAATATATATAATCATCCAAATTAAAAATCTCAAAGAGTACCAAAAATATTAACAGCAATGAATTAAAACACATCAAATCTATTAAAATCTGTGAGTTAATATTGGTACTACAAATTCCTCATGGATGGGCTTAACAGAAGGTTAGAGCTAACTAAAAGAAGAATTAGTAAACTGGAAGACAAGTAAGAAATTACCCAGAAAATATCACAAAACAAACAAACAAAAAGATTGAAAACGAAGACATTAAGAGACATAAAGGCCAAAATAAGATCTAACATACATCTAATCGGAGTTCCCAAAGGAGAGACTCGAGAGAAAAGGATGGAGAGACAATATTCAAAGAGATAATGGCTGGAAATTTTCTAGAACTGATAGAAATCTCCAATCTTTGGTTTTAGAAAGCCCCAGGAAGCTTTAGCCAAACAAAATAAAATCCACTCCTAAGTACAACATTATAGTGAACTGCAAAGTATACCCACATGTACAGACACACTGCTACCACCACCAACCACCAACCAGGGAGGAAACTGCCTAAAAATAAAAATTGGGCCACCAATGAAAGCCAGAAGATAGTGGAATACTATCTTTAAATACTAAAAGAAAATAACTGTCAAGCTAATGTTTTATACCCAGTAAAACAATCCTTTAATAACGATGAAATAAAATTTCAGCCACACAGAAACTGCATGTTTTTGACTAAAAGACCTTCACCACATGATGGTCTGATCTCAGAAAATGAGGCCTGAGGGTCAAGGACAAAACAGTAACTATGGGGAAAATCAGAACAACGGTTAACCATATAGAAGATCAAAAATTATGCCCGATTTGTAGAATTAATGAGAGAAGGAAGATGCAGCTAACCCATTGTATAGCAACTGAACACGAGCAGGGATGATGACTTTATATAAAGCATTCCATGGTCCTCTCATTGCTTGAAAAAAGATATATCGACACCAAGTGACTTTAAACCTTAGGTAGTCTGCATGCATCAAAAGTACAGAAATAGAGTATATAAGTTCCAAAGCAGTACAAAGGAAAAAAAAAATGAAGGGAAGAAAAGGGGAAAAACCTTTCAATCAATTTAAAAGCGTGAACAGAGAAGAATCAGAAAAAGAAGAAAGAGAAAGCACAAAATAAGACGGCAGAGAGATACCCATATATGCCCAAAGCTGGAACAAATGTAAACCCAGTTCTAAGCTGCTCACAGGCAACATGAGGACAGGAAGGGATATGGGCCAAGAGTCCTCACCATGCAGACATGGACCAGAAGCAAGTAGCAGAGAACCATGGCCCCGGCACCAAAGCGTAGGCTGGAGAGAAGGGATGGAAGAAAAAGCAGCATCAGAGAGGTTGGAGAAGGACCCAGAGTGAAAAGCCAGAACCCACCAGGGGAGAGACCTTTTACGACAGTACCTGCCACGAAGTCAGGGAGGGATAGGCCACAAAACAGGCCCCTGGGTGTGGTCAGGAAGTGGCCGGGGCAGGACACGGGAACGAGGGCTTCGGTGATGGTGGGCACAAGGCCCAGGAGAGCAGGCATAGGCTTCTCAGCCCGGGGCAGAGGTGGGCAGGTCTGCTTCCAAGAGGGCTGTGCAGTGTGGGGACAGGACGAGTTCTGAATTTCAGAGGCGGCCTGCTGCTAGGTAATGGCAAGTCCACAGCAGTCTTGAGGTCTGTAGCTAGTGAATGGATGGGAGATGAGGCTGTGGGCCCAGGGGTCCCAGGATTGGATCGGAGGGACATCAGCAAGGTTAACAAACCAGCACCGTCAGCTTCCTGATGGTTACCTGATGCCGGCTCAGACCCGGTCCTTGTGAGGACACTCTCATGGGGCACATAAAAGCTCCACCAAAGCCACCACTAAGCACATGCATGACAGCCTTCCCCATCCGGAAGCCCCTTCCATTGCTGGCCCACGGGGAACAGGATGGGGTGAGCGACGGCATTCGGACACCACCCAGAAGACAAACCACACATAGCTAAGAGTCATCATAGGAGCTACGGTTTGCCGTGTAAATCTGGAAGATGGGCATTCCTGCTTTCCGCGGTGATCAGTCTTATCTGATTTTGATTCTCTATTTATTACACACTTGGGAGACGGGAGGGAAGGAAGAAAGGGAAGGCAGACGGGCCGCAATGCGATCCCTTATTCTCAGCTTCTGACTGCACTGAAAATGCTCACGTTCCCAAGGGTTCTCTCAGTATTCCCCAAATATACACACAATAGGGCGAATATATTTAATATCAGAGATTCCTTTATGATGATGGTGGCGGAAGACAGAACCAAACGCACCCCTAGAGGCCAACCCACTCCTCATAATCCTTTCACTCCATTTATAAATATATAGATTTTCAAGATAATACATCCCGATAAAAATTCAAATAGCACAGAAATGAATAAAAGACAAAAGGGCCTCTGTACTGGGGGTAAGGCACTAGGAATGGGGGAAGGGTCAGGTCTGGGAGCTCCGTCCATTAATTAGTAGGCAATAAAAACCAGTCTTAGCTTTTGAAGCTGCTGATTTGACATACATTTGGTCCTGCTTTGGCCCCTAACCTCCTTTAATCCCCTCTTTCAGAATCCATCCCAATTTCCTGCTACCACTTCACCCTCACTTTATGACACCGCAATTCTTCCAGAACCTTCTACCCAATTTTAGAATTTTTAATTTAGCTTGCAGTCCTGCGGCAGTCCTGTTTTCTCATTTTTTTTTTTTTTTCTCTTGCAAACAAACCTGAGTTGGGCCCAACAGTGACACAGGCCCTCACGGGCTAGCCTGGCAATTGATGCTACCGAATACGTATCCTCAGGAAAATCCTTTCTATTTTATGCCTCATTGACGGGAAGATGCTTACTTGAAAAGTGAGGGCCTCTGTAATCTCAATTTCTGTTCTACCTCAAAGTGCTCCCCCCGTAGTCCCACCTGCCCTATTCCTAAAGAAGACTCTGGGACCAGGGACTCTGGGGCCCGACTGCCTGGGTGCCAGCCTGGTTCTGACACTTACTAAGTGTGTAACTTCCGGAAAGTCACTCACGATGAATGAGCTAATACAGGGAAAGTGCTTAGTTAGCATCGTGCCTGGCACAGAGTTCAGTGCTGTATGATAACAGAGCTGGGAGAGGTTGCTCAAGAAAGACACTGATCCCTGATTGGGGGAGGAAGCTGACCCCTTTGAGGCCTAGTGGAAGTTATGGGGCTTCTCTCCAGAAAAGCGCACAGACACGTAACCCCCTGCACAGATGCGGGTGCAAGTGCAGCCCCCCCACAGCCTGCAAGGCTCAAGGGCCCCTGGTTTCGGCCCTCAGGTCTTCCCCACAGCCGGGAGAGGATCTCAAGGTTCAGACTCCATGGCAGTTCTGAAAGGATCGTGTTCACAGGCATGAGCTGCTGAAAAGGTTCCTCCCGCCTCCATCTGGGTTCAGCTTTCAGCAGAAGTCTTAAACCTTTCTTCTCCGGAGGCCCTTTTGACCCTCCCCAGTTTTTCTCTCTGCCTCAGGCCAAACCCTCCCAGGTTACCTTGAGATAATCTCTCCCTAAGCAACAGAACTCCGTATGCTTTTTGAGAATTATTCTGATCCTTCCCCAAAGCTGATGGTCCTGCCCCTCTCTTCAGCGCTTCCTAAAATCCGACCAGAGCGGAGACTAGAGCTGCCTGCCCGCCAAAGGCACCTCCGAGGTGGATGCGGTGTAAGCGCAGGTGCCCAACACGCTTGGAGGCTGCACAAACCGGCAGAAACCGAAGATCAGAGAAGCCGGAAGGAACCTGTGAATTCCCGAGAAGAAGGGACTTGCCCCAGGTCACCCCACTCATTCACAGCAGAGCGGGGGGGAACCTCCCAGTTCAACACTTTGATTCCATCAGCATTTCTCAGACTGTACCCTGCCGCGCCAGAATCGTGTTCAAAAGCAGACTCAGCACTTCTGCTGAGGGGCCTGAGATGCAGCATTTCCAACCAGCTCCCAGGGGACGGTGATGTGGAAGGACCACGGACCTCAAGGAGTAGCAAGGGCTTACTTAGGAGGGTTTACATCAGGATTAATCAACTGTCCCTCCCTGGTTAAAGACTCTTTACCCACCCTACTCTTCACGTGGCTGTTTAAATGCCCTTTCTTCAAGAACACCTCCCTTCCCCTTCCTCCCTCATTATCACAGCCTCCCATAGCCTCTGCACTTTTTCTTTTGAAGCATTTCTAACAACTGTAATTAAAGACTATTTGTGTAATTATTAGCTTAATGTCTGTCTCCCAGGGAGACTGTAAGCTCCACGAGGACGGGGCCAGCTCAGCAAGTGGTAAATGACACACTTTCAATAAAAGGGTACGGCCTAGACCAGCATCCTGGCATAGGAAGGTAAGATTGACACGCCAGGAAAATATCTTCTGGAGGCCTCAAGAACACCAGCTAGCTCTAAAATTCCCACCAGTTTCAAATACATAGCAACCGTAATTTAAGTTAAAAAGTATACTTTTTGGGGGGGTTGGGGGGGGGAAGCAGTCTCCTAAATCTTTATCAAGTGCGAAGTAGCCCCGATCTGGTACTGGCCACCCTGCCTGGGGAACAGTCAGATGGCCTTAGTCTCCGCTGGCTGGGACACCTTCGGGCACCGTGTGGGCCTTGGCAAAGGGCCAGAGGGCACGCTCCCTGACTGGCCCGAGGCCCTTGCAGACCGGCAGAGCTGTCTTGACCTCATCGACAGTCTCGGGAGGCAAAGTGTGATGTCAGTCTGCCTGGATTCGAGTGTCAGCTCTGTGCCCTTGGACAAGTTACTTAACTCCTCTGTGCTCCCATTTCCCAATCTGCCCAATGGAAATAACAGCGCAGTAGGCAGCACACGCCAAGGGCTAAGGGAGATGAGATGACCTTCATGACAGGCTTAGCCAACCAAGCCTGACTCAAGATACAGGATTATTATTATTCTTTCCAAACCCAATCTCATTTTCAGATCTCTCTATTGTTTTGTACAAATCTCCACCCAGTGGCTCAATCCACTCAGAGAGGGTTTCCTCTGGCGAGCCCCTCCTGCCTCACCTGTCAGGAGAATGAAGCAATGACTCACTGCAAAACTCTGCAGCTTCCATCAATCACCTTCCTGTCCCTGCCCCCTAGTATCGTTCAGTGAACTCCTTCTGGGAACACTGATCCCAGCGAGTATTTCTCCGAGAGCCCTCTATGTGCCAGAAACTGTTCTAGGCACAGGGGCTCAACACTGAACAAAGAAAAAGACCTCTACCCTCCCGAACTGAGGTTCCACAAGGCGATCTAACCCACGAAGAGAAATCGGTTTTGGTGTCTGGCCCTTACATCCCATTTTCTCCCCAGGCCAACCCTAAATAAATCGCAAGCACAAAAAGCGTGAAGAAAGCATTCCAGATTCCAGATCAAAAAGTCCTAAGTGCGACGTGGGAACATCCTGATGACGGAAGCCCTTCCCCGCTGAACCAGGGGACACCCAGAAGCACCTGGTTCCCCGTAGCAGTCACACCGGCACGTCAAATCCTCCAGGACAGAATGTGCAACACTCCTGGAAAATCAGGCGCGCCACTGACCCAGCTCTCGCACACAGCGTCAGGCCGTGGGTTCGTGGTCTCACAGCCACGTCCTCTGGCCGGAGCTTGCTTCGGGCTCCCGAGGAGAAACAGGAGCAGCGGCCTTGTGGAAAGAGCACCGGGAGCGGGCTCTGAGAGCGCAGGGTCCGGTGCTGGCTCTGCCACGGACCGTGGGACCCCAGGCATGGAGCTGGCCTCATGCCTCCGTTTCTTTTAGACAGCTCCTAAGATCCTCTTCCGGCTTTCAGGTCCAAGGGCTGGGAGCAAGCACCAGTAACATAAGACTGAGCAGAGTCACAGGTCCCTTATTCAACAAAACGGGGCCCTGCCCTGGGATTGGGGGCGGCGGGTGAGCAAGCCAGACGAGGAGTCCGTGGAGGGGCTCCTGAGAGGCACCCGAGTCCTCCTTCACTTATTTCTGCCCTTCTACCGGCAAAACTCCGCTAGAAATATCTCTGGGCCACAAGGTAAATCTAAAATAGAAGGACAAAATCTCTGGTGGTCCCATCGGTGACCCTTTCTCCAACGCGAAAACCATTCCAGACCCTGCCTGTCTCCTTGTCTCTAGACAGTGAGCCTAAAAATAAGTCCCACTGGCTGGAATGGAAGTGACCCAAGTGCAGAACCAATGACCCGCTGGCCCTACACCACAGGCCAGGGAATCTGCTCTGAGGAGAAGAGCGAGCCTCTGCCCCCACTTCACCTCACTACATCCCCCGCCGTGGCCACACAGGCAACCAGGTGAGCCTAGAGGAAAGAGAATGTGACCCAAATGTCCAGCTCCCCTTGCCCAAAAGAAACCAGCTCCACCGCACGCTCAGTAAAGCCGGGTCCTACGTGTCATTGGAGCACTACAGTGGTTGGAACCATAGGTGACCAATTAAGAGGTCCTGTTTCAAGACCGGCAGGTGCCTGGCACAGGTTGGCATGTGGCCCAAACACCAGCTGACAAACCACCAGAGAAGCTCTAGAAAAATAACATTCACTTTAAAACAAATGAGAAAGGGACAGCGATACTGAATCTCCAAAATCAAAACCAGACAGGCCCCAGGCTTTGATCACCAACACTGAGACATTTTCTAATGTCTAATGACAAGTAGGGGTGGTTTTCTTCCCCACCCCACCTGGCCCAGCAGGTCCTCGTGGGAGGGTGCCACAGGGATGCAGGCCCCAAGCCATCTACTAGGCAGACCCGAACTCTGTTTTTACTTACACGTGCACAAAGGCAGGGAGGGCTGAAAGAGCAGCTTCAAAGTTGGCTGGGTGACTCCCAAGGGTGCAAAGTCCTCCAAACACCTGTGGGGAAATTTTGTAAATTTCCCAGGAGCCCACTGGAGCTGGTTATGTCCCCTCCAGGTCGCTGCCGGTTGGGAGTTTCCATTTTGCAAAGAAATAAAGGCGCCCTGGGCGCCCTGGGCAGTTCAGGCGCTAGGCCCGCAACTCCAGGGAGGACCAGGAGGATGGCCGGTCGCTGGACCGCTCCGAGGACAGGGAGGAACCAGCCCCTCGCAGTGTCCCGGGGAAAAGGCACCCAGGCTACGGCTGCGCCTTGCCGGAACCATCGCGGATCTTAGAGAGACCGTAATGACCGTTTTGGGTTAGTTAAAACCCACGCAAGCACCTCCCTGGCCTCTTAAATCTCCCCAAACTTCAGCTTAGACTGGAGGCACGCCGTGGCAGCGATCATAAAAGTCATGTTAAGAGGCAAGTTGGAAAAAAAAAAAAAGAAAAACCAATACGCACTACTTAGCAAGTCCGCGGTTAGCGGGGCGGTGGCCGAGGGCAGATCTGTGGGATCCGCACGCGCGGGGTGGGCAGGCAGAGCCGCCTCGACGGTCCCCGGGTCCCCGCGCCCACCTGGCAGCGTCTGGGCCCCTCATCTGACGCCGACGATCACACCCCTCGGCTCTGTCCAATTAGGAAAATGACCGCGAGGAGACGTTGAGAGAGTGGGCGACGGGGGAGAGGGGGACAGACTCGGGAGGCGGAGTGCGACAGGCCGTGGGGACGCAGCCAGCCGGCGACCATCCTCAACAGGTCGCCGGCCGCGGCGCCCCGACGCCGGCCGCGCGGCGGGGGGCGGGGGGTCCCGCGGCGCTCGGCCCCGCGGCGCCCTCGGGGGCGCCCCCTTGCGCGCCGCGGCGGCGCGCCGCGCCCTCCCCCACCGCGGCGACGCGGCCGCGCGGCCGCCCCACCCGCGCGGAGAATAAAGTTTGTGGGCAGCCGCGGGGCGGGGCGGCGCGGCGAGGGGGCGCAACTCCGAGGCCCCGGCGCCGGGACACCCACGTGCGGGGCCGCGGCGCCCCCGCCGCCGCCGCCGCCGCCGCGCGCCCGGGCCTCCCGCGCCGCCGCGGCGCTCTCCTTGCCTTTCTGCCGCGCTCTCTCCCTCTCTTCCTCTCGCGCTCTCATTCGCGCGCTCTGCTCGCTCCCTCCCTTCCCCCTCCGCCGCCTCCCCCCCCCCGGACGCCATCGCTCCGTCGCTCCCCCCCGCTCTCCCTCGCTCGCTCCAGCTCGCCGGCATGAGGGAATGTGGAAGTGAAAGGGGAAGACGACATGTTTGCAGCGCGGCGCGGGCCTGCGCGCCGCCGTCCCCGGGGAGAGGCGGGGGGCGGGCCGGCCGCGGCCGCGGCGACCCACCCCCGCGCCCCCCGCGCCCCCGCCGCCGCCGCCGCCGCCGCCCGCCGGCCGCCCGGGGCTGCGGGCCCGGGCCGCGCGGGACACTCACCCTGGGTCCGGGCGCGGCTCCCGCGTCGGGGCCCTCGGCGGGCCGGGGCCGGGCCGGGCCGGGGGCTCCTGGCTGCCCGCCGCCCGGGCTGTGCTGCGCGCCCGCCGCCGCCTCCACGCGCGCCCGCCGCCTGCTCGGCTGCCCGCCCTCCGCTCCTCTCTCTCTCTCTCTCTCTCTCCTCTCTCCCTCTCTCCCCCTCTCCTCTCTCTCTCTCTCTCTCTCTCTCTCTCTCTCTCTCTCTCTCTCGCTCTCTCCCTCCCTGGAAGAAGGGAATGAGGCAGGGCTGACGTGAAGGGATGCAAAACAGCTCCTCCTAAGCCAGCTCGCAGAGGAAGAGAGACAGAAAAGCAGCCCTTTTATCTCTCTTTTGTTTTCTCACTTCCTTCCACCCCCCCACACCCCCCTCCTGTCAGCCCAAGTTTTCTTTTCTCTTTCCACCGCAGAGAGGATTTTTTGCTTCCCCTCTTTCTCTGCCTTTCAGCTCAACTCTCCCACTCGAATGGAAAGCCTGGAGGGTTCTCGCTCTTTTTTTTTTTTCTTTCCCCTTCCCTCTTTTCTTCCTTCTTCCTCCTTTCTTATTTCTCTAAAAGGGTTTTGTTTGCTGTGGGAGTTTCGCTTGAAAATCAAGTCACGCCTTTTTTTCCTCCTTTTCTCTCTCTCTCTTTCCTCCTCAGAAAAGGGGAACAAAGATGAACTGAAGCGGGGGAGACGGGGAGCGGCAGTGCCTCGCATGGGAACGGGGGCCCGGCCCGGCACAAAGGGGGCCCGGGGGACTGCGCGCCCCCCCCCCCGGCCCCGTGGGCAGCCCGGGGCGTCCTGGGGCAGGGGAGTTGGCGGGGTGGGGGGCGCGGCCGCGGGTGCCGCCCTGGCGCCCCTCCGGGCCTGAGGTGGGAGGCGAGGTGAGCCCCTCACGCCCGTATTTGCGAAGTGGGCAGATGGGCGAGGAGCAGACGGCCCCGCGCCGCCCCGAACTGCGAGGGAGCCTTCCAACAGCTGTTCGCGGCGCCCTAGACAGCCAGGCTCGAGGGAGCCGCGCGGGCTGCGCGCGCGCGCCGGGCCGCGGGGAAGGGGCCGGGGAGGCGGGGGGTCGGTCCCCCCGCGGGCCCGCCAATCCCGGGGCGCCGGCCTGGGGCCCGACGCTCTGCTGGGGGCGCCGAGGCGTGGCCGCTCGCCGCGCGGGGGTCAGGCCCCTGCGCCTCCCTGCGGGGTGCTTGGCACAGCCCGGCCTCGCCCCAGCGCTCGGCCGGGTCCCCGGGCTGCGGGACGCCCGCCACTCCGAGCCGCTTCTCCACTGCCACGCTGGGCAGGGCCGGGCCGCAGTCCTCGGACACAGCCGGACTGAGCCGCCGCGAAGGGTCAATTATTCATGGGGCTCCCGGGCGTGCTCCCAAGACCTGCTCTGCCCTCAGCTTCTCCGGAGAAGTGGGGAGAACGCAGGGGAAAAGTTACCACAGCAAAGTTGGCCACGTTTCTCATTTTTCCAAGTAAGTATTGAGCACCTGCTGGATGCCTGGCACTTGCACAGGGGCTGCTGCCAGGGGCCTGGGGAGAAACGTGAGGTCCCCAGAGTTTCCGCAGGAAACAATGCCTGAGGAGGCCGCAGCCCAGGACCCGGTCACTGAGAGGAAGGAAAGCCTGGATCCCCTGGCCTCCCGCCTCTCTTCCTTCCCCTTCTCTTCCTACCTCCCGGCTGCATCTCCTTGGCTCCACCCCTTCTCATCAATTCCTCCCACACTTCCCTGCTCTCCCTGGCTTTTCACTGGAGGGTCCCTTCTCCCAGCGAGGAACAGATGCTGAGCCCCATTGTCTCTCCCCCAGTGACTGCAGCCTCCTTGGACCTGCCGCTCTTCCTCCCGCCCCCCAGCTGGGAGGCCTGGGCCTTCAGACACTGGAGCCCCAAGGCCACTGCCCCTCACCCCACCCCAAACCAGCTCCTGGTGTTGTGAGCTGTGACTCCAGTCACTCTGAACATGATTTGTTTCTGACTGGGAGTGAGGAGACAGTAGCCTGAGACTTTGCTTAAGCAAGGAGGACACCACGGTTTTAATATCAGCACACTGAGCACTGGATGACCCCAGAGCATTTGCCCGCTACATCCTCTTAATAGGATATTCAGGAAGCCACATTTCTGTCATTTTATATCCTCCAGCTTAGTGCACCTAAACTGTATCCTTCAAACAAAGCAAAACACAGCTTTCCTTATAGTCAAGCACTCATTTAACAAATGCTTGTTGACCTACTCTGTGCCTGCACCTGTGCTGGGTGCTAAGGCCCCTGAGCACACACAGTCCTCATTTAGCCTTTGCAGACTGACAGGGGAAGAAGCACGAAGGCAGGGAACCACAGTGCTACGTGGTGCATGAAAGAGGAACCAAGGAAGCACCCAAGAGGGCACTTGGACTAGGATGGGGACTAGGGTGGTCAGGGATGGCTTCCTGGAGGAGGTTCCATCTAAATGAGTAGGCATGAGTGCTAGGCAAATGCATGAGAAGGCACAGCCTGTCCAAAGCCCCCAGGGTAAGAGGGCACATTCTTACAGATTCTTGGAACTGCCACAAGTATTTGCTGCAGTGTGGAGTACAAGTGGGGGAGTGGGGAGAGAGGACAGTGACAGGGCACAAGTGGGAGGAGAGAGTGGGGAGTGTGACAGGGCATAGGTAGAGGAGGGGGCTGGATATCAAGGAGATGTTCAAATTTTAGCCTCTCCTACTTGGGTGACTGACAGCCTCAGTGAGTGACTTAGACTCAGTTTCCTCACTTATAAAATAGGTAAGAAGAGCTTGGGCAGCAGAAACAGCGTCTTATGTTTAAGGGCCCAGGCTTACTTGCTGATTATCTGTGGGCAAGATGACCTCTCTAAGTCTAAGTTTTCTCATCTGTAAAATGGGGGCGACACCACCTCACATAAAGAGTTATTGTGACGCTTAGATGAGCCCATGCTTAGCAGTGTCTGGTACGTCAGTGTCAATACATGGTAGCTTTTATTCGTTATTTTTATAAATCAGGGAGTGTCAGGGAGGTGCCCTTACAACCTAGAAATGAGATTATGTTCTTTCTGCTTTGAAACCAGAATGACTCACCGTGCCAGAAACGAGATGAGCTGTCTGTGGAGGAAGCATTCATTGAAAGATGTCCTGTGTCCCAACAGGTGGCCTGGATGGGGAACGCCTAACCTCTGATCAAGGTGGCCAGGGTGTCATCTCAGGAACATGTCTGGAATGTGGAGACCGGCTACCCAGGCCGGGCCTCATCAGTGGAGTTTGTAGCCTGCCTGAAAAACTAATAGGAATCGGAGGAGAGTGGGCCTCGGAAAATCCAGAGGGCCCCTTGGAGAAGGTACGTGGCTGTGTTTGCTCAGTGTAGAAAAGTAGATAGACACAGAAGTTCACACTCGGGGGAAAGACGTGAGAGAAGGGGATTATTGACTCCTCCAGAGCTCCGAGTTAAATCTCTCAAAACCTCTTAGTCCTTTGCTTGGATGCCTCATTCTCCAAGCAACTTGCAGATGAACCAGCAAAAATGCCCCCTGCATCCAAGCAGGCATCAGCCATCCAGTTCTGCATTGTAAACATGTAACGCTTCTATTATTTCTTTATGACACAAGTTCATTGTGAAAGAGTTTGAAAATCATCTAGGCAAAACTGAAAAAGGAACCCCCTGTAGAGATATTATCTTTTCATGTGTATCCTTGGACATTTTATCTCCACATATCTGCATGTAAATGCACATAATAATAAAACTAGACAAAGTAAATACTGTTAAACAGATGAACGACTCTACTCGTAAATACGTTATTCTTACAAAATTAGCAAAAATGGCGTTACACTGCATCTACCAAATTGTAATGGATTTCGCCCACTAATACGTCACAAATATCTTTCCCTCTCTATAAACATCCACGTTACTGTTTTTAAGAAATTATATTCCATGGCATGCAAATATCTTCATTTGTTTAAACAAATTATTGGACTTCTAAGATGTTTTCATTTTTCACTTTTATGGGCCTGCTGTGGTAAACATTCACCTTTGCCAGGTAGGTGTCATATTCTGATCATCATTTTACAGCTGAGGAGACTGGGACACAGAAAAGGTAAGAAATTTCCCAAGGTCTTGACTGAGCCAGAATTTATTTACAGGCAGCTTTCAGTTGGGAGTCCTTTTCAGTATGTCTGTTTTCTCCTTTTCTTTAGAGGGACTGCCCCCTCTACGCCCCATTATCTTTCTCTTACAGATCACCTCCCCGCAAGAACCTGTCTGGGCGAGTGGCCTACTTCCTGCTCTGACACCTTTTTAACTTCACTAATGTCCATCTCCTGGGGTTGTTGGGGAGAATGAAACCAGGTAATATATGACGTGTAATGCATGATAGTATATTTTGTAAATCGTGACGCCTGTGTGAACCTTAGGCCTTAACGCACATCAGATAAGATTATAATTTCGCCAGATCCCCTGACCTGCCTGAACCTGAGAAGGAAGACTAGGGATTCAGGCTAAAGAGAGAGAAATCAGCTGTTCTGATGCAGAAGCAGTTACCAGAGGCCTCCCCTGGGCCTTGCAGAAGCCCACAGGTACCCTCACCCTAGAGCTAAAATAGGAAGGAAGCTTTGTTATAAGGTTTACTAATTCTCTTGATTTCCCTGAGGGAGGGTGCATTTATACCGCAGACTTTCCAGAATGTTCATGTCCATCTCTGGAAATCCGAGGGGTTTTGTAAGCTGAGAAAAGGGGTGAAACACAGCTCTTCAGTATTCCAGTTGACGTGTTGACTAGAGTAACTGCTGGGAGATGATCAGGTGACTACTAAGATCATTGACAGAACCAAACATTACTAAGTTCATGGACAGAACCAAAAAAAAGTTTTAAAAAGTATCAGTGGCTTTGCCATATTTAACATTCGATTTTTATATCAAACCTCCCAACTGGAATTGGCCAATGGAAGGAGTAGGACCCCGGGATTGAACTAAGAGGGGCTGCAGAAAACAGGTAGACCCAGGGCTCCTGAAAGGATATTCATTGGAAATGGCAGGCGACCCGAAGATGGTAGAGAGTACCTGAGAGCTATTTTAATGACTGGATTTCCACAGAAGATGCGTTGGGCAGCTAATCAAAACTCTCAGAAGTATAGTAACGATTTAGGAATAATCAAGCGTTTGGAGGGGAGAAACCCAAAGAAAACAAAAGTCTGTGTGGATAGATGGGGTGAACTTCTGCCATGTGTGAATTATTTTTCTAGGAGTAATGACAGGGTCCTTCAAATA
Organism: Macroglossus sobrinus; assembly: GCA_004027375.1. Classification (NCBI taxonomy): domain Eukaryota; kingdom Metazoa; phylum Chordata; class Mammalia; order Chiroptera; family Pteropodidae; genus Macroglossus; species Macroglossus sobrinus. Next base: position 117,689 of record PVKZ01001755.1, on the reverse strand, counting down.
ATCCACCTCTCCGATCCTGCCTGTGACCAAGGGTGCATATTTGCACGGCTTTTTTTTCCCCCCAATAAGTTAACTGGCCTTATTTACACGAATATACGGATAAAAATACACCCAAAGAAACATAGGCCATCGACCATCGAAAGGAAACTGCCAGTTTCACCAGTTTAAAACAAATAAATAACAGAAAAGCCATAAAGATGACACCTGCTGCAGTGGGAGAGCACATTGGTACAGAGCCTGGGAAATACTTTGATATTAGAGATCAAGAAAAGCTTAAAAGCTTCTACCCTTTGATTCAGTAATTTTAGTGTTAGCAATCTATTTGACAGAAAGAATCAGCAATGCAGACAAAGATGTGTGTTAAGGATGTTTATCAAGTGTTTTACGTAGGCAAGAATTACAAACAAAGGAAGGAGAAGGAAAGAAGGAAGGAAGGAAATAAACTATTCAACAGTGAGGAAATGTTTAAAGAAGTTATGGTGTACACACCTGATATAATACTATGTAACTATTGACACATGGTTTCGGAGAATATTTAATGACTTAAATGTTTGCAATACACTGAGTGAGATACAAAATTGCATATGCATCAGAATTATATTTATGTGCAATTTTGTATATGCATATATATTTATCTCCAAAAATACATATAAAATACTTGGAAGGAAATAGAAACAAGTTAAAAGTTATTTCTCTTTTTTAGAATTATAGGTGGATTTTCTTCTTTTTTCTTTTTCTCTTAGTGTATTTGTGGGATTTCTATAATGGTTGTATTATTTTTAAAACAGTAACTTTAGAGAACAAGATCTAGGCTACTCATTCAATCCCCAGTCAAAAGCCCAGGTCAGGCCTTCAAGGAGCTTATAGTCCTCAGGAGAAACATGCAAGCAAACAAAGTCACTCGCAGCGTGCCAGTTATTTCTCCACCCTTGGAAAGGTTTGATGACCTAGGAGGAAAGAGGAACCAGCATTTTGGTTGCTGATGATTTGGGCTCTGGGTTGAATAGACTATCTGTTGTGAAAGTGTATTGTGCAAAAAGAGAATAGGGCTTTTTGTGAAGGGAGATAAAGAGGGCGTGGGGTGGGAGCTAGGAGGGGAAGGGAGGAGGAGGCAGGCCTGGAAGCAGTGGGCGGATGTGGGCAGAGCTGCCCTGAAGGTCCCTTCAAGTTGTCCTCCCCATCCTGTACCTGAGGGGCAGTGTCCAGGGGCCAGCCGAGTACCTGGGGGCTCAGTAAATGTTTATTGTCCATAAGAATGGATGAATGCAAAGCACGTAACAGGGATCGCTCTCATGAATTTCCTTTAAGGCATTAATAAAAAAACATGTTGTCTGGAAAAAAAAAAAGAAAAGACATCATTATGAAGCCATGATGATGAGCAAGACAGGAGGGAAACTTACAGTCTTCTCTATCAAGGAAGCAAGGTAGGTGTGTGTGTGTATCTACTTTAATCTCAGAAGGGACCTGGGTTCAAGTCTGAATGTGGCAATGACTGGAGTCTGAGGAACTCTTGGCTCTTGGAACTTGCCCGATGTGCTTCAGTGCCTGGAAAATGGGCTCAGAGCAACTTATATTTGTTGAGTGAGTCACATAAGATAATGCATGAAGGTAGGATAATGCTGTGTAGACTGTAAAGCACTCTGCAAATGGAGCGAGCTGTGGGTATTAGCATGATTACCTGTAACCCCCAGGCACCACCTGCTTGGAGGATAATGATGTCTTTGCTGTGTTGAATCTTCAGACATGAATTCTTTTTTTTTGGTCTCCTCTCTCTCTCTCTATTCAAGCATTTATTGAGAACCCATAATGTACCGGCTACCCCCAAGGGTCCCCCCCAGGCCACAAGGGTGACACATGTAAGACTAATGATAACTTGTATAAGAACAGAACCTAGCTCTTATCTTTAGAAAGGTTTCTTAGAAGAGGTGATGTTTAAAATGAGTCTTGAAAGAAAAGTGGGAACCTGCTCAGCTAAGCAAGGGGGACAGGGCTTTGAGCAGGGAGGGGAACAGAGTTTAGGAAGTTACTTAACCTCCTTGAGCCTTGGTTTCCTGCTCTGAAGAACCCTACCTGACTGCTGTGAGACGAGGCATGCCAGGTGCCTAGCACAGTGCCTGGCCTCTGGTCAGTACTGGAAAAAAAGCCAGTTCTTTGGCCTTCTGTATCAAAATCACTTCCTCTTTGAAGCTCACTTCCTGTTCACATTTTGTTCTTTTCCCCCAGTTCCTCCCCAGGACATACTGACTGTTAGCTTGGGCTGTAAGTTCCAGGATCCTCAAAATAATTTTAAAACATCATATTTTCCGCCATAAAGAAAATCTCAATAGATTTTAAATACACATGCTATGGACCACATTCTTCGCTCAAGATATACTAAAACTAGAAATCGTTAGAAATTGACTACTGAAAGTTTTCCAAAGTAGCATCTGGATATAGGAGGAAATCAAGAATCAAGTGTTACTTTAGAAAATAAGTCAGAGAAGAACCACAACAATGAAAACCAACAGTACACATGCAAAGCTTTACTCAAAATTTTCTGTAGCTTTTAAAGTGATTTTATTATTAAATCCAGAAAAGGTCAAGTAAACAAAATCTTCATGAAATCATTTAGAAATATTAAGAAAAACAAACAATACCCCAAATCAAGATGAAGAAAGAAGGAATCAGGAGAAAAGCAGAAAAGAATAAATTAGAAATTAGGAAAACAGTCATAGGAATACCTGTGTCCTTGAGCTGGTCATTTTTGTTAAAGCAGAGTCTAAACAATAACAATGGACAAACGTAATGAAGGGAAAAACCAGAAGCAACCACAGCTTAAGTGAAATGGTAGAAAAGACCACAGAACTAGATTGAAAATATTAAAGGACATATGAAATTGCTGACAAGTTTGAAAATTTGAGTGCGATAGTTTTCTGAGGGAAGAAAATAGAGGCGTTTCCTCCGACAGAATCAGAAGTAGAAAATGTAAACCACCTCCTTGGGTTTCTGCTCAAAATCTAGCCCTGACCAGATATTAAGGCTGCACCCCTTGCCCCGCAACTTTCTTTTGCTTTTCTGCTTTGCACTATCTGATAGGACACACGCCTGACTGCTTGCTCGTTTCCCTTCTCTCCTCACTCGAATGTGAGTTTCCTGAGAAGAGGGAATTTGCTTTTTTTGTTTGTTTTTTAATTAAACTTATTTTGAGAGAAACGCGTTATTTTAAACGTATTGTTTTTTTTTTGCGTGTGTGTTTCATTTGTGTTTAAAATGGTTTATTTCGAGAGAATGATAAGAAAACTATTTTTTCCACTGCTATATTTCTACTACACAGAACAGGGCTGGACACATAGCAGTCATCCGAAATAGATACTAGTTTAATGAATAAATGCGTTGAGGAAGAATTTAAGAAAGATATATTAAGAATATTGTCCCCAAAAATTCTGAGTCGGAGGTTTTACTTGAGGAGGGGAATGTCTTCTAAAGTTTTGAGGCATAGGTAACCCCATATTATGTAATTAGTCCAGAACACAGCATTTTCTATATGAAGAAAACTATAATTTTTTTGTTGTTAAAGAATACAAGAGAAGACCCGAATTTGGAAAGACATAGTCTATGCCTGATGCCAAGGCGAAATAATGTAAAGATGGAAAGGTCAAATTAATTTACAGACTAAGTGCAAAGCCAGATATGATTCTTTTTCAAACTTTTGCAAAAAGATTATAAAATTCATGTAGAAAAATAAACAGAATTTCAAAGTCTAAAAGTAAAGATGAAGAGAATACACCTAGATATAAAACAGATTAGAAAATTATAATATTTTAAGTTGTGGTATTAATACAGATACCACAGTTTTAATAGATTAAAATACCACAAAATGAGATGATACACATACTAATGTAACATAATGAAGTATCATCGAGAAAAGAAAGGTTATTTTAAAGTTATTTTGGGCTAACTGGCAATTAGGAAGAACCATTTTGTATTCTCACTGCATATAATAATATAACGAATAAATTCTGTCTGAAAATAACAACTATAAAGATCAAACCTTAAAAAGAGTTGTAAGGAAAATAAAAATAGACACTTTTAAACACTTGAAGAAGAAATAACTTTTAAAGCTTAGAACCAGTGGAAGAAATGAAAGAAAAAGAAAGTTTTTTGTTATGTAAATAAGTCAAACTTTACCATGCTACGAAAATAAAAGTTAGCTCCAAGATACATTGTTAAGTGAAGAAAGCAAGTTGTAGGTAGCATAATGTTTGCATAAAGAAGAAAAACGTACACAAAACAAGGCTATATATTTTTGTTTTGTGACTGTAAGACATGTGTAAATGCCTAGAAAGTGACCAGGAGGGACATATACAAACCGATAGCATTTGGAGTGAGCAAAGGGGACATTTACTTTCTTTGAAGTATATGCTTTTAATTTCTTACAACAAGAATATACCCATGTATCACTTGTGTAATTTTAAAAGAAAAAGTGGCAAAACCCAAAAGACTGCGTTACATATTTTTAAAGCTGTTTTTCAGACTGTACGCAAAGAGCTTGTACAAATGATTTTCTAAGCTGTGAAATCCCAATAGGCGAATGGTCAGCAGGTACCATGAGTCTAGTCAGTGAAGAGAAAATACCAGAAAACACCTACAAGGAAATGTTCACACTCAGTCATTTAGATAAACCCAAGTGACAGGTAGCGCTGAGGATTAGGGTCTGACCTCCCTTTTGGCCCCCAGGACCAGCTCAGTCTTTGGGAAATGGGTAATTTGGGGGTACCTACGACAGAGAGGAGGTGAGGGGGCAATGGCAGAAGAGGGTCCCTTAACTGGAGATTTTGTGAGCACCCCTTACTGTGTGGTCGGTGGTCTTGTCTTGCTCTCTCACTTCAGGTCCCTGTCCTTTCCTGCAACTGGGTGCTGGTGGGGTGGCCTGGTCTGCAGACAGGGTCCCCACCCAGCATCCTTTCCTGGGAACGGTGTCAAGGCACCAGGAAATGTTGCCTTTAGAGCTTCCTTGATCTGGGAGGAAGTGATGGGTAGAAGTGGGCAGGGCTGAGGACAGGGATTTTAAAGCACTTGGAGTCGAGTTGAAACCCTTGGGAACAGGGGCCTTCTCTTTTGCTGTCTGGATCCCCAGTCCTTGTTCGCCCAAGGGCCCACGCAACTTTGCTGTGTGACTGTAGATGGCTCAGCCCTGTTTCGGGGTCAGTGACAGTTTGCCAGTGAGTGAAAGCAGGTATCACTCTCCAAGGAGAGGAAAGGAGGAATACTATGAACAGGAGAAGAGCAAGGAACGTGTTTGCATGTGGTCAGTATGTTGGGAACCAGGTGCCTCTGGGGAAGAACTGTGGGTGCTGGGGTTGTGAAGGGGCTGTGGACAGGATGGAGGGTCTCGGGTGCTGCATTAGGGTATCTGGGCTTTATCTTGTAGGCCAGGGAGTCCCAAAGTGTGCCTGTTAACGGACAGTGCATAAGAAGGGTTTCTGTGTCAAATAAAGTTAAGAATTCATGCAGTAAAAAAGTGAACCAGGTCCTTGATATGGCTTGGAGCCCTTAATTTGTCTTTTTATGTTGAGATTCTCTAAGAATGAGTATGGTACAGAAGCTTTCTTAAACTTTTTTGACAAAGAATAAAGGTTCTAAGGAATATACTTGGAGAAGTGCGGCCGTAGGCACTGGGCAACCCTGAAAGGTTTTGAGGGGATACAAAGTGATGGGACCAGATGTGTATTTTAGGCAAAGAAACTCTGTGGTCCAGTTGCCTGTGGCAGAGGAGGCACAGGAGAAAGCAGAGGGAGGCCTGTCCGCGGGGTTCAGGGAGAGGGAAGCCGCCCACGTGCCTATCAGAGCATTGCATTACCCTCTCCCACCACGAGGGGGCGCCTCGGCCACGGCTTAGCTTGGTTGCTGTCCCCACGCTTCTAGATGGTCTGAAAGGGATTTGAATGCGTCTCCTAGCGTTGATAAATCCCAGAGGCCTGGCGGCGCGCTCTCTCTCTCGCCTACTCCCTCCAGCAGGGATTCCTCTGCAGGCCCCACCTCTCACACAGTCACTTCCGGCGGGTTTTCTCCATCCCAGCCCTACTCTGGCGCCTCCCTTGCCACCTCTTGCCCAGGTGCTATGGGACCATCTACTGCTGGCTTCTACTTCCCTTGTGGGTCCAAAATGACTTGAATCACAGTGGAGTTGCAAAGACTGATGTCTTCCTGTACGCTTGTAAAAAGAACACATGAGAGGGGGTGTCCCTCTTTGATACACCCATGTCAAGAAAAAGGGAAACCGTAACACATGGAGGGGACTTCACATAACAGAGTCCCACCACCAACCTCCTGAGCCCTCAGAGATGCTCAGAAGCCCCCTTCACATCTCCGCTGGTGCCTCCATCTGCCAGCTCGTTCTCAGTAATCAAATTTGCTTTTTCTCAAGCATCAGCACTCATAACAAATACAGACGCGATTTCGGATCCAAAATCTTTCTTGTTTATCATTCGTGGCCGTAGGTTTTGCTTTATTTTTCATGGCACAGGTCCAAGCATTTCCACTCTATTGTGGATTATTTAAAAAAAAAAAATTTGTCTAGCTTGGGAACTTTGCAATTAAAAATTCCCCCTCCCCTCCCTCTCCCTACGTGGGAATCCTGGGCTCTGCAGAGCTGCCTCCCTGCCAGGAAGGCCCAGGAGGAGGGTCCCAAGGGCTCGCTGCTGAAATAGATTTGAAAACCCATGGCTCAATGTGTGACTCCGATATGGTGCTTCTGGTGCGAGGCGGGGGCCCTTCTTGGAAGAACCCCTAACAGCAGACTTTACCATCTTTCTTTGTTGGAGTAGGAATCCACTTTCCTGTCACGGTCATCTGTGTCCAGCTTTTAGGTCATCTTTCTAGCATTCTCCATTCTTCAGAAGCGGCTTCCAGCGAAACCCACCAGGAGCTCCAGGGTTTGGCCTGAGTAGCCATCCTGAGGGTGGGCCGGGGGACGGAGGGCTTACACCAAGCAGCAAGAAGAGGGAGTCCAGAATCTATGAGAAATTGATCCTTTTGTGTGTGGGGGGAGGGGTCTTGAGGGCCCGAAGCCTCTGGGACAGAGAGCTCTGTCCTCTGTGAAATGAGGTTGTTATACAACAGGCTGTAATTAATATCACCCAGGCTCCAAAAGACATCCCATCATTCTAATAAAAAATGAAAGCTCGCTGGGCCCAGTGCCCAGAGCCTGCAGACACTTGCCAGGCCAGGAGCCTCCAGCAGAGGGTGCTCACAAGGACCATCGGTACCCCCCATGCCCATCAGTGCCCACAGTGCCAGCCACCCAAGCACAGGAGAATGTGGTCCTGCCCCGTCTGGTCCTGTTCAGCCAGAGCAGGGCGGGTACCAGGAGTCCTGCTGCCCCAGGGCATATGAGTCATTCCGAGGAGAGGCCTGGGAGTGTCAAGGTCAAAGGGAGATGGGGAATGGGCACCTGCTTCAGGGGTTGATTTCCTTTTGACCTTCAACTTGCACGCCCATTTGTCACCCATTTTGCACTGATCGGGCTTCCACCCTGGCGTAGAGCTCGGAAGCTCAGCCGGAGCTTTCCCACGCACTGCTTTCCAGGTTCACCTGCTGAAAACACCTGTGGCATCGTGTCATGCTTCTGCTCGAGACCCTGTTCCGTAGCGTCGTGTGGGTGTCTCTGCCTGGTGTCAAGGCAGACGGGCCTCCTCCCTTCCTGTTGTGGGGATTACATTTAGAACAGGTGTGGCATACACTCCCGACACATGGTAGGCACATATAATAAATGTTTGTGATGATGATGATAATGCTGCTGCTGAATTAATACCTTGCTTTGTAATTTTCCCCTTCTTCACCCAACACAAATGTTTCTGCCCTTCACAGCCCAGCTCAAAGCTACTCTTCCTCCTGGAAGCCATCCAGGATCACTTCGGACCAGTGGTTTACAAATCTGGGTCACTACAGAATCACCTAAGAAGGTGAGAAGATGTTTTATTTGTTTCCTTTCTTTCTTTTCTTTTTTTTTTTTTTTTTTGCATGGTTGGAATAAAACGTAACATTTACCATCTTTACCATTTTAAAGTGTACAGTTCAGTAGTGTTAAGTACATTCACATTGTGGAGCAGATCTCCAGAACTTTTTCGTCTTGCAAGACTGAAATTGTACATAAAAAAAAACAAAACAAACAAACAAACAAACAAAACAAAAAAAACTCTGAATTTACCCTTGTCTCAGCCCCCGGCAACCACCATTCTACCTCCGATCTTTACAAATTTGACTACTCTATCTATCTCATCTAAGTGGAATCTACAATATTGATCTTTTTTGCGACTGGCTTATATCACTTAGCATAATGTCTTCAAGGTTCATCCATGTTCAGCGTGTGACAGGATTTCCTTCCTTTTTGAGACTGAATAGTATTTCACTGTATATAACATACCATATTTTGTTTACCCATTCATCCATCGATGACACATTTGGGTTGCCTCCATCTTTTGGCTATTGTGAATAATGCTGCCATTCACACGAGTGTGCAAATATCTGTTTGAGTCCTTGTTTTCAATTCTTTTGTGTATTTACCCAAAAGTGGGATTGCTGGATCCTCTGGGAGTTCTAGGTTAATTTTTTGAGGAACAGCCGTACTGTTTTCCATAGAAATGGCACTATTTACAATTCCACCAACAGTGCACAAGGGTTTCAGTTTCTCCACATCCTCATCTATACTTGTTATTTTCTGCTTTTTTTTCCCATTTTCTGTTTTTTTAATGGGTGTGAGGTGATAGCTCATTTGTCTGGGATTGCTTTTGCTGTCTGTGCTGCTGGTGCCATATCCAAGAAATCACTTCAAAATCAGATATCGTGAAGCTTTCCCCCCATGTTTTCTTCAAGGAGTTTTATAGTTTGAGGTCTTACGTTTAGCTCTTTAATTTATTTTGAATCACTTTTTGTATTTTGTATAAAGGTCCAATTTTATTCCTTTGCAAGTGGATATCCACTTTTCCCAGCACCATTTGATGATGATTTCCCGTTTCCCAGGGAATTCAGCCTTGGCACCTTGATGAAGATCATTTGATCATCGATGACTGTTTGAGGCCCCTTGACTTAAATAACAACATAGGCTAATTGCTCTGGCGAGAACTTCCAGTACTATGTTGAATGTAAGTGGCGAGAGCAGGCATTCTTGTCTTGTTCTTGATCTTCGAGGAAAAGTTTTCAATCTTTACTGATTGAGTATAATGTTAGCTGTGGGCTCATTATAGGTGGCCCTTATTATGGTTACCCCAAACAGCCCACAGTTTCACTTCCCAAGGTTTCAGTTACCCGCAGTCAATCATGATCTAAAAATATTAAATTGAAAAAGTTTAAAGTAGGCAGTTCATCAGTTTTAAATTGTACCCGTTGCCTGATGCTGGGATGTGTGAATCTCCTCTCTGTCCTCATCTCCATGGTGTGGACGCTCCCCACCCTTTTGTCCTGTTATCGGACGGATTATCAAGGTATTGCCATGCTGGTGTTCCGGTCTCCTTTAGTTTACTTAATAAGGGCAGCAAGAGTGTTGATACTGGTCGTTTGGATGTGCCAAAGGGAAGTGGAAAAGTGTATTGGGAAAAAACAGTGTGTGTGTGTATAGTGTATATATAGCGTATAAATATCTAACATATACATACATACATATATATGTATGGTTCAGTACTGTCTGCGGTTCCAGTCATCCACTACGGGTCTTGGAACATATCCCCTTTGGATAAGGGGGGACTACTGTATGTTGAGGTAGTTTTCCTGCTATTTTGAGTTTGTTGAGTGTTTTTTTAATCATCAGACTGTTGAATTTCATCAGAAGCTTTTTCTGCATCAGTTGAGATGATCATCTGACTTTTGTCTTTCATTCTGTTAATGTGGTGTGTATTACACTGATTGGTTTTCGTATGTTGGATCGTTCCTTCAATTCAGGAGTAAACCCTACTTGTTCATGGTGTATAATCCTTGTCATGTGCTGTCAAGTTGGGCCTGCTAACATTTGTTGAGGATTTTGGTGACAGTGTTCTTCAGGAATATTGGTCTGTGGCTTTCTTTTCTTGTAGCATCTTTGGCTGGCTTTGGTATAAGGGTGCTGCTGGCCTCACAGGATGAGTTTGAGAGTATTCTCTCCAACTTGTTTGGAAGTGTTTGAGGAGAACTGGTGCTAATTCTTTTAAATATTTGGTAAAATTTTCATTGAAGCCATCTGGTTTTAGGCTTTCCTTTGTCAAGAGGTTTTTGATTACTCATTAAATCTCCTTACTAGTTATAGGTCTGTTCAGATTTTTTTTTTTAATTGGGGTATAAATTGACATGTAACATTATATTAGTTTCAGATGTACAACGTAGTGATTTGATATTTGTATATATTTAAAAATTATCGTCACAATGAATCTCATGAATATCCGTCATCATTCCTAGTTACAATTTTTTTCTTGTGGTGAGAACTTTAAAATCTACTCTCTTAGCAACTTTTAAATATAAAATACAGTAGTATTAACTAATGTCAGCATGGCATGCATTACATTTTCCAGATTTTCAATTTTTCCATGTTCCAGACTTGGTAGCTGTGTATTTCTAGGAATTACTCATTTCTTCTAGGCGATCCAATTGGTTGGTGCACAATTTGTTGGTGCATAATATTCTCTTTTACTCTTTTTTTATTTTCATATTTTAATTTTTTCCATTATAGTTGACCTATAATATTATATTAGTTTCAGGTGTACGCACAGTGATTAGACATTTATTTAACTTATGAAGTGATCACCCTGAGAAATCCAGTACCCCTCTGACACCACACATAGTTGTTACAGTGCTACTGACTATATTCCCCATGCTATGCTCTACATCCCCGTGACTATATTGTAACTGCCAATTTGCACCTCTTAATCTCCTCCCCCTTTGCCCATCCTTCCACACCCCTATCTGACAATCATCAGAATGCTCTGTACTTATGAGCTTTATTCTGTTGTTTGTTTATCCTGTTCTCTAGATTCCACATATGACATTTGCCTTTCTCTGTCTCACTTACTCCCCTCAGCATAATACCCTCTAGGTCCATCCATGCCATTGCAGATGGCAAGATTTAATTCTTTTTTAAGGCTGAGTAATACTCCAGTGTGTGTGTGTGTGTGTGTGTGTGTGTGTGTGTGTGTGTGTGTGTGTGTGTGTGTCTGTGTGTACTTTATTCATCTATTGATGGACTTTATTCATCTATTGATGGACACTTAGGTTGCTTCCATATCTTGTCTACTATAAATAACACTGCAGTGATATAGATTCACATGTTCCTACGAAGTAGTGTTTTGTATTTCTTTGGATAAATACCCAGAAGTGGGATAACTGGACCCTTCTTTGTCTCTTCTTATAGGCTTCGTGTTAAAGTCTGTTTTGTCTGGTATGAGTATTGCTACCCCAGCTTTTTCCTGTTCGTTTCCATTGTCATGAAACATCTTTTGTCACCCCTTTACTTTCAGTCTGTGTGTGTCTTCTGATCCGAAGTGAGTCTCGTAGGCAGCGTGTGTGAGGGTCTTGTTTTCCTATCCATTCAGCCGCCTTGTCTTTTGATTGTAGCATTTAATCTATTTACATTTAAAGTAATTGTTGATGATGTGTAGTTATTGCCATTTTATTATTTATAGGACTTCCGTTCAGCCAGACCTCAGGCGACTCCCAATGACAGTGGTTCTGTAGTTTAGTTGTAATTCTGATGTGGTCGAGAGAGGAGGTGAGCACGGCATCTCCCTGCGATGCCATCTTGGCTGGAAGCCTCTTCTACTCTTTTTTTATGTCTATTAAAATCAGTTTTGTAATGTTTCCTCTTTCATTTCTAATTTTAGTTATTTGAGTCTTCTCTTTTTTTTCCCTCTCTTAGTTAACTTAGCTAAGGGTTTGTCCATTTTGTTGATCTCTTCAAACCCAACGCTTAATTTCCCTGATTTTTTCTTCTTCGATTTTTCTACACTCGTTTTGGGTATCCCTGTTCTAATCTTGATTATTCCCTTCCTCCGCTAGCTTGGGTTTAGTTCGTTCTCCATTTTTTTACTCCCTTGAGGTCTGAAGTCAGGTTGCTCGTTTGAAATCTTGGTTCTTTTTGCACGTGAGCGTCTGGAGAGGTAGCCTCCCGCCTTCGCGTGGCGCTCACTGCGTCCCACAGATCTGGTATGTCGTGTTTTCCTTTTGACTTGTCGCTAGGTAGTTTCTAATTTCCCTTGGGACTTTTTCTTTGACCTTTCGGTGGTTTAAAAGTATGTTGTTTAATTTCCCTGAATTTAAACAGTAAATGTGAAAAGAACGAGTGAATTTAAGAAATATTAAAAGGAAAGGATTGCGGGGTCTTGGTCACCAATGCGATGAGAAGCTGAGAGAGGCATCTTAGGGATGCTCTGATGCCCGCCCTCGTGGAGTCTGTATGCCAGTGACATAACCCTGACCACTAAGAAGGCTTCATGCAAAAAAAAAAAAAAAAAAAAAAAAGATGTCGATTTCACTGTTATTTTTGACAGAAAAACGTTGGAAGTATTCTGACCTTTTATCGAGGTGCGCTTCTCCCTGCGTGCAGCCTGGAGACTGTGGGATTGCTTTAATTTAGAGGAGTGATGACGTGGGGAGGCCACAGTTGCTGACTTCTGAGGGGGACACAGAGTCTGAGGAAGTGGCACAGACCATCAGTCAGTGACTTTCGAGGGCCAGAGACATGCGCACTTCGGGCCGCCTCACCCCAGGTGACACGAAGCATATGAAAATGCACCTGCAGCCACAATTAAATGTAATTTCTGTCTAACTGTGTGGGAGTCACATTGCTGTTGCCTGTTTGACACGTACTGCATTTAGCAGGCAAACATTTATTAATTGTGATCCTACTGTTTGTTGTTTTTGGAGTCGATCCTTTTTGTTTGTTTGCTGTTCATTTTTTAGACGGCAAACATTTTGCTCGGCCTCAGCACCGTGCACGGCGCCTGGTGGGTGAAGCGGCACGGGGTGTGCCAAGGCCAGTGGGTGGCAGTTTCGGGGAGCCTGTGCTGTCTCAACAGAAGGAGCTTTCTAAGGATAAGAACTGCCTCTACCAGGAGAGCTTCCTGTTCCTGGAAGTAATTTTATTCCGGGCCAACTAACATCGACTTAGCACCAAGTCCATGCCAGGCACTGTCCTGCCATCAGGAATGCTGCAGGCAACATTTCTGGCCTTAATGGGAAGCAGGAGAACGTGGACTGTGGAGTCCCTTTGAGATTCATGACTCCGTGGGCTGTCTGGCAGCTGCCACTCAAAGTGAGATTCCTGGACCAGCAGCATCATCCCGGAGCTTGTTAGAAACGTGAGTCTCAGGCCCCCTCCCAGACCTGCTAAAGCAGAATGCATTTTCACAAGATCCCTGGTGACTCCGTGCATGAATTATAGCGTGAGAAGCCCTGCCCTTGTCCTCTGACAGTCTGCATTGCTCTCACCAGCAACGGCCAGTCCCGGGCTGACCACAGCTATAAGTGTAAGGACCTCTTTGTAATTTAAGGTAGGAGTGTCTCCCTGAAATTAACTGATGACCACGAATGCATCTCCGGCTAGCAGCTCAGGGCCTCGGCAGAACGGGCTGAAGGCTTCGGGCTGGGCAGAGGCTTACAGGATGCTGCTCAGGCTGGGGGCTGTGATCTGGGGCCTGGATGGGGGGGGCTTCTGCTGAGAACTCACTGGCAGTCTCATGCGTAATGGGTCCCCTTGGCTGGCCTGAGGTTCGCATGGGGCAGCGCGGGGCTTTACTTGATGTACAGGCCAAGGAAGCGGCTGCTGTGCGGGGCCCTTTCTTTGTGAGAGGACAGAGTGATGCCAACAAGGAGGCCAGGCAGGCTGGAATCCTGGTTTTCTGGGCCAGGCCCCAGGGCACGGGATGCCCCTTAGAGTCACTTACTCCCTGAGAATGGTCTAGCCACCCACGGTGTGCCAGGCACTTTGCAGACATCATCTGATTAACCAGTGCCACCATATCTCCGTAAAGTGGGCTGGCAGGCGAGGCCCAGGTGGGTGAGGTGACCGACCCAGGCCGCACGGCGGGCAGCTCTGCAGGTCTGACTTGCGGATGCTGAGGTGGGGAGCCACGAAGGCCTCCAGCTGGTCTGTAGCAGGCGGGAGGGGACCTATGGGTGTAGCAGGGACTGAAGCATATGGGACCCCCGCTCTGGCCTTGGGAGGGTCAGACAAATGCCCACGGGACTCTGAGATAAGGCGGAGGATCCTGCAGAAGGGCTCACCCCTGCTCAGCTTTCCAGTGGTTCCTTTTCAACCTTTGTGCGTGTTGCTTTTTCATAGTGCTTTTCAGTAGCGCTGTTTAGGCTTTTATTCTATTTTATTACTTCTGCGTACATATTTTATCCTTCTGACTCGTGTTATTCTCAATCAGCGTTCCTTTTTAAGTGGTCTCATTTCGCCTTCTATGCTTTCAAACCTCTGAAGCCGTCTGGTTTCCTCTCATAGCTTCTCTTTAATTATCTGTTTTTATTGTTATTGTTCCCTTCCACTTAGAAAAAAAATCATATTTTTCCAACTCGAAAAGTGTGATTTTTTTTTTTATTGCTAAATAAAAAAAATTGGAAAATATAGGAAAGGGTATGAAGAAGAAAAATAAAATATCTTATTAAGTCTCCTCTAGGAATAAACACTGTGGCTGTTTTATTCTGTTCTCTGCACCTACTTTTTCTGTTCATAACACTTAGTGATAGTGCTTTAATCCTTTGTCTCATATCTGTGTTGTAAATGTTTTCCTGTGATTTGATGTTTGTTGAAAAAAAAATTTTTGTTGGTTTTTTTGTTTTGTTTTGTTTTTTGTTAATAGCCAGAGTTTCATATGCTTGCTGTGGAAACATCCAAGACCACTAACGGGTCTGCAGGAAACCAGCCTGAGGTAACCACCATGCGCCGCTCGGCGTACATCCTTTAGCTTGTGAAAATGCGTTTTGCTGTATGTTTTCAACGACCATCGTACTGAACCCACTGTTGCGCCTTTCGCTTCTTCACTCAGCCATACATAACGGGCGTCTTTCGACGTCAGCCCCGAGTGGGTGGAGGTGAGGTCTTAAAGCTGCCACAGGCAGGGGTGGGGCCGGGGCCGGGGCCGGGGCCGGGGCCCTGCACAGGGCAGCCCCGGAAGACGCACCTCCCAGTGGTCGGAAGGGTCTCCAAAGGAGCACCTGCGTGGGCATCAGCAGCCAGATCAAGATCCCAGCTCATTCATTTCATCGTCAGCTGAGCGAATGCCTGAGACCATGCTATGGCCTGGGTTTGAGAACCAGCACACAACCTGTACCCTGACGCTTCGTCTGATAGCATTCATTTACTGCAGTTAGCCCACAGGTGCCAAGTTCCGGCTGGTATGACTAAGGGACAACAGGCTGGGGGCGTGGAGGGAGGTGGCTTCTTCAGCTGCCTGGTTCCCCCACTCAGGAGAGATGCTAGGGCAGCCAGGCTGAGTCGGGTGGAGCTCTGCCTGGGTGGGGGTTTTCTGAGTCTCTCAGATTCCACGGCAATGTGGGGAACGTCTGACAGAGTTATTCTGTGCCAGGCACAGTTCTAAGTATGCTTGAAATATGTTAACTCGTTTAATCCTCATGAGAGCCCTGGAAGGTAAATATTGTGATGACTGTATTTTAGTATAGTAATGTTTTAGAGGAGAAGACAGGCACAGAGTGGTTAAGTAACTTATAGAAGGTCACACAGCTAGCTAGCTACCTGTAGAACCGGGGCATTCTAAAACCTGTGGTCTTAACCAATATGCTACTCTATGTGCCTCGCCAGTTTACAACGGCTTTTGGTTATTTACATCATTCAGATCCAGCGTCTGGATCCGTGGGACAATTTCTTCCTACAGCACAATGCCACAGTGCTGTAGAGTCCTCCAGTTATAAAGTGATGGCTTTGCAGTCACACTGCAGCCACGTGAGCGTATGTGGTCCTTTGTCTTCTGGGTCAGGAGGCCTAGCCATGAACTGGCAGGCCTGGCCATGCCCACCACAGCCTCAGTCAGGCCTCGGGGGTAGAAGCTACACTGCTCCACAGAGCCTGGGCTGCATCTGGGAATCTGAGCAGCCCCAAAGTAAGGGGATTCGGCACAGGTCAGCGTCACACCTCCCAGAGTGACAGCAGAAGGCTCAGCAGGCCTCCCAAGATAGCCTGGGATCTGCTGGACCACAAGGGTGTGTGTGGGGGGGGTGGGGGTGGGGCGGGGGCAGCACAGGGGGAACCTTTTAAGGCAGTCACCTCACCCCTGCTAAATAGGGCCTGATCAATGTCCAGCAGCTCCTCACCCCCAGCCTTGGGGCGTGCAAGAGGAAGTGGCAGAGAAATCTCCCATGCACATGGACGCACATGCAGAGCCATGCATGCTTCTCATCCACTGCAGTCAGGGGATCCATCCATTCACAAATCGTTAGGTTCTCGCTTTCTCTCTGTCTTTTTAAGTGTAAGCAGAGCTGCAGTGAATAAATTCCACTCCCTCTACCAAACTCTCCGCTTTTCCAGGTCTTCCTTTATGTTTTCTAGTAGAGTTGTATAGTTGTTACATTAGGTGTTCCACATTTCTTGTTAAATTTATTCTCAGGTATTTTATAGCTGTGATTATTGTGAACTTATGGTGAATTTATACAAATATATAATGGTTTTATATTTTTCTATTGTCCAATCTGCCCACCTTTGTTCTTACATGCCAACTTTGATTCTAGGTTAAAAAGCCTTTTCCATTCCAAGAGGATGGAGCTATTTGCTTATATTTTCTTCTAAAACCAATGTTTTTACTTAGTATCATTAAAAGTTTTTTGTTTGCATTTAAATAATGTAGAAGATTCTTTAGGGGTTTGTGGTATGAGGTGTAACTCAACTTTATCTTCCACACCGTTCGTCCGTTGAACCAACGAAATGTATCGAATTACCCATCTTTTCCTCGCTGATTTGAAATCTCACCTTTAACACATATCAAAGTCTTCTGTCTGTTGAATCTCTTTCTCAGTTTTCTATTCTGTTCTATTGATCTGTTAGTTTATTCCCAGGCCGACACTACAAAATGACTTAATTTCTTATTAGAAAAGCAATAAAGGCTTATTACGGAAAGATCAGAAAATACATGGACGCAAACAAACCTAACAGAAAACACTGGCGATTGCATCCAGGGATAAGTACCCTATTACCTTGGTTTACATCACTTCAGATCATTTTATTTATATAAACATATGTAGATATATTTTCATACAGTACAAGTAAGGCCATGCCATATAAATAGTTTTGCAAAATTTTTTTTACTTCGTGATACTTCAGGAATGTTTTCTTGCTATTAAATACTCTTCTTTTTAAAACTTTTTTATTGTAAACTATAACATGCATATAGCAAAGTACACAAAACAAGCATGATTAGCTCAATCATTTATCACGAAGTGAACATCCAATAAACTCAAGTCGAGAAATACAAGGTGTTAGCATGCTGGAAGCTTATCTTTGGGCTCTCTCTCGTGGTCACTGCTTCCTGCCACAAAGATAACTTCTTTGCTTTCCTTTTAGAATCTTACAACCTAAAATTTTGTCCCTAAACAATATAGTTGAGTCTTGTGTAAGTTTTGAGCCATGTGTAAATGAAATTGTACAGTCCATGAATTCTTTAGTGACTGGCTTCATTCACTTGGCATTATATTTATAAGAAGCATCCACGCTGTCGTAGCAGTAGTGCATTCATTTTCGTGGCTGTATAGTATTCCATTATAGGACTCTACTACAATTTATTGATAAGTTCTACTTTCCACACATATTTGGACCGTTTCCAGTTTTTGAACTATTAAGACTAGAACTATACATTTTCTCATCTCTATCTTTTGGTGTATATATGTACATATTTCTGTTGGTTATGTTACTAGGTGTGGGATAGCTGGATCACCAGGGTTTACGTATGTTTAGCTTTCATAGATACAAAAGAGTTTTACAAATGATCGTACCCTCCCACTAGCTGCATATGAGAATTTTAGTTGCTTCCTGACCTTGTTAATTAATTTATTTTTAAATTAAAATTTGTTTTGCAAACTGCAACCTGGATCCCAAAGCTCCCTAAAATGTACTTTTTTTCATGGGTGGCTGCCAAATTGTTGCTTTTATGGAGGGCATGCTGGCTAGGTACTGCCTGTTCCACTATCTTGCTGACATCACTCTCATTAATTCTCGATCATCAATAATTTTTAATGTTAGCTCTTCTGATGGGTAGGTAGTAGCATCTCATTATGGTTTTAATACTGTTTCCATCATGACTATAGGTTAAATCCTTTACATGATGTCTATTAACCATTTAGATATTCTTTTTTTGTGTGTGGGAAATACTTATTCACGTCTTTTGTGCTTTTTTCTGTTGGGTTGTCTTTTTTTCTTATTGACTTTTGAAGTTCTTTATAGTTTCTGGATATGAGTTCATTTCTATTATAGGTGTTTCAAATATCTTCTCTTGCTCTATGGTTTACCTTTATACTCTTTTTTTAAAAACAGCTTTATTGAGATGTAATTCCCATGCCATACAATTCACCAATTTGGAGTATGCAGTTCAGTGGCTGTTAGGGTATTTGCAGTTACACAACCGTCACTGCATTCACCGCTTTCATCACCCCAAAAAGAAACTGAACACCTCTTAGCTGTCATCCCTCAGTATGCCCATTACCTGAGTCCTAGGCAACCACTAATCTACTTTCTGTTTGTACAGATTTGCCTGTTGTGGACATTTCATATAAATGAAGTCACGATATGTGTCCCTCTCTGTTGGCTTCTTTCTCTTAGCATGACGTTTTCGAGGTTCATCCATGCTGTAGCATTTATCTGCATGTTATTACTTTTTATTTCCAAATAACGTTCCATTGTAGGGATCTACTACATTTTATTTATCCATTCATCAGTGGGTGATGTTTCTAAACTAGTGTGCAAGTTTCTATAAGGACATATGTTTTCATTTCTCTTGGGCATGTATGTGTGTGTGTGTTTACATATATAATTAGCCACATTTCTAGTGCTTGTTAGCTACATGTTGCTATTGGCTGCAAGATTTTTGGTCTTCTCCTCATGTTTAGATATATAATCCACTTGAAATAGATTTTTGTATATTGTATGAGATAGGAGCTGAGTTTCCTTTCATTTTCCATATACGTATCCACACCATTTATCGAGAAGACCAGCTTTTTCCTAATAGTCTGTAGCATCATCTTCATCATAAGTCAAGGCTGTGTAACAAGAATTCTTATGTGGGAACTTGTCACACGCAACCAGCATTGAACCAGAGAGATGCCAATCCAAATTCTTGTAAATGATGAGCATCTCATAAAAGAGATTTCTTTCACATTAGCAACTAAACACATCTGCCAAGTAAGAGTGAGTAGCTGAAAGCCAAGTACAAATTGTAAATTATTAGAACACTGTCATTTTTAATGTGAAAATAAATGTAAACAATTGGATCAAGCTATGCACATATTTCTATGATCACAGCAGAATCAAAAATTATTACCAGTACCTATCATCAGGTAGATTTATTCACCATATGGCTACCGAGGACAGCTATAATATAAAATTTCATTATGCAGTCACTAGTTATAGTACCAGTGCTGACATTAGATTTCATCTCAAAATAGCAAACAAGTAATTATAGTTTTAGTTAAGATTTTTGGTTAAGGCTCATCACTTCATAAAACGAAAAGGGTAACAAGCACTGACTACAAAAGACTTTTGAAAGACTCATCTCTGTCAGGATGCACTTGTCTGTTGACGATTCGAGGGCCATGAACCTGACTGGCCAAATTATAAAGAGAATCTGCATCACTTAGGATTAGCTGGACCTTTGGAATACAAAATAGGATTTTGAAAAATAAAGTGGACAAATTTTGCACGGAAACCTAGGTCAGATGGCCAGGTGCTTCATCACGTTAACATTCAACAAAAAGGTAGACCTCTCGCTCTGCAGAGTCAGGCTAACCAGTTGAAATTCTCTGCAGGTATCTATCGACTCTAACCATATTTATTGGTCTGTTGAACACACTCTTACATGTGTTTCTGAACACACCAAAAGTTTTTGTTTGGATGTAGTGATTATATTTGAACAGGACTATATTCATAAGAATTTTTAACCATCCCACGCGAGCCCCATCTGGAAAACACAACATTTCTTGCTGTGTTTATAGTGCTACAGATACGTTCACTATGCGTGTATTTTCTTATGCCCAAATGTGGAATGGATAAGTCACAAAATAAAACGATTACCTAGAAGAGAGGAAGGAGACAGGGAAAAGGGACAGGGCAAAAAGTCATATTTCCCTGAGTGTATCTGGTTTTGCAGATTTGACTAGAAATATGAGAATGTTTAACGTAAGAGTGAAACAGACATAAATCAAAATGTATTGGCAATTTGTGTTCTCCTTTCTTTTTTTCCTGACTAGTCTATCTGAGGTTGATCGATTTTATTGATCGTTTTCAGAGAACCAACTTTTGGCCTCATCGATTTTCTCTAATGTTTGCCCCTTTCCCATTTTATTGATTTCTGCTCTTATTTTATTTCTTTCCCTCTGCTTTGAGTTTAATCTGTTCTTCTTTTTCTCGTTACTTAAGGTGGAAGGTTGATTTTAGAAATTTCCTTTCTAATACAAATATTGACACAGCTGTAAACTTCCTCCTAAGAATGTGTGTGTGTGTGTGTGTGTGTGTGAATGTGAAGATTTTGTTTTTAAATTATAAAACCAATTTCTTGAATAGGTACAGGGATAATCAGATTGTCTATTTCTTTTTATTAGTTTCAGTAATTTGTGTTTTTCAGTGACTTTTCAAGGAATGTGCTGGGTGTTCAACGAGGCTCTTTCAGTCAGACTGGCTAGAGCTCAAACATCTCTGAGCCCTGAATGAGCTGCGGGAATCATTCAGTGTCCAGCTTTCTGACAGTGTGCTTTGCCTGTCCTGCAAATACGGACGCCAGGTGTGCACGTAGCTTTGGGGGTGTCACTGATTAACAACCAGTCTTGTCAGTGGACAGAGCTAGCGAATATATCTATAAACGTAAGTCTACACACAAACTTATGTCTATATGTATTTCTTTATCTGTATTGAAAACCATGAAGTCACATGACACCTCGAATTGCAGTCCAACTCCCCAGAGTATATTGTGGCATTCCCTCCTTGCATATTCGTAACTCCCTTCTCTGACCTTGTGAGACTTGGTTTCCACTATCTTTGATATATTAAATTACATGATAATTGCCTTGTATACAGCTAATCTGTTATTGCCATTGCCACTCCCCATGGGCGTCTTCCTCAGCTGTCTTGGGCTCTGTGTCCCCAGGAAGGGTCACCTACCCCAACACGAAACCCTTTTCACCTCTCACCTCATGCCAGATTGTGCCTAGCCTTGGTGGCCTTCTAACCTAGTTTAGCTCTTGTAGCATCTATGAGATTTCTCTCTCCTACTATGTAAATACTTTAATTTCTAGTATGACTCTTTCTATGGCAAACCTTCTCAGGCCTCATGATATTTTTTTATCATATCCTTATATTTGAATATAAGTTTGGCTGGATGTAAAATTATAGGTTTCTGAATTCTTTTCCTTCAGTCGTTTGCAAAAAAGGTTCAATCGCGTTTCCACGTCCTGTACTGCTATTGAAAAACTGATGGAAATAGGATCTTTGTTCCTTGGATAAAAATCTATTCTTTTTCTTGTAAACGTTAAAGTTTGTCTTTGACATTCTTAAATTTCATTATTATGTCTCTAAGTGTGGGTTTTCCTTTTATCTTTTTTTTTTGACTCTTGTGGTTTCTTTCAATCTGAAGTCTTCCATCTTAGTTTAATTCTAGTGAATTTGTCTTCATTATTTTCCCAATTATTTTCTACTCTCCAATTTTCCCCCTCTTTCTAGAGTTTCATCTTTTTTTTTTTTTTTCTGTTTATGTTTTCTAGAGCCTCCAGGAAGGAGAGCAGCCCTGCCGATAGCTTGATTTCAGCCCAGTGAGACCCGTGCCCCACTTCTGACCTACAGAACTGTAAAGCAGTAAGTTCGTGTTGTGTTAGACACCACCAAGTTTGTGGCAATTTGTTACAGCAGCCATAGGAAACGAATATCTTTTGGCTAAAAATGAATATACTTTTTAAAAATGGTTTTTCTTATTTCCTTTCCTACTGTTTGTTAATCACATTTCTTTATTTCATTTTTTTTCCTCACTGGTGGTTTGCAAGCTCTGTGTCCTATTTTTGTTATTGTGGTGGTTACCCTTAATGTTTTCAGCTTTTTTCAGTGTTAGATGTACACTTAGTGTAAGAACCAATGATTGCATAAGTTTTGTTATGAAAAATAGCCGTCTCCTCCATCCTTCCCCCACCACTTCCTCCTCTGCAGCAGAAACCACTTTCACCCCGTTAGCTGATTCTTCTCACAGTTCTTTATCTCTCAGTGATATGCATGTACTGCTACTTCTTGATTTTTCGGTTTTAGTCATCATCTGTTGACTTTCCACCGGAGAGGACGAAGATTGAATTCTCACTATTGACAGATGTGCACGCACACACGGGCACATACACGCCTTCCCAATCTTTGCAAGCTGGTAGGAGGTCGGAGAATGAATGAATGAATAAACTTTGGTAGGTCCAAATAATAGAATATTACATAGCTGTGAAAATGAATGAACTATGTAGTTCCAGACGACGACAGCCACAAATCATGATGAATGAAAAAAGCATATCTTAGACAACCACAAAGAGGGACACTTTATAAGATTCTAAACCAAGTAAAGCAAAACGAGACATTGTTCATGCACCCATGTATGTGGAAAGACTATTTTTAAAAGCAAAGGAATGATCAATAACATTCAGGGTGGTGACAACCTGTAGGAGGCTGGAGGATGGGAAGGGCAAAGAGCCCATCGATAGTTATTGGCTGGTTGGGTGGTGGGTTTCGGGGAGTGTTCTTTACAGAAATAAATGCAAATCAACGCGAATACCATGGGCGAACATGCATGTGCTATGCAGCAATCATGCATTCTTAACCATTGAAAGGCGTTCACAACCGTTTGGGGAACCAAGGCAAAAATTCTGGAAAAGCGTATCGAATTAAATGGTTTCACAAATAGTTTCCTCTCCTCCATTTTCTTTTTCTAGACGAATTTTCTGAACATTAGCCCTCCTGGATTGATCCTCTGTTTTCTATTTTCTCTTCTATTTTTCCATCTCTTTGTCTCTTGCTCTATTTTCTGGGAGATTTCCTCTATTTCCAACTCTTCATTTCTAATGTCCTGTTTTTAATTTCCAAAAGCTTATTTTTTATTCCCGGAACGTCCTTTTTCTTTGCAGTATATCCCCCTCCAATTTAAGCTCCAGGATTCAGTGTTCTTGGGTCTCCTGCATCATTTACTGTTTGTCGATCTATTTATTATTATTCTCTCTACCACTCTCCACTTCTTTGTGGGCATTAGCCTTTTGAAAAATACTGAGATATAAGTAGGTGTAAGTGGAAGCCTACTGAGAAATTTTGGGAAATCTTTTACTTCATTATAAAAAGGACACTTGTGTGAGGAAAACTTAGTGATGCTGTCTCTTTCTTTTTCATTCTTCCTTTGACATAGGTGTGATGTCTGGAGCATAGAAGCCATTGTATGACCATGAGGCAGCCACACACTAAGGACGTTCAAGTAGAAAGGTAGGTAATATGTTTTCTCAACAGTTTTGAGCCAGAGGCGCCAAACCTAAAACCTCCTCTAGACATCTCGTGATATGATTTAATTAAATATCTTTTTTTGCTTGAGTCATTATTAATCAGGTCTGTTATTATTTGTTAAACATTCCTGACAAATATGGCCAGCGTGTGAATGTTGTAACTTGTTTGCTGCATCCTGAATCCAGTGATTATGGTGGATAACTGGAAGATTCTGCTGGGTGGGGTGAACCAGTAGCTTTTATGCCTTTGGCTAAAGAATCTCCTTCTTGGCTCTAAGTGGTGGAAGGCCTTCAGGTGCCCAGCATAGTACACTCCGGGCTGCAGGCAGATGCTTCTGTCCTCCTCTTTGCACAGTCAGGAGAGGGCAGCAGAGAGCAAGTTTCCAGCCCTGCTGTGATGCCTCAACCAACCACCTTCAGGTGGTCCCAGAGCTTTCCTCTGCTTTCTATATCATTTCTGAGTTTAGAACCTCTAAGTTTCTCTCAACTTCTACAGTAGCCTTCTCTTGCATGTGGTTTATGTCATGGTTTCCTCCGTTAGTCTAGCCGCATTCTCCCTCTGTCTTCCAAGGATTCCTGACCATTTCTGGTCTACTGAGAGCACTCGTTTTCCAGTGTTAGCGTGTGTGTGTGTGTGTGTGTGTGTGTGTGTGTGTGTGTGCGCGCGCGCGCGCGTGCGCGTGCCTGTGCACGTGCCTGCCTATGTTACATTTGATTCAGTAACTATGATTTATATTCATGAAAAGAGTCAGCCTTATTTTTAAGTATCTAAACCTTCTTCTAGAAATCTGTCTAAAGAAATAGCAGACTTGTAGTC
This sequence comes from Macroglossus sobrinus, assembly GCA_004027375.1. NCBI lineage: Eukaryota > Metazoa > Chordata > Mammalia > Chiroptera > Pteropodidae > Macroglossus > Macroglossus sobrinus. Next base: position 93,208 of record PVKZ01001755.1, on the reverse strand, counting down.
AAAGTTTCATAGTCAAAGATTGCCTTTCCAATGGTGTTTATGTAATAGGATCGGTATCTTGGGATGTGAATCCAAGAACGTGAATTTCTTTCTGTTTGACTTGAAGTATCCACCCGCCTAGAGGTGGAAGCGGAGGTGTGGGATGGAGAAATATTCAGGTTTACGTTAACTCATCATTTCTAAGATTTACATTTCTTTGAAGCTGGGATGTGTCCTACAGTCAGTGTTGGCTGACAATAGCTGTTGGCTAGGCAGCTGTCACAATATGGTTGTCATTGTCTGCACATCTGCAGACTTGGTCTGAAACCTTCTATTAACACCTCATGTGTTAATAGGCCTGGGAGGTGCAGAAAAAAAAAATGCAGGTTGGGTGTCAGCAGCCTGGAAGAAAATTTTAGAGGCAGTGGCAGATCTCTTCATCTCTGGGTTAAGAGCTCACGTGTCAACAGCACCCTCAAGGCCCAGGCAGTGCTGTGGAGAAAGACGCCGTCATCGCCAACTCTGAGTTGAAAAGGGATTCGAAAGAATCATTTTCTGCATCAGGCTCTCCTGCAAAGAAGTTTTAGGAACACGCTACAATTTATTTCGCGTCTCTTTTCCTTTTTACCTAGTCACAAGAGTGATATATGATAAAAATGTATGTCTGGATAAATCTAAGAAGAGCTTTTTCAAAAAGTAGAAACCGACATCCTAAAGGATAAGAAAGTATTGTTCATAACTTAATTGGCAGCTTGCTTTTCTTTCTTGGGAGTACCTAAAATAACAGTGCATCTTATAACTAATGGCATTCATTTTGGTGAAGTGCGAAATTATAGAAAGAATGAAGACAGAAAGAAGGAATTAATATCCAGCTTCTGACATTCAAAATAGAATTATGCAGGAAGACATTAGCCTTGCAAAACGGGTGTCTTTCTTAAAAGAAGATCTAAACTATTTTCTTTGGATCCTAGGCACACTCACAACCCTCCTCCTCTGGCGTTTCAACAGCCACGCCCAGAGGACTCAGCCTGGGGGGTCCTCCCTAAGTGGAGAAATAATCTTTCACGCTCCGGAAAGTGGGAGGCTTGTGGCCCTGAACGGGAGGGACAGATGTGGGACAGGCAGAGCAGGGCGGAAGTTTACCACCTGTCTCAGGCCCTGGGGAAAGCGGGAAGGTGAAACAATGAGGAGGAGGAGGAGGAGGAGGAGAGCAAGTCAGGCAGAAATGAGACCTGAGTTAGTTACGTTAGTCACTCAGCGACACTGTGGTCGAGGGGGCCTTGCGTCTCTTCCTGCGGGGAGCCCCTGGAGGAGGCTGCACCGTCTGTCACAGGTGGAGGGGCCCTGTGGTTCCCACCCCTGAGCCCCAGCCGTGCCCCCATGGGCGGGGTCCTGACGAAGCTGAGAGTGAGCTGTGAAGTTGCTGGAGGGGATCCCTGTGAGGCAACGACACCCTGGACCAGGAGGGACCTGAGCAGACCCTTGTCCCAACACCCCAAGTCTCCTTCCCATCTGCCCCTGCACTCCTACCCCTCTGCTCCCCGTCACCATCTGGACAGCAGTGCAAGACTCACCTTTTTTCACCTTTTTTCTTAGAGAGACTGAGCCTTGCCTATGTAAGGATTATTGGATAGGACGAAGGTTTTAAAGGTAACCTTCCCCCGCATACTAACCAGAGACTAGGACGTGGGAAGACCAGAGAAATGAAAGAGCTACATTTTTTTCTTCACATTTCAGCTACAGCCATATTGCAGGAGGATGGTTTCACAAGTTATCACATGTGCATAAAATATAGTGTTACCCAGTTATCAAAATTATCTCTGTGGACTACGTTAGTGACACAATAAGTGGCAATCAAGACATAAATGCGTATATACCAAACAATCTTCAGTTGTATATCAAAAATAGACTGGAGGAAACGCACTAAAACGTTAACGACAGTTACTTTGAGTGGAGAATTCTGGGTGATTTTAATTCTTTATGCTCCTTTGTTTTTTTTCCAAATTTTCTACAGTGAGTATGTAGATCCGAAAAATAATAATAATAAAATTTTAAAACAAAATCTTATATAGCAAATGTCACAAACGGATTTCGGAAGCCCCTCGCTCTTCTCTGGTCGACACAAACCAGCCGCGAGAGGATGTGGCCAGCTGGCTGAGGGACGGAGTGTGGCCAGTAGTCGTGTCTCCCTGTTCCCCAGCGTCCAGTCCAAGCGTGACCAAGGGCAGGGGAAGGTCGATGGGGTATCTGTGTAACACCAGCTCTCAGGGCCGAACCAGAGCCGCAGAGTTTCTCCGAGCTCGGTCCCACATGCCACCCTGCACCATCACCCATGTCCCCACGAACACGTCAGTGAGGAATCTTCTGCTCAGATCGACGTCCCTGCTCGCAGCTCTCCGAGGAACCCCCGGTCCTCCGATTCTCAGAGACAACTTACTTCTCCACAGGCGCCAAAGATGAGCCAAGATTGAAGGACAAGCAAAATGCATCCTGGCGGAGAAGGCATTCAAGCCAGTCTGTCGGATGGGGCAGAACGCTGTCTAGCGGTCAGAGCCGGGGAGTGTGGCTGGGCGCCCCGAAGTGATGCTCACGGAAACCCCACCGGCCCCATGAGATTACGCTTACGGATTAATTAATAAGTAGCTCACGTTTGATAACCGTGAACTCCGTGGTTGACATATGTGCTCATTCCCACGAATAAAATATACAATCAATACGCGAGTTCATTTCCTCAGATCCTCGTCAACTATGAGTGTTATTAGTATTTAAGTCCTTCCTAAAAAAAAAAAAAACATATTATTTCCATGATGCTTTAATTTGCAATTCCCTGATTACAACTGAAATGGAAGAGTAAGATGTTTCCACAGTTAAAAAAAAAATGAACTCGTTTTTAATTGAAAAAGTAATTCACGTCGATGGTAAAACTATCAAACGGCATACAAAGATTCACTGGGAAGCGTGAGTCTCCTTCCCGCCCCGAGGCAGTCACTATGCTCCGTTTCTTGTTTCTCCTTCCAGAAATATTTGTGCATAAACAGGCACCTGTGCAAGTAGAAATGCATTGATGCACCTCCGTGTCCTTTATTTACCCCCAAAGAATATGTTTTTAGAGTCGAATTCTGAGCGCCACCTACCTCTCAGACGTCCTCTGCTCTGTTCTCCCCACCGGTCACCACGCTCCAGCTGGACTGGCCTTCAAGGGCCCTTTTCTGCCTCGGGACTTTTTCTTGTACCTGCTGCCTCAAGTTCCCCTCGAGGGAAGTCTTCTCTGCCCCCCTGCTCTAAAGCCGCGGACCTCTCCCTGTCACACCTCTTCGCTGAGTTTCCTTCCTGGCGGAAATGATCTCAAGACCCTTATAAACAACGATGTAGTATCTGCACCTAACCAACCGCCGCCTCCTGTTCACTCTAAATCCTCTCTACATTACTTACAATATCTAAGACAATGTGAATGCCTTCTCTGCATTTCTCTCCATGATCATTGCCCCCAGACCTATCGAATGCCACAGGCACTCCGTTCCCCAGCTCGTTTTCACCTCCTACCTGCGCCTTTCACCCCCATTCACCCCAGATGGAACGTTAGTAATTTTGTTGCCACTTCATGCTGGCTGAGTGTTGTCACCACCCACTTACCACTAGCAACAGTGTTCCATTTGCCATCAGAACCACAGGCAATCCAATTTCACAGACCTCTCCCGAGAGTCTTCTTGTAAGGAGCACCCTTGGGACCGGTTGTCCCAGGGGGGCGAGTGGTGTGGTGTGGCCACCTGGTCAGGTGGGGAGAACTGTTTCTGCAGGAAGGTGGGCAGAGCCCAAGCAGAGTTGGTCACTACAATGGAGAAGCTGGGGCAGGAGACGTCAAAAGCCCTGGAGGGGCCTTTGTGAGGACGAGAGGCTGGATGTGGCACAAAGAGATGTGGGATACAAAGGCACATCATAGATTTTCTTTCCAAACAAGGCTCACTGCGTTAGCATTTATTGATGCGATGTGATGGATAGGTTTAGTTCTCATTCTGGCATCTTATTTTATGTTACGCTCTCTCTCCGAGTGCTTCCTTTGTTTTGTATCTTTTGCCCTCTGGTGTGCATGTGTGTTTTCTTCAGGTTATTTCACTGCATTTGTGGCAATTTGGCATTCTCATCCTTCTGGAAGCATCAGACTTCGTCAAGACAAGATGTGTCAGATATGCTAAGATGTGATCTGATGCATAAAACCTCAGACTCTGCACACACAAGCGCCCCCTCATTTGTTTTCCCGTTACATATCTGTGCCTTCCGGGAATCCTGATCAATTCTCATGTTGCCTAATGCTCATCAAAAGAGGGAAAAAAAAAGTCGGTATGTTTATAATTACAGACACAGCTTTAGTGAAAGTATTCCTGAAAGAACTTCCATTTTGACTAGGGTTAATGAGAACCACATCTTCCACTTACAATTTTACCTCTCTGACGAGCGGGAGAACTTTCTGCCATCAGCTATGGCTCCTTCCTTACGCTTCACACCTTATTCCCTCTCTCCTCCCCACACAGCCTCAGCACCAGGCACGGCAGTACACATTTCTACCGCGACACGACCCCTCGCCCTGCTCCTTCGTGTCACACGCTTTGTGCCCTGCGCCAGGTAACTGAGTGGGCACAGAGGTGGGAGGGCACGCCTACAGCAGGACAGCTGGCAAAAACAGAGTTCTAGGTAGGAGAGACTGCAGATTACATGAACTTATCCCCCCAAAACCCAAACTAGATGTGCCCCGGGTCAACGTGCTCTCATTCAGATCCACTCCCACCTCACATGACACGAGGTAAAGAATTTTAGGCAAAAAGTGCTAGTGATCTTAGCTGGCAGCATCCCAACTGCCTTACCTATGAAAATTTAACCAAAGCCTGTGCCCACGTGAACACATTGCTGGACCTCTCCGCCCCTGTTCTTAAAAGGGGCCCGGGCACTGAGGGGCCCACAGCTTAAGCTACCTTCATGTTGTACGTGGTGGTTTATAATTTAATATGGGACATCGATAACCTGCAAACAGGTGTAAGAAAGTCCAAGAAAGTGTTGTGTTTTTTTTCCTCACAATTGATGCTTTTTTAGAAAATAAATATCAAAATCTTCCCAAAAAATGTTTTCTTGTTCTTTCAGTTTCTGTCTTGCTGCTGCCTGGTTTGCTGACGATGCTGCTGGGGTGAAGTCTCAGAGCCTGACAAACAGGAGATTACGCTTCCCAAGTAAGGACAGAGAGCAGTGTGTCCGGCAGAATGTCCTGTGGTGACGGAAATGTGCATCTGTGCTGTCCACAAGGGAGCCACGTGTCCCCAGCTACCGGGCACTTGGAACGTGCCTGGCGAGACTGAGGAATTGAGTTTTAAGTTTTATTTAGGTTTAAGTAATTAAAATTTAAATTTACATAGCCACATGTGGCTAGTGGCCCAGCAGTGACAGTTTGGAGTCCCTTGAGGAAAGATGACCTGACACAGGAAGGGGAAACAGGAGGTGGCCATGCCATCCAGGTGGCTGTGACCAGCTTGGGGAGCTTCTTGTTTGGTCGGTTTTTAAGCCATTTTATTGAGGTATGATTGACATACAAAAAGCTGTACCTATTTAATATATACAATTTGATGAGTTTGGAGATAAGTATATACCCATGAAACCATCACTACAATCTATGCTATAAACACATCCAGCATCTCCAAAAGTTTCCTCAAGTCTTCTCTATTCATTTATTATTATTTTGTGTATGCGATAAGAACACTTAACATAATACGATCAACCCTCTTAGTAAATGTTTAAGTACATCATACAGTATCAACTACGGGTACTCTGCTGTAGGGTAGCTCTCCAGGTCTGAGTCATCTTGTGTCCTTTTTGACTAATTACTGCCCCGTTCCCCCCGGCCCCAGCCCCTGGCAACCACCCTTCTACTCTTTGCTTCTGTGTATTTGACTATCTTCGATTCCTCACGTAGATGGAGATCATGCAGTATTTACCTTTCTGTGTCCGGCTTCTTTCACTCCCAGGGTCCTCAATGTTTTAGCTTATGGCAGGGTTTCCTTCTTTTTTTAAGGCTGAGTAGTATTCCATTGTATGCCTGTACGATACTTTCTTTCCCCATTCCTCTGTTGATAGACATTTAGGTTGCTTCCCCATCTTGGCTATTGTGAATCATGCTGCAGGGAACATGGGGGTGCAGACACCTCTTTGAGATCCTGATGTCAATTATTTTGGACACATACCCAGACGTGGGATTGCTGGATCATACGGTAGTTCTATTTTTAATTTCTCGAGACACTTCCATGGTGTTTTCCATAGGGGCTGCACTAATTTACAGTCCCACCAACAGGGCACAGGCGTTCCCTATTGTCCACTTCCTTGCTAAATACCACTAATCTTTTGTCCTTTTTATAATAGCCGGTCTGACAGGTGTGAGGTGAGATATTGCATTGTAATTTTGGTTTGCATGTCCCTTCTGATTAGTGACATAGAGCAGCTTTTCATGTACCTGTTGGCCATTGGTATGTCTTCTGTGGAGAAATACCTTTTCAGTTCCTTTGCCTTTTTTTTTTTTTTTTTTTTCCTGCTGCTGAGTTATAGGAGTTCCACAGCCTGGGGAGTTTCGAAGAGAGGGAGCCCAAGAACAGTGCTGCCCAGAGGGCTTGCCCACTGGAGTTCTGTGCCCTCCTTCTCACATATTTTGGAGCAGCCAGGTAGGCCAGGTAGGGGGCAGGCTGACCAATCCAGGCACCAAGAAATTGTCTTAATTTCTTTTAAAAACAGAAGGAAAAAAAGGCTTTGAGGGCCAAAAAAAAAAAAAGTGTTTTAATACATAACGATAAATTCATCTTTATGTCAACTTAAAATATAATTTAAAAAAATTTTTAATTGGGGAACAAAAGTGCCTAAGACCCACAACAGTCATGTGTGGGGGGGGGACAGGGTGCTGCTTCTACGACTGAAAGCTCACCTTGGGCTCCCAGGTACCTACCTGGCCACCGCCCCTTTGAATGCTCCCCAGAGGCCACGCCTGGACTCCAAGAATGGGCCCACCTGCCCCAGATCTGCCCCAGATCATGAAGGAGTCAAACAGGAGGACAGAGGCTCGGCTACCATCCTGGGGTCAGAAGGGACCTGGGCACCCAGGCTTGGACAACGCACTGGTAGACCGGTACCTACCTGGGCACAGGGCAGTAGGGAGCTGGGCAGGGGCTCCAGAATTCTGCGGGAGGATGGAGAGTGGCGAGTTTACTCGTCTTTACAGCCCTTCGGATACTGGCCCGCTTTGCATTGGAGGAACCACGGGCTCAGAGAGGTTGAGGAACTTGCCCAAGCTCACACAGCTGGGATCCAAACCTAGGTAGGTATGTCGTCGATCAGGCCTAGGCCTGGAACTCCTCCCTCCGCCACTGTGGGACCTCCGGGGATGACACAGAAAGAACAGCTGCTGTGCTGACCACGCCTCCCCCGCCCCATGGCTAACCCTTTTCTCCATCCCTGCTCCCTGGAAACTCATTCTCTCAGAGCCGATCCTATAGGATCTCCGGGCCTCAATGTCCCCTTTGTGCGTGTGCTGGGGGCAGGGCCTCCCCTTAGTAACAAGGAAGAGGCAGAGCAAAGAGGCGACGCGCTAAGGCCCCCGCCCACCGCGCGCGCGCCGGGCGGCCGGGAATGGTGCGCGGCCCCTTTAAGTCCCGCCTGGGAACGCCTTTCCGGGATCGGCCACCAGGAATCGCGACTTTCGGGGCGTCCTCTCAGCTGTCCCCTCGCGCTGCCGTCGCCCCCACCCCCCGCACCCCGGCCTGGGGAGAATGAGCCGCATCTACCAGGACAGCGCGCTCCGGAACAAGCCGGTGCGCAGCGCGCAGCTGCCGGGCGCCTGGGAGCCCGCTGCCCACCAGGGGTAGGCCCCGCCCGCGTCCCCCACACCCCCGCACCCCCGAGGCCTCCATCCGTCCTCCCGCCCAGCTTTCAGCCGGGGCACCCGGATCGGGGAGGGGGCACCCGGGGCTGGAGGAAAGGCGGGGGGGGGCGTGCCAAAGCCCCTCCAGCGCCCGCCCCACTGTGGGAGCGCACCCCCTAAGACACCGATCGGCTTGAAACGACCCCTGTGGTCCCCGTATCCGCGGGAGGGGGTCGAGTCTCCACCCGCACACGAGGCAGGAACCGGGCCGCTCGCTTCACGCAGACCTTGGTCTCCACCCCATCCCGCGGCTGTAAACGCCAGGCAGTTGCCACAGCGCTGCGCCTGCCTTCGGGCCTTTGCCGGGGCTGCTCCGTCCCCACCCCTCGCTCCAGAAGGGACACTGCCGTGCTGTGACAGGGACCGTGGGTGGGGGTCCGCCTGGGAGGGCAAGGCCTACCTGGAGGCCGCTGTGGGGTCGCTGGGCCAGGCCTGCGCTCACAGGGGCGGAGGTCGTAAGAACGAATGGACCATTCCATTTGCAGTTAAAACACTGAAGAATTGAAGGGCTGAGGGAGTGGGTAGGGGCCAGTAGGTACTGTGGCTTGTCAACGTTTGATCCCCATCCCTTCAGCTGTCCCCACCCCTCTCCCGTTTCTGTGGTTCCAAAGAAGGAAGCCCACAGGTTCTGCTTTCGTGCAAGCTAGCGTGGGGAAGTGAGGTCCAGCTCTTCTCACGGGGGGCCCTGTGATCTTAGGCTGGTCACCCCACTTGAGACTGGTTTTCTCCACCTCTAAAGTGGCTCTGAGAACAGGAAGGTGAGCGTGCTTGCTTGCTTTAAAACAGGTGAAGAGGAGACACTTTATAGGAGCTTAGCTCCTGTCCCCCAGAAATTTGGTTAAATAAAGAAGTGAAATCCTTAATATTTAGTGAGCACCTTCACGTTCCTCTGTCATCATTATAGAAGCAGAGTGAGGCACTGTTACTCTCCCATTTCGTAGATAAGAAGACAGGGTCTGGTTAGAGCACCCCCAGCAGAAGGGGGTCTTGTAGCTTGACATGGTCTCTCCTACTTCCTGAGCAGCACCCCAGCCTTTTCGACCCTCAAAGGCATGGGGGTCCACGTCGGAAGTACAAAGAAGGGGGCGCTGTTCAGTGCTGGGCTTGCTCGGGGACTTGCTTCTGTCCCAGTGCAGACTCTGACCTGGGCCGTCCACCTGGGGTTCTTGCCTGAGGACGGGCAGAGCCCGCTGACCGCCCCGCTCCCCCCCCATCTTGCCCTCTTGTCCTCAGGGGAAATGGTGTCCTGCTGGAGGGGGAGCTGGTTGACGTGTCCCGGCACAGCATCTCAGACGCCCGTGGCAGGAAGGTGAGGACACCTCCTTGGGGGCACCCCCTGGCTTCACGGTCCTCACCTGCCAAGGCAGCTCCCCGTGCTTGGCTCAGCACTGGCTTCAGCTCTTTGCTTGAGGGGCTCATGGGGCAGGTGGGAGGTCAGTCAGGATAGGAGCAGCCAAAAGGGGCTACTGAGTAGAAAAGGATCGCTTGGGGTTGTGCTGGGCAGCGGATAGGTGGGAGGGTCTGAGTTCTTGCTGAGAGGACAGACCAGGCGCTGAGCCCAGGTGGTGCATCTGGGGCCGGGACTGGGAGGGCGGGGGGGTCGTGAGCAGGAAGGGGTGGGGTGGGGTGGGTGGTTCAGGATGAAGGCTGTGGGTGCTGAGTGGGCTGGAAGGCCCGCAAAACAGGCCCTGTCACCTTCTGATGGAACAGATTCCGTGCTGGGAGCCTTGCTGGGGTGGGTAGGATGAGCGACTCTTCTGGGCAGGGCTGGGGCCGAGGCCCTGTGGGGCGTGTGCGTGTTGGAGTGTGGGGGAGTGGAGCAGCCCCCTAACTCTCTCTCTCTCTGCCTGGCCCCCAGGAACGCTACTATGTGCTGTACGTCCAGCCTAGTCGCATCCATCGTCGTAAGTTCGACCCCAAGGGAAACGAAATCGAGCCCAACTTCAGTGCCACCAGGAAGGTGAACACGGGCTTCCTCATGTCATCCTACAGTAGGTGTCCTCTGCCCTTCCGCCCTCGGGCCCTGCTATAGGGTGGCTTTCCTTTGTCTCCAGGGGTCTTTTGGCTTCTCTGCATGATTGGCCTTAAAGCCCATGAATGGCCCGAGGGAACCCAGGCTCAGCTCCTTCCTGCCCCCCATTCACAGTCCCAGGGGCCCGGCTGGCCTTCCCAACTCCTGCCGTCCCCTGCAGGCTGGCAGAACCGTCCATGAGCCTGGCCCAGGCCAGGCCCCTGGTGGCCTCCACTTTCTGGTTAAAATTTCCATTTGGTCCTCGGGCCCCCGGTGATTTCATTCCTCGTCCCGGTTTTGGCGGCAGAAGGACCTCTGCTCTCTGCCCCTGTGTGAGGAGGTTTTGAGGTTGAGTGGGAATCCATTCATCCCTCTCCCATTGTGTTCATTCATGCTTTCAGCCGCTTGTTAATTCTCTGAACACGTAAAGAGCATCCTCCATGCGCCAGGCCCAGAGCCCATGCCTGTAACTCCTCTGCCTCGGGCTCCACGAGGAGTCCTTGCAGGACCGGTGCTCAGAGTCCTGCCTGCAGGTGACTGTGAGCATGGAAAGCGCCTTGCCCTCACCTGGCTCCTAAAAGGCCTTCCCCAGGTGCGTGCTCGTGCAGTGGGACTAACCCTCTTGCGCTGTGTGCCTGCAGAGGTGGAGGCCAAGGGGGACACGGACAGACTGACGCCCGAGGCGCTGAAGGAGCTGGTCCACAAGCCAGAGCTGCTTGCACTGACGGACAGCCTCACCCCTGCGCAGGCGGTGGCATTCTGGATGCCCGAGTCAGAGATGGAGGCGCTGGAGCTGGAGCTGGGGGCCGGGGTGCGGCTGAAAACGCGAGGCGACGGCCCCTTCCTGGGTGAGCAGTGCAGCCCTCGGTGGCCTGGCGTTCCCATGTGGCCTGCAGGGGCTCCGGGCCTCTGTCCGTCTCCCCTCCTGCTCAGACCTCATGGGAGCAGGTGCAATCCGGCCTCTGTGGGAACATGGCCCTTTGAGGTTTGTTCCTAAGTCCCAAGGCCAATAGCCTAGATACTTGTAGGTGGCCACTGCTGTCTGGTGCCTTGGGGTCCCACCCACGGCCTCTCTGAGGTCCACACCTAGGCCTCGGGGACCCCAGCAGAACGGGCCTAGTCCCCACTATGTTTCCACCATTCGACTTCTTCCCTTCTTTCAGATTCGTTAGCCAAACTTGAGGCCGGAACCGTGACCAAGTGTAATTTCGCCGGTGACGGAAAGACGGGGGCGTCCTGGACAGACAACATCATGGCCCAGAAGTCTTCAGAGCGGGCCTCGGCGGAGACTCGAGAGCAGGGGGACGGGGCAGAGGACGAGGAGTGGGTAGGTAAAGGGTGACAGCTGTGCACCTGGCGTTGGTGAGGTTTATCATCTCGGGGCACTTTTGTTTGTGGTTTGTGGTTGGGTGCAGGACAAGGACGCAGCGGTTTTGGTGGAATTCCTTGGGATTCCCAAGAACGTGTTAGCATCAGGAAAATTCCTTCAAGACGTGAAGGGTGACAACCTGGGACCTCTCTTTTTGGTGGGTCCGAATTGTGCCAATCTACGAGAAAATACTTAAGATACATAAAAGCGAGAGATGGAAAGAATTGACACAGAGGGGAACCAATGAGAGTTACTATCGAGTCTCCACACGTTGTCACTTCAAGCGAATACGTTAGCCATGCTGAGGCGGCCGGGCAGCTGAATAAGCAGTTTTTTCTCCTTTGTTCTGGGCTCCCTGCCTAAAATGGCTGGAAATGGCCAACTTGGTCCTTAGTAGTATTTTTTTTTTTTTTGCCAAGGATTAACCCCTAGTTGATCCTCAGCCAACTCACAGTCGATTTGTTTTTCTGGAGTATATTTCACTTCAAGATTTGAATTGATGTCAAAAGGCCGCAGATTGGACATTTAAAAACAAATTCACCGAGAAATGGGCTCTGTGTCTAAGTGACGAAGATGATGATGTTTGCCAGAGAAAGCAGGGGCAGGTGGAGCACAGGGTCTGGGTTCCCATCTGTCTTCATAAAGTGAGTCTTGGACTGAAAAAGCAATTGGAGATGCCAGGCCGGTGAGCCCAAGGCAGGTCGCTGAGGGTCCCAGCGGTACCACTCCATCAAACCCTTTTTGTCCTACGGCTTGTGTGAAATGTGCTCCGTTCACGTCTCTTTACGTTCCCCCCAGGACGACTGAGGTTACGGGGAGATGGAGTGCCTCCGGGGCCAACCAGCGCTGCTGGGAATTTCTTGCATCACCTTCCATCCTGGAGCTGGAAGAAGCAGTCCGCCCGGCCTTACCTGGTTCTTCCCTAGAGCCGCCGTGGAACAACACCCTTTGAGCTCTGCTGAGGTCAAATCCAAGTCCACCACATTAGCAGTGGGGCCCCGTGCTGGGACTCATGGAAGGTCCATCCCTGGATGTGAGTTCAGCCTCCCTGGACATTTTCATGAGGGCCCCTGCCCCGAGTGGCAGCCGTGTTCCTGGAGGCAGGTGGTGGGCGAGTTCCCCAGGGCAGGCAGGGGAACTGGACCCGGCCTTGGTGCAGAATTGGGGGACATCCCTCATCTGCAGGCCGAGTGGCTCACAGCAGTTAGCGGGGCTCATTCCTCTGTTCTTGTACTTTCCTGCTTTCCCGCTTTCCTTCACACCTGCCCCGCCCCCAGCGCCGAGTGCTGGGGTGTCTGCCCTCCTGTTCAGGCCTCCTGTCCCTGTGCCCTTTTCTTCCCCGAGAGCTGCCAGTTGTTTATTCCTCCTTCAGGTCCCTGCCCCGCTGGGGGTTCCTGCATCCTCACCTCCCTGGCTGCTTTCCTGGGGCTGCTGCGCTCAGGGTTGGCTGGCTGGTCCCCACCTCTCAGGTGCTCTCCACCGGGCCACGTTTTGGTAACGCCTCTTTTGTTGCTGTTTTGTACCTTGAGGACTTTTTACGAACGAGTAAATCTTAAGAAAAGGGTTTTTCTACACTGACTGGGTTATTGTCGGTTGTAAAGGGTCTTCCGGCTGAGCAAGAAATCTACGTGTCCTAAAAATGAGTAGGGCTTTGGTGGCACATGGGTCCTGCCTGCCTCAGAGAACAGAGGAGGTGGTGGTGAATAACAGTTATTGAGACAAACTCAGCACGGGGTGTTTTCTGCGGTAATAATTATAGCCACTGACTGATGAGTGCTTCTGGGTGCTAGTACTTGTGCTATGCATTTGCAGTGTCTTACTTAATCATCACCACAATACCATGAGGTGCTGTGATGATTATTCCATTTTTTCTATATGACACTGAAACTCAGAGACTCCATTGATTGTGTATAGAGGAGAGAGCCCAGGCAGTCAGAGTTCAAAGTCCACATTCTTAACTACTGGATTATTTTGCTCCTACATGTGTACTACAGAGGAGAAAGGGGGCCTCAGAGATGTTAAGCAACTTGCCCAGAGTCACACAGCTAATAGGAGGCAGAACCAGGATTCAAATCCAGAGCTGACAGAAGCAAAGTATATGCTCCTGCCCCATCCCCTGCTCCCTTGGCCTATAGAAGGGCATTGGACAGAGGACCCAGGAGAGGTCCTCACCCTGTGAAGCAGCGTTATAGTCCCAGACTTCAGGGAGCTCGCCTAAACCTCGACTGCTGATCTGCCCAGGCTGAAATCAGCCCTGCAGTGTCAGCAGTTGAGCAGGTAATACTGTGCCTCCCGCATTTGTTATCATGGCTCTGACTTTGCTTTCTTGCATATTTGAGCCCAGGCTCCAACTTAGGACTCACACTTCAGTTAAACTAGAAGCTGCCTCTCTGGTGTCCTGCGTTTGAAAGGGGCTGGCCCTCTGGTGAGCATGCTGGGACCTCAGCCATGGGGGTGGCCAAGGAAGTGGTTAAGCAGGAGGAGAGTGGGACACTGGCTGGGGGTCAAGGTACCAGTGAGGGCATCCTGCTGCCCAGAGCTCATTCCAAAGAAGGAGGCCCAGCCTGTCATTGCGGGAAGCCCTGGGCAACCAATGGGCTTGGTATCTTATGTGGGGCTGGGGGTGGGGGTGAGGGTGTTCCTGGAAGGAAAAGGGCATTTGGCCAGAGCTCAGAGAATGGAGGGCAGCGGCAGTGTGTTTGAGATGAGGCTGGAGATCGGGCATGGCATCTTCAGCATGTTAAGTATTTGGGGACTTTATCTTTAACATCCAGGAAGCCAGTGATCCCAGGGAGAGTGAGATGATCTGCTTTGTAGATTTCAAGGATCAGTTGACAACAGAGAAACTGAAATAATGGGCCCAGCTAGGAGACTGTTATAGTTGTTGGGGTGAGAGGCTAGAGTGAATTGGTCTATTGTGATGACAGTGAAGATGGAAAGAAATTCAGGTAGAGAAAGAAATGGACTTTGCAGCAAGAGAGCAGTACTAGCAAAGCAATGGAGGTGGGCAAGTGGCCTTTTCCTAGAATGTTAATTTCTGTCTATGGTTGTTATCATACTATACCTACATATGAAATTTGATACTCCTTTTTTAGTTGTTGTATGATCACTTCCCATATCGCTACATAGTCTTCATAACCATTGTTTTTAGGATTGACTACCATTTAAAATAGCTCTATCATTGTCCAGTTTTGAGGTAATTTATCGGTCCCTTTTTTGGAGCTAATGTAATGAATGTGTCAAGAACTGTTGTGAATTATATAATCCCCTCAATCTCACCCACCCATCCATCTCCCTCTTAGCTCCCTCCCCACTATATTTTGGGTAATTTCTTTAGGGGTAGATTTCCAGGAATCGGATTTCTGTGAATCTAGGAATTTTTTGTAAAGGTCTTGTTATATTGCCAATTGCTTTCCAAGAGGGTTGTTCTAAATTATGATTTCACTAACAGTGTAGGAGAGGACCGTTTTCATGTGATGCTTGCCAGAACTGGGTATGATAGAATTTTTAAAATGGTATTTGATAAGGTGAAAATAATTTTAAAGTTAATACTTTAATTTTCCCTTTCCCCCATTAATAGTGAGCTTAAACATTTTTTTATATTCATTTCCTAGACTATACGAGTAAACATTTATCTTAGAATAATTTTTTTAAAGAATATGTAATTCTACTGTTTTTTAAATCACTCACGTAGTGCTCAGTTATATACCACGTACGGCCCCGAGTGCTTGTAACTCCTTCTGTGTTCAAAACTGCGTGAACATTTTTTCATGTAGAAGAACCCCAATTTTAAAGGAAACTGACATTATGCCAGTTTTACACATGAAGACAACTTGCCCAAGGTGCCTAGGCAGTCACCAGAGCTAGGGTTATAATCAGGACTGTGTGGTTCCAGGCGCCTGGGTGGAACACCATGATGCTGCCATTCCATCAGACACAATCATTCAGATTTTGTTGTATCTACTTCCAATTTTTACAAAGTGGGGTGTCCCTGTATGTACTTTGTGTAATCTTTTCACTTACAGAGCTATCATGAACTTTCCCCCATACCATCTTTCACGACATGTTTTTTAATAACTAATATTTCTTGGATGCATGTAGGTAGATCAATGCATTTAACAGTTTCACATTTTGAAATAATTAGCTTGCTTCCCATTTTTCCCTGTAATAACATTGCTGAGATATACATTCTTGCAACTATCTTTTCACACATCCATAATAGTTTTCTTATAAATTCTAAAACTAGAAACGCTGGGTCTCACATTCTATTTATTTTAAAGGCGTTCCATACATATTGCCAGTCATTTGGGATAGGTGATTCCATTTTCCAGCTCTATCTGCAATATAGGGACGTCCACCCCGACTGTCATTCAAATAAAACAATTTTTCATTCATTCATTCATTTATTCATTTACCAATTTGAGATCGCTGGTACCTTTTAAATGGAATTGCATTAAAGATCCCTTGATTCCACCATTCACTATATACGGGGGTTGTAATACCGAAAAATAAAAATGACCTTAACGTGTCCCAGCTGGGGAATGGCTAGATTAGCTGGCATCTCCCGCCGCAGAACGTTCTGCACGCGTTAAGGGGAAGGCAGGACTGTGGTTTAGCGCTGACGGTGAGAAGTGAGGCTCCCGCCTGAGTATATATCTTCTTTGGTTCTGCTCTGCGCCGGGCCCGGGTTTCTGCAGCAAAGCGGTCGATCTGGGCAAAGGACACAGATCCGGGCTCGCGTCCTGGCCGTGCACTGACTGGCTCACAGATGCCGGCCGAGGTGACAGCCCTCCCCAGCCTTGGTGTGTGTGGGCCGGGCCCTGGAGCTTTCTCTGTGGCGTGCTGGGAAGTAGGACTCTATGTCGTCGGACCCGTGGGCACCAGGGCCAGTTTCCGCCGGCCATTTTCTGCAGTGCACCAACCGGAAGTGTCCCTGTTGTACCGGAAGTTGATGCTTTCTGGAAGTCCGTGTTGTGGAGAGAGAGTCGAGGCCGGCAGAAATGATTCAGGCGATTATGGTTTTCAACAACCACGGGAAGCCGCGGCTGGTCCGCTTCTACCAGCGTTTCGTGAGTGCGGCCCAGCTTCGTTACGTCCCTTCAGGGCGCCCGCATCCCCTTCCGTCTCTTAGGCCCCGACGGCGCGCGCGGGTACCGCCTGCTGACCACCTGGGGCTCCTGCACCGTGCGTGACCCTCATATTCCTTAAAGTCGGTCCATTCTGCCCCACGCCCCCTGCTCTCTCACCCCTTCGTGGACCCTGGCATTTCTGTGCCGTTTAGTGACACACGTCCTCGGGTCTCAGAGCGCTCGCTGGTAATGACCGGGCGGGCGGGGGCGTGCCACATTGGGAACCTGAATGATTGAAGTCCCTTTAATCTTGTTGGTTGTTAAACTGAATTTCACAAGAAGGAAAAAATATGCAGCTTCTTAGAGGTTTTGCTTTATCCAGAGGCTCTGAAAAAGTGCTTTTTTTAGAATAATTTCGTTTCAGTGTTGGGACTGCCCAGGGACTGGTTATCTTTCACTCTGTAGAATTGAACAAAGTCAGTTTAAAAGTGGCAAATGATGAGAAATTATAAATGCTGCCGTGTGAGGGCTTAATAAATGATAATGCAAACTTGAATTTTCCTAAAGCGTTTCCCTGGAAAAACACAGACATGATTATTTGCCTCCTGCCTCCTAACGTTTTATTTTTTCGTGGCGAGGTTTCAAAATGTTACATAGTTGGTGGACTGGTGAAACCGAAGGAGGGAAAGAAATTTTATATTTAAGCGTTAACTCCACCTTTTTTACCCTTCTGTTTATTGACAAGTTAAACCTCTTTTAAACTTTATTTCCTCTTCAATCAAGTAGAAATGAAAAAAAAGACTACCCCTTTTCATTGAACTTTTTAAAGCTAGATTACATTTGAAGTAATCATATAGAGGTAAAAGTATTAGCATTCAATTTAACTACTCTTTATTTTCATGTGTGTGAATTTTTCTCACTTTTAAAAAAGTGTATTTAAAATGTACAAATCAGTGGTTTTTAGTAGGTCCTCAAAGCTATGCAGCCATCACCATAATCAATTTTAGGACATTTTCCTTACTCCCAAAAGAAACTCCTACCCATTAGCAATTATTCTATATCAACTCCCCCAGTCCTAGGCAACCACTACTTTCCACCTAAATTCACCTGTTCTGGGCATTTCATGTAGATGGAATCAAACAGCATATGGTATTTTATGGCTGGTTTGTTTCATTTAGTACAGTATGTTTTCAAGGTTCATCCATGTCGTAGTGCACAATTCTTCCTTTTTATTATGGAAGTATGTAGTCCATTGCATGGATGTGCCACATTTCGATTGTCCATTCATCAATTCCTGTTTCTACCTGTGACTCTTGTGAATAATGTTGCTGTGAACATCCATGTACAACTAGTTTTTGTGTGGACATGTGTTTTCATTTCTCTTGGTCATATACCTAGGGGTACAGTTGCTGGATCACATGGTAACTTTATGGTGAACATTTTGAGGAACTGCCAAGCTGTTTTTCAAAGTGGCTGCACCATTTTACATTCCTATGAGTGATGCATCAGAGTTTATCATTTCTACTTTCCTTGGTTATTAACTGTGAAGAAATATCAGCTTATTTTTCAGGATGGTGATAATGCTTACTGACGATTGGTAAATCTTGATTTCTGTAACAGTCTTGTCACCCATTTCCCCCTACATTCCCTTTTATTTTTTCTCTACTCACCTTTTCTGGAAACTGGTACCAAACGTCCAGATCGTTCCCAGCTTGGAAGCACTTCTCACCTTGCCCATCTCCATCAATGGGATGTATTTTTCAGACAGCTCCGCTGATTCACTTCATTTCTTTTATTCCATAGCCAGAAGAAATTCAACAACAGATTGTTCGAGAGACCTTCCACCTAGTTCTCAAGAGGGATGACAACATCTGTAACTTCTTGGAAGGTGGAAGGTAAATAAATAATCAGCTTCGGTTTTCTCCCCATATCTCCACTTTGCCTTCATCATTGTTGTTTGTCCAGGCAGTATTCAGGTGTCAGGTTGTATCCGATGCAGCCTGAGCTGATCTTAGCTTGATCTATTGAGAGAGAGACCCAGTTCTGTTTGGAAGCCAGTGAATGATTGTGCTTCAGACATCACTCATTTAGATGTTTGGTTCCTGGAGAGATGGGCGGAAGAAAAGGTGAGGTAAAGCAGCTTTAGGCACCACGGCCAGAATTGGTTGTGTTCACCTGGTAGAAATGGCCTGTCGTTTGTCCTGTCCTCCCCCTTTCTGCGGGGTCCATTATCATTCCTTGGGACAGGGTTTCTCTTTGATATGTTTATATAGATCTAGGCATTTAAATGTTTCCCATCTCCCACAGTTTGATTGGTGGCTCAGACTACAAACTGATTTATCGGCACTATGCTACCCTCTACTTTGTATTTTGTGTGGATTCATCAGAGAGTGAACTTGGGATCTTGGACCTCATCCAGGTATGTGTAGTCAGCTAATGATGGCAGCCTCGTTAGAGAGTTTGCCCTGGATTTCTGTAACCATCCTGTAGGTCCTTTTGCCAGTCTCTTATTGATGCTGGTAAAAGTTGCCAGATGTCCACTAGGTGGTGCTGTAAGAAAGCTCCTTAGCAACCCTTAAAAACTCAGAGCTTCTGGATTCATTGGTTTCTACCCAGCCGTCTCACTCACTGCCCTTGGTTTTCATGTACGATTCTGACACCAGTTCAGTGTGTGTGTCCCCCTCACCTCAACCACCAAGCAGTTAACTCAGTTCTCCGTGTACACTGGCCAGGTGTCCCATAAATTTAACTCAGTTCTGACACTGTGTGTCTGGAGATAGACACCAAATGTAAGAACAGTGTTTCCAACCAACTGGCGGTCAATCAGAGGTTCCCATGACTTCCTCCTTGGGTTTGATTAATTTGCTAAGGTAGCTTACAGAACCCTTGAGAAACATTTTACTTACTAAATTACCAGCTTATTATGAAGGGATGTAACACAGGAGCAACCAGATGAAAGAGATGCTTAGAGCAAGGGAGGGGAAAGGGCATGAGGTCACATGCCTCTCTAGGCAAACAAGTTGTCTCTAACTCTTTATTTCTATGTGAACAAACATTTGTAATGAATGATAAAAAAAGAAATAACATAGTAAAGGAAGAGAGAGACAAATTATCACTGTAAGATAGCCTGATTATGTCCATAGAAAACCAAAAAAAGCAAAAAGTATAACAAAAATTTCCTTTTTTTTTTTG
This sequence comes from Macroglossus sobrinus, assembly GCA_004027375.1. Classification (NCBI taxonomy): domain Eukaryota; kingdom Metazoa; phylum Chordata; class Mammalia; order Chiroptera; family Pteropodidae; genus Macroglossus; species Macroglossus sobrinus. The sequence goes on along the minus strand of PVKZ01001755.1, from coordinate 73,643 downwards.
TTAAAGTATAACAAATATACTGGATATGAGCAAAAATAGCAGAATGTGAGATAAACTCATCAAAATTAAATTTTCTATATCTGTGGAAACAAAACACATAATTAAAGGAATTTTACTTAAAGTAGTGATAAAGGATATCTAGTGTTTGGAAAGTGACTTAGTATAGAATACTTGACATAGAGTCCGATAAAACTGTAAAATCTTAAAGACATAAAGGAATACTTGAAATAAATGGAGCAATAAGCCCTCCCTTTTTTGCTTGATTCCTCAAGCAAAAATGACAGTAGTAATTGATAGATTTAATGGGAAACTAGGTGTAATTCCATCTGATCTTGCAAAGCTCAGTGAAAGGAAAATTTATCAGGAAAAATGAGTGGCCAAGAAATGCAAAAGTGTGTTTTAAAGGAGAAACAGCAGTAATGGAGAACTGGCTTTACTAGCCTTAAGATATATTTGTACATGAAATTATCTACCCAGAAAATCTAAAATGATCAACTGGAAAACAATTACAACTAATAATAGAGTTTAATAAGGGGACAGGATACAAGTTTAATATGTAAAAATTAATAGATTCTCTTTAGCAATAATAAATTAGAAAATACAATATTTAAAAGGGCCCCACTCACAATAGCAAAAAAGATTCGTAAGATACCCAGCAATAAATGTAAAAAATGTACAAAATCTATATGAAGAAGACTTTATATCTCTACTGGAAATATAAAAAAAGAGCAAAGTAAATAAGTAAAACATATCCTTTGCCTGTTGGGAAAATTCTTCAAAATATAAGTATTTCTATATTATAAATTACTGAAAACCCAATCAGAATCTCAGTAAGATTATTGTTTTATAAATTATTTCTGTTTGTGTGAGACATGGGTACAAAAAATGTTCAGACTATGCTGATACAGTTTGAAGAATGCCAATAAAATGAAACTGTCCCTCCGATTAAGACACAGCACAGTGCCAGTCCCTTCAAAGGTCCTATGTGCCCCGGGCTCATTGTATCCATCCTCAGACTTTTGAGTTCATCATTTCTTTGCTTCTCATTTAGCATGTGATGTCTGTTCCCTATATGATATTTTGCTTAGTTTGGAAAAACTGAGTGATAAGCACAAACTTAGCTGTAAGGAAAAGGTGATTTGCCACTTTTCAGTGAAGGATCTCAAGAGAACATAAGCTGAACAGAGTGTCTGGGTCACTGTCTGGTTTTGGTGGCACTGAGCGTTTACAAGAGACCCTCTGGGGAAGTCTGAGGGCAAAGGCATGTGAGTGAACCCCCAAAGTTTAGAACGATTTGATATTTCTAAAAAAACGATGTATTTCATTGAGATATAATTGACATATAACACTGTGCAGATTTAAGGTGTACAACGTGTTGATTTGATACCACTTATATATTGCAAGATGGTGACCGTTATAGCGTTAGTTACTCCTCTTGCCGTGTCACATAATTGCCACATTTTTGTGTGTGTGTAGTGAGAATAATATTTTTCAGTAAATTAAAGTGCAGCATCCATGCAAGCCAGAGTGTTAGCTGTTTGGTGATCATGGACCTGACCAAAAAGAAGTCTGTAAAGTCCCAAACTTCAGACTGTGTCCACTCTTCGCACTGAAGAAGTGACCCCCTCTCCCATTGCTCTTCCTGTGTGGGTTTATAATCTTGCCACTTTCTAAATGCTTCTTTTCCTTATTCCCAGTCTTGTAGTGTTCTTTATCGACTGAGCTACATCAAGCTTAATACCCATTAATTTTCAAAATTTGACATTGTGGTCCTTGTTTTCAAAATTCAATTGATTCCATATTTAAGCGAGCTGGAATTTGTTCCCTTCTGTCTTGCCTTGCTGAAGCATTTTTCTGTTTTTATCTTGTTCAGCAAATTTCATTAGATTCACGGCTGCTGGGTTATAATAAAATGCGGCTGTTCTGCTCTCTGCCAAAGCTTTAGTTTGTGGGGCCGCTGTTTGAGCAGCCATAGCTGTCGGAGGAAGTTCGTGTGTTCTTGGTGCCACAAGGCAGCAACTTTGAGCACAGAATCTCCAGTGGCTGCAGCTGTCCTGTTGTTTTTAACCATTTCCTTTTCTCACTGTTTTGTCATTTCTTCCAGCCTCCCGGCTAGAGCTGCTTGTGCATCCATTGCCGTGTTTCTGCCTCCCACTCTCTTTCTCTCTCAACCTGCTATTCCTGCTTCTACCCCGATACCTGGGTCTTGACCTGGAGCAGGAACAAGATCTGATCCACAGTTTTCTTTCCTTGCGTCTGGATCATGACTTCTGTTCTCTATTCTTGGAGCAAGACTTCTTCCACCCGCTGTGCCTACCATGATGACACCTTTTATGAGACCTAGATTTTGAGTGACTTCTGCCTCTTGATGACTTTCTCTGCATTTATGTTTGTTCTCAGCATTTTCAGATAAATTTAGTCACTCTCTTTTGAGAAGAAAATTTTTGTCATTTCTTAGATTTTTGTTTTTCAGAAATTTTATTTTTAGATGCATGCCTTATTATGTTGCTGTCTCAGTCTGCAGCATCTTCAGTCTCTTCATGTATTAGTACGCTTTTTGCTTCTGGTTCCTTTGTTTTCTTTGTCTCGACCTTGATCGTGATCTTGAATAATGGTGTTCTGAGGCTCTAAGAGAAACAGATACATCTGACTGCTCTTTTTTGATCTCTGTCTGGGAATGTCTTTTCTGAAACTATTCCATCTCATTATGTATCACTAGTCTGTTTGAGAACCCACCTGTTATGGACTTAATTTTGTGCTCTAAAACTCAGATGTTGAAGTCCTAACAACCAACATGACTATATCTGGAGATGAGCCTTGAAGAAAGTAGGTTGGTTACATGAGGTCATAAGGGTGGGGCCCCAATCCCATCCAGCTGGTACTCTTATAAGATGAGGAAGAGGCACCAGAGATCATTCTTTCCATGTGCACAAAGCAAAGGAAGGCGCTTTGAGGACACACAGAGAAAACGGCCATCTGTGAGTGAGGAGGAGAGCCCCCACCAGAAGCTGATCCTGCCAGACCTTAATCTGGGACTTCTAGCCCCCAACACTGAGAGAAAATAAGTTTGGTTGTTTACGCCACATGGCCTGTGGTGTTTTGTTACAGCAGCCCAAGCAGACTCGTCAAGAGGGTTAATTTCATTAACCCTCTTTAATGAAAACAGCCCCTTGGCACGGTGCTGCCAAGAAATACAGTCTGCCTCTCTTCGCATGTGCTCTCGGCATCTTAGTCCAGAGTCCCGGCTGCCTCCACTTGCTACTTTTAACAATACCAGCCACCCAGAAGCTGATTTCTACCGACCGATGAAATCTCTCCCACGAGACACCCAGGTGGCACAAAAGTGATCTGCCACTGCTATTTAGTGTTTACATCTAGCTCATTAATGGCTATAAGGTATTTTTATGTCTGTATTCAGATAGGTAACTACTTATTTTTTTCCCCAAAGGATAGTCATTTATCTCAATACTATCAACTAGTTTATCTTTTCCCCACCAATTTAAAATACCAACTTTATCAAAAATCGTATTTTCTTGGCTTGGTAGGCCACATGTGCAATGAAGTGTGCCCACTCCTAAACCTTCCAGAACAGGGAAGAGGAGGGGACTTCCACAGTAGAGGGAGAGAAAGAGGATTTGGTGGCCCCAGGTGTGGGAGCTACAGGTATGGAGGCCACTTGGTGACAACAGGTTATAGCGATTTTTTTCAGTCTGCTATTGTCACCATGATTTGGGCTCTTCCTAGAGCATCTAAAAGTATTGCACTCAAAATCAATTTTTTACTCCAGTTTTCTCAGCTTCAGAACCAAAAGTATCTGTGTTGTGTCTGTGTTGTGTCTGTCACTAGGTTTCTCAACTGTGACTTTTCATGGTAACTTGTCTGAAACTCACTCTGCAGAATTTAAGACAATGGCAGTATTTATCATGATTTGCCTTTGAACTTGATCTATTGATGTTCACAATATAATAAGTGGAAAACAATTTGCAGAGAATGCATTTTTTTTCAGAATTGCACACAATTCTAGAACCATTATTGTTCATTAAAGCAAAAGCCCATCTTTGCTTTTTATAGAAAGTATGTACTTTAAGATAAATAATGATGCAGTTTAATCTACCTTTGTCTTCATTGACAGCAGGCTTTGTATGAATTTTAACCTTTTTAAAAATTTTTAAAGCCAGTTTACGCCTTCAACAATAATGGAAATGATTTACCATGTCAGAAAAAAAATTATATTTTCTTCTAAACATATATGTCTGTTTTAGTATTTTGTATTCTGTCTCATCAACCCATACTTTTATTCTTATCTTAGTATTACAGTATTTTAATTACCAATGCTTTGCAGTGAATTTGGCAACTAGGAAGACTATCATTCCTTATTATTGTTGTTTTTCCAAACATTCTTAGCAGAGTATTCTTTCATATTTTATTTTCTTTAAGAACTTTAGACTTTGGCAGTTTCATTTTTTAAAAAGTTCTGTTGAGAAATTTTCTGAGTTCCACTCTTCTAGTTCATTTTCTTCTTTTGAAATTAGAACATGAATTTTAAAAGAACATACACATGCAAGGATGAGAGAGAACAGGCGAGGAGACAATAGCATGGAAGTTTTTGAAAATAAGAAAGAATATGAAAGCCTGGTAATTGACTTGGCAAACCCGAGGAAGCCACATCTCGGGTCAGAGGTAGAAGGCTGACAGCCGACCTGATACACCCCACGGAACCCTCGGAAGGCTTAGTCTTACTGGGGTATGGGTGTGGAGTGGACAAGGACAGTTGTCTGAGAACCAGTTAGGCCCATAAGTCCTATCCTCATTTCCAGTTCCCTGTCGAGAGACACTGCATGTAGTTGATGGGATTAAGTGAACATTATTTGTGCCTTGTGAATGTGTATGCTACCTTTCCAGCCCTTTCTCTACTACTCAACTCCCAAATTTCTGGCAGCTAGTCTTTTACTCTTCAGGCAGAAATCACAAAATTTCTCTGAGAAATCTAATCAACCTAAGGGGATGAAATAAAAATACCCAGAGGGGTAGAGGGGAAGATCCACAGCAAGCAGCCATGAGTGCAGGTTTCCATTCAGCCTTTTTTCTTATGAATTAAAAAACAAGGATAATCAAACATCTGAGGAAAGCTTCTAACATGGAAAATAGAGAGGAAAATGAATAAACAGTAAAAAGCAACTCAGAGGAAGTAAAGACCATACAAAGAAAGGAAAACAAACAACCTCTATCTTAAGCCCCAGAGAAATAAAAGAAGATAAGCAAAAATAGGCTGCTAAACAAGAAACACAAAATGATCTCTTAGCAATTAAAAACCTGAGAGGAAAATGGGAGAGAAAAGAAAATAAGAACATCCAATATCCCAACAGAAGCAGCTCAAAAAAAAAAAAAAAAAAAAAGTAGGAACCTGGAAAGGAAGAAATTCTCAATAATATTATTTGATGAAATTTCCCCAAACCAAAAGACTTAGAGTTGCTGGGTTGTAAGGGCTAATTGCCCAGCACGGTGATTGAAAATCAACCCATATTTAAGTATGTTATCTTCACAGTGAACTCTTCAGTCACAGTTAAAGATGGGAAGAGTTAAAAATAGTGCTGTTATGAAATCATTCTGTGTTTTTCTGGCTAACATGTATGCATTTCTGTTGGGTAAGTACCAGTGACAATTGCTGGGTTGTAGACTATTAGTAAATAATGTCAAATTCTTTTTCAAAGTGGTTGGAAATGTCATTTCCATTTATATCAATTTATACGCAGTCAAAAACTGAAAACAAGTGTCCCATCTGGAGAATGGATAATTAAATTTTAGTGTGAAGTACTGTACAGCCATGAATATGAATGAGTTTATGACATGCGGCCACATGGAGGAATTCAGAAACATTGTTGAGAGAAAGAGTGTGTGTGTGTATGACTCCATCTACGTGAATTCAAAGACAGGCAGAACTCAGCCGTGGTGATAGGCGTCAAGAGTGTGGGGGGCAGGTGTGCTATGTGAGGGACTTCTAGGGGGCTGGTAATACTCCATTTCAGTATCCGGATGTTGGATACGTGATAGGTTCATTCTGAAAGTCATTAAGCTATACCCTTGTAATCTGTACCCTTTTCTGTTTAGTATATTCAAAAGATAAATTAAAATTGTAAGCATGTTAATTCATAGAGAGGTGTTTGAAGTTTAATGTTAACTGAAATCAGCAGGACAAAACTATATTAACACTGTAATAGTGAAATTTTTTTGTACATGTATACACGGAGCCTTGGGGAAAGGACATAGTAATTTAGTTGGTGTTTCAGTTTGTCATTTTATGTATATTAGCATCTTACAAATGGAAAAAAGGCCATATGGGCCTGTCAGTTGTGTTGCTATACTAAAAATTGTCCTGTCCTAGATTGTCCCCTCCGAAGTGGGATAAACGGGTGATCGGCTAAGGCTGGTCAGTTATGTTTTATTTGAGATTGACCGTAAGATAAACAGTATCATGACTGCGCCCTTTACTTTCAGATGTGTTATTTATGACAACGTGAATGTGTTCTTATTTCTCTTCTTTATCTATTTCTTCTTGTTTCTTAGGTTTTTGTGGAGACCCTGGATAAGTGTTTCGAAAATGTTTGTGAACTGGATTTGATCTTCCATATGGATAAGGTACCTTCTCTCCCAAACCAGGGTTAAGGGTTACTAGAAAACTAAGAGCCCTGGACATCTTTGGCTCTCTCTACACCTTCCTGGTTCTTCTTTTGGATTTTTACCCTGGGAATAGTCCTAGCGTCTCTCTCATGTAATAACTTAAGTGTGATAGTCTTAGGGGCACTTTGCTAAAATCTATTAACAGTTTAAACACACAGAAGATTATTCTTGGGCCTCTATTATGGTTCATTTCCTCAGACAGACTTCCTGGTATGGGGCGATGGTATCACTAGAATGACTGGCTATCAGGCCCAAAGTGAGATAAATAATTTTATGTTGATTATAAAACGAGTTTCTTAAGCAATAGTCCAGTGAGAGTGAAGCTGCGGAATAATCATGACACAGGCCTTGACTTAGCTAGTGAAACTATTGCCCTAAGGAGTAATGACTAAGACATCAGTAACTGTTTGAAGTCAGGTGCTGTGTGTAGGACAGCAGACGGTCAGGCAGAATGCAAGTGGTTCAAAGTACACGTTCCCTGATTCGTGTTGCTAGCATAACTGGCGTGGCCTCTGTCCTCACGGGGCAAATTAGACGTGCGCGATAGGAGGGGTTAGAAGCTGCTGCGTTTATTTTATCCAGCTGGGCACATGCTGTGCCCAGCGCCGTTCACTGATGGAGGTTGGGACCTCTTAGGTTTGCTTATTGGTCCTGAGATTCTCTTCATCTGATTGTCGCCATTATGATCCATAGCCTTGAAGGGAGATACTGATTTTTGGGAGACGACTACTCTTTGCTAAGCCATGATCCTTTGTTAATCTGTTTTCATTGCGATGAGGAAGGTGTTTTTAGATCCATCAGTGTTAGCATTGCCATCTAGAAGACTTTCTTGTCATTTCCCAGTAGAATCTTCAGTCTCAGTCAACTCTCACAGCGTTCTCAGATGGTACTTTCCCAACTAACACAGCGAGGGACGCAGCGAGGGCATTCTTAAGGTTGGATGTTGGAATTGACTGACATTTCTCTCAGCATCTGGCTTGGCTCTGTGGCTCCGCGAGGAGCAGCCTGGTGCAAGAGAATCATAGCACGCTGTTCTTCTGTAGATACAGCAGGTCCCTGGCTAGTGTCCTTTGGTTCAGAGTTATGTCATAATAACGTAGGTGAGAGGCTATAGGAGCTTAGCTCTTGTTTTTATCAGTTAGCCTATGATAAAGTTGGTGGTGGTGTCGGTCATATCTCTTCAAGTTACAGAAGCAGTTGTTGGCACTAAGTGAGGAGTAACTCTACTTGACTTGGGGCTCCCTAGTGTTTTTGAGGTGGCCACTTTCCCTTTTCATTCGAAAGGACCTCAGAAACTTCAGAGACCTCTTAGCCCCCTCTTAGGATTGTTTTAGGCTGGTCAGTGGTCCAAGGTCGCTACTATCTTGTAACCTCTGTCAGGGAGAGCCACAGTTCAATTCCAGTTCCTGTCTTTACTAGTAGGAGAAAAAGGTTATGATTAAAGAGACTTTAATTAACTTAAGTGATTTTAATTTAAGATTAAAGGTTAAGATAGAGAGACTATGGAGGGAATGAAGGAATGCCTTCTATAGAGCTCGCTGTTATTATTTTAAAGCAGTTTTTTAAAATCGTGAAATACAAGGTGTTACCTTTGGGGTTACCACCTGCATTCAAAATGGATTCCTTTGCAGATGCCACCTGTAGCTTACCAGGACGGAGATGAAGCCACATCTCAAAGCCTAGATTCAGGGATAGCTTTTACCAGGGAAAGGGGAAATTCCCAAGCAGGAGAAAAGAAGGCACGGGTCCCACATCCGCTCATCGTCCCCATGGAGGAGTCTGTTGGGGCCAGTCTCTGCTGGACTGACTCCTTCTCCCACCCTCCTTCCCTCCCCGCCTCCCCTAGTGCTTTCTCCTGTTACCAGGAAGCTGTGAGAGGAGCCTTACCAGTGACACCAGACTATCTGTATTTGGGTGCCAGCTGCATATGGAAGTTGTCTGGAATGCCAGCTGCCCAAAACCTGAAAACTCTGGGGCTTGTGGGACGATACAGCTCGTTGAGCTTTGGTCCTTTGCGTTTTAGTATACGGCTCAGAGGCAGCTTATAAATGACGCACACGCGCCTGCTCGCACGCCCTCAGGATTTTGATTGGAATGCACTGACTCTGTAGAACATCTGAGGAAAGTTATATCTTACAGTATCAAGTTTTATCCACATTATGGTATATTCACTCTTTAGATCTTCTTTAGGCGTCTCAGTGAACTTTGATAATTTTCCCATAGAGATTTTAGATATCTTTTATTAAACTTATTCCTAGGTACGTGTTTTTTATGTGTATGATGTTTTAAATATTTATTTTTTGTGTATTGCTACTATTGAAAAATCACTTTATTTCTGTATGTTGTTATCTTTTTCTTGCTCTACACTGCTGGCTAGGAATTCCCGTGTGCCATTCAACACCAGTGGTGACAGTGGGCATCTCATTTTGTTCCTGATTTCAAAGGGAAGCTTTCATCCTGTCACCACAAAGCATTGCATTTGCTGTATATATAGTATTTCACATGTGGTAGGTTTTTAGTAAATATTCTTTATCAGCTGGAAATTTCCCTTCTCTTCCTAGTGGCTAAGAGTGCTTAGTCATGAAAGGTTGTTAACTGTATCGAAAGCTTTTCTCCAAAGCTTTTATCCAATGATAAGACTGTTGCCTTATCATTCTAATATTGTTTTTTTAAATATTTGTGAGAATACCTGCTAGGGCAGTAAAGTAATTTCAATCCTAACGATTTTATTGGGCATGGCTTTAAAAGGAAATAAAAGGCCATAAAAATGTTCTTCCTCATGTGTCTTATCTTCAAATAAGTTTCATGTAGTATTTTGCTGCTGCTGCAAATTTCTATTACATTTTATAGAGCTGTAATTTTTGGTTATTTATGCAACATCAGGAAATTATTCTATGTCTTGAGGTTTTCGAAAAGTGATAATGCAAGGAGTCAGACTCTCCCTTTACTCACCTTTAGAATGCCTGGAGCAGATTTCCAGCAAGTGACTTTCCTTTAGTGGAATTTCAAGCTTATCTTTGCCCTCATGAAGAGCTATTGCTCACACAGACATGTCTTCTGTGGAGAGCAGAAAATGTTCTTACTCGACTAGGCAAAGGAGCTGTTGTAGGACAATAGGAATATCACCTTGAACTCCATCTTTCTTGAAGAATGTATCCAGTTTAACTCAGGAACTCTGATCAGTTCCTAGACCTGCACAGCCCACACTCGGTTGTCATGGATAGCTGCCCCGTTGCCCTGAGCAGGTGTGGCTGGAGCAGCAGGCCTGTGGAGGACCAGCGATGGCATTACATGCCACCCTGGTAGTTTATTTCTAATCTCAAGCTTTCTTTTTCAGTTCCTAGGTGGTTTTTGTTGATTTCCTCTTCTATCGCTGCTGCTGTCTTCACCTCCTCTCTTCCTGTCTTAAAGGAAGGTTTGTTCATTCCATCTCTGGAGCTTAATCCTCTTCCTTCCTCTTGTCAACATACACCATGATTTCCCTTCTTCACCTCATCTCTGAGTTGTCTTTTTGACTCCTTCTTCTGAAACTACGAATCTCCCCAGAATGCCCCAGTCTCTCCAAGAGTACAGCTCCTGCCATGTTCCTGCTGCCTCTTTCTACTCAGCTCCATCCCCACTCTTCATTTAAGGTAAACTTCTTAAATGAGTGGGTGGTTTATACCCTCTCTTGCATTTCTCTGTCATCTGTTTCCTTTCTGGGGCCCAATACCCTGGCTTCACTCCTACCCGAAATTCACTGATGCTTCCTGATCTCATTTGCCGTCATCACCTTTTTACGGTTTCCGCAGTATTTGATGCTATTGATCACTCACTCCATGAAGCACTTGCCACCTTGGTTTCTGTCACATAGGCCCCTCCTAATTTTTCTCTTACTGTCTTCCCACCTTCTGCCAGTAAATTATACTGTCAGTCATCTCTCACCTTGTTCTTCTCCTGTTTCTGTCTTAGATCTCATTCGTTTCTCATCACTTAAACTGATACCTGTTGGGTAGTTTCCACATTGGTCTTTTCTAGTCCTGATGTGTGGCCTGAGTCTTGTTCCTGTTTTTCCAACTGCCTGAAGACATTCCTTCCTCATTTTATTCTCACATCTTGTTTCTTCCTGCCACTTCTTACCTAGAGCCAGACTCAGCATGTGTCTTCTGAAAACTGTGTCTTCCCCAGCTTCCCTCTTCCAGTGGTGCTGCCACCATTCTTAGTCACAGACACTCAAAATCTTTCCTCCCTCTTCCTTGTCCCCAACCGCCACTAAAACCTGTGCTTCTTCCCGTACAGTCCTCTCTGTATCTTGTTTGTAGGTTCATCAGCTGTTCACATTTGGCACATTTGCTCTTATCTCTCTCTATATATATTTTTCCTGAACCATTTGAGAGTCAGTTGCAGACACAACTTTCCATCCCCGAATTCTTCAACATCTAAGAACAAGGACATTGTCTCATGATAAGTTGCGCCTAATTCTCTAACATACTTAATTACAACATAAATAATTAACCATAACATAACTAACATAGTCAGGAAATTTAATGTTAATAAATACTGTTATTCAATTTACATCCATATTTAACTTTCTCCATCCGTCCTAGTGATGTCCTTTGTACGTACATGTTTTACGACTAGATCCAATTTTGGGGCAAGCACTGTCTTTGGTTATGGTGTCTCTCAAGTTCAGTTGTGTCTATCAGGTTTTGTAACCTCATTTTCCTATCCTTCTTATTGAAACTGCCCACTGGAATTGGATTCATTTTCCTAAGGCACCCTTTAGACTAGCTGCTCTCTTGATCACAGACCTGTTTTGGCCCCCCCTTATCAAGCTGTCTACAATTTGTGGCTGTTCTGTCTCGGCCTTACCTCTAGCCAGAGTGGACCAGTCTTAGTCACTGTGTAGTTCCTATCTCAGAGCCTCTGCCTGAATTGTCTTTTCACATTTTTTTTTGTAACAGAGCCCACTCTGTCATTCAAGCTCAGCTCAAATTTTACCACCTTCCGGCTTGTCCTCGTCACCGTGGCGATCACTGTTGCGATCTCTATGGACTGTATATAGTACTATTCTCTGCTTGTGTTCCTCAGTTTATGTGAGTTTGTACGTGTTTCCCACTTGGCCAGACCATTTTTATCGTTGTGCTTGCCCTTCACTGAGTGCGACAGTCTTCAGGTGTCGCTAGAGCGTTCTCAGTTCTGTAGTCTGTTAAGATTGTTCCTGATTTGAAAGGCTGCAGGTTGGAGTCAACTCCGATTTCATCATCTCTGGGCTAGTGTTCAGCTCTCCAGACTGCGCCTTTTGGTGCTTATCTTTCCTCAGCAGTTGGTTCCCTTTTGCTCTCAGCAGTCCCAAGCACTGAGTTGACTGTTGATGTAAATTTTGGTGAATTGAGTTTTCAACGAAAAGCGTGTGGGTAGCCTAACATTCTGATCTAGCAGTGTCTCAGCAGCAAAGCTGGATTTGGAACTGGGTTGGGCTTTCAGGATTTAGTCATCAGAATCACGATTCAGTGACTACGTCAAGGGAATTGATCCAGCCTTTTCATGGATTTCATTCGGCAGTGGGTTGTCTCAGGACACTTGGAACATAAGCATTTGGGCGGGTCTGAACCCAAGAAATGTTATGATATGGAATTGAAAATCTTTGCTTAATATAGCTGCTGAAAGGAAAAATGCTGAAGGTTCAAAACTGAAATGAACTGGCGAGCCCAAGGATGAAAGGGTCATAAAGAGTAATAATAAATGGCACTTGTTAAGTGTCCCTTCTGGGAACAGATCTTGTGATAAGAGAGCTCATTAAAAATGCAGTCGACACCCTAGTGATGTCAAGCAGGAATGCTGGTTGCTAGTCTCCAGGGATGAAGAAAAGAGTGAGGGGACACGTGTACTTTTAGTGATGAAGGAGGAGCCGTTTCGGACTAGAAGAATAAGACATGTGAGTTGTAGTTCTGATGAAAGGTTCTTGATGGCATGTGTGACCATCCCCGCCGACCTCTGCTGCTGCCTCTGGGTATGCGTGAGAGAGGCGAGGGGAACCAAGGCCAGCCCTTGTCCCATCACATCCTGAGCCCTCCTCGGCTGGTGCTTGATAGATAGGAATTTTGTGGCAGAATATTTCTCAGAGACCAATATCTTATTTTCTCAGGACAACTGAGAGACTAGCAATAATGATTTCTTAAATTTCTCATATCACTAACCTTTGTTTTTAAAAAAAGAAAGGGAAGCTCAGACTGCTTGCTCTACAGCACACTGAATATCTGTTTCAGTACACACTCTCACTTTCCTCACTTGAACTCTGCAGTCTCATTGATTGTCTGCCACTTGAGTTTATAGAGAACCTTGTTGGTGTGTTTCATATTCCTCATTCTTACTGGTTAGGAAGGAAGTACATTAGGAAGATTGTACAAAAAACAGCAGAAATTAACCTTCAGAGCTCTTTGTTATCTGGCCTTTTCAATAAAACCTAGCGTTTGTCAGTAAAACTCAGTGCCAGTGATATTACTTGGATGTGTTATAGATAAAACAGATTTTACATCATTTTTATTGCTGATTTTTAGCTACATAAAAAGGCTAGAATCGAGATTCAGTCTTGCCATTCTTGCTGTTATACTTATGTCAAAGAGGACTGGCCTACTCCATAGAAAAAAGAAAAGCAAAACGCACAATTATTTGATCCCGAATTGAGAACCTTTTGCCAGGCTTGATGTTTGTAGCAATCTAGGTAGACTCAGTAATCGCTAAGTCCAAAATTCCAATAGTTTATAGCAACAAGATTTATTTCTCACTCATGCTGATATGGCTGTCGTGGTGTCTCTGCTCACTGCAGTCACTCAGGGGTCCAGGCCGAAGGAGATCCCTTTCAGCGTGTACTTGTACCTGTACCTGGCACTGTATGTTAGCTCTTAACAGGACACACCCCCTCGCACTCACATTTCATTGGTCGAAGCAAGTCACATGCCCACGGGCTAGGGAAGTGTAATTCTGCCATGCGCCCAGGATGGGGGAGAATTTGACAGAGTTGGAATATTTCTAATGACTACCACAGTTTTTTCATTTATTTTCTTAGAAGAAAAGCTGACATTTGCTTCACTTTATAGGTAGGAACCTAAAAATTTTAGTGTCAGAAAAACAGTGGAATGTTCTTATAAGGAAACATGATTAAACTTAGGAGAAAGCATCTCGTGTAGCAGCTTTTCAGTTTCTCTAACAGAATATGCATTTCTGTCTTTACTTCCCAACTGAATTTAAGGTGACTTAAATTGCATTCCCTAACAGAATACATTGCTTCTGTATCTGGCAGGCAAGTGCTACTGCCCTCCTTACGAGCCTTTCCTCGAGTCATCTGTTCTGACCTCGGTAAAGCACTCGTGTCTGTTGAGTGTTTTTGTCATTTTCTGATTATCAGACAACAAACTATTAATGAGGAGGACACTGTTAGATATGGAGATAAAATGGAAAAGAGAAATGTCCCACCTTCAAGAAGCTCATCATCAAGCTAGAAAGATGGGTCGCGTAGAGACATCCCTCGGTCCAAGAGTAAGCAACATTTTTGGGAAATGTGTCACGTTGCATGTAATTTTCCACTAGGCGTGGTGTGATGTGCTCTTGTGCACAACTATAGACGTGATCACGAGCACTGTTTGATCAAATGTATGTAGTGTGTCTGCATATTGCACTTCATAAAGCTGAAGTATGTGTAACTTACTTATACAGAATCGTACAGATTGATTAAAGAGAAAGAAGAATGGGATTTTGAAGAACTAGCTGTTTATGGGGCTGGGCTCTAAATTGGAGGGGCAGGATAGATGGTCCTGCATCTGCCGCTTTTGACTGAGAGTCTGGGGGTTCTAGTGCGAGAGCATGTTCGGAAGCATGGGTGACTGCGGTGACCCTTGCATGCTGAGTGTGTCACAACCTAGGCATGTCTGGGTGAGCACCACAGGTGTCACGGCCCCAAGTCAGATAGCTGGGAAAGAACATTAGCAACTGGAGTTTTATCAGTGCCGAGTGAGAATAGCAGGCAGGGCCATATACATTTCTGAGCAGAGCAGTCATCAAGGGGAGGAGTGGGTGTAGGAAGGGAAATTAGTGTTGGCTGTGCAGCTGCCAAGTGCCAAGCCTTGTGCTGGATACTTAATGCCCAGTAGTTTTATGTAAAGTGGTTGGTAGTATCCCTGTGTAACCGATCAGCAAGCTGAGGCTTGGGCTAACGTGCCTGCAACTTTAAAAAACCATGTTCTTTTCACTAAACCACAGAATTTGAGAATTTTAAAGGATAAATACTGTAGTGGATATTATATGTAAAAAATTATAGAATTAGTCTATTTCTGTTTCCAAAGCCAGAATTCCAGGAGCTGAAACAATAGGAACAGAGGCTGTAGGTTTGGCAAGCAGTGGGGAGCGGTGTGTGAACATCGGGTGATTTGGGACTATGTGTAAACTCGGCTAGATAAACATCTAGCCAGTGGAGGCACGAGGGGCATTTTAGGCAGTGAACTTTTCGTCAGATTGGTGATCTTTAGCATCCCTGACCCCTCTACTAAATGCCAGTAGAGCCCCTGCCTGATCCGTCTCCAGACGCACTCGGGGTGGGCACAGTGTTGGCCTAGATGAGGAGCGCCGGCTTAGAGGGCAGGGCGCGTGTACGGGGTTGGTCCGAGGGAAGTTTGAGGAAGGCGCTGGCCATCAGACTGCAGAGAGCCTTGTCCTCTGCATTCTGAGTCCAGTGGTCACTTTCCAGTGCCCTTCTCACCTAGCAGTTTGATGTTTCCTTATTCTTATAGCATTCATTGTTTCTAATTTCCATGATACACATTCACCTGTTATTTTATTTACCTAGTCATTCCATATGGCCTTTTGGGCTTCTTACCTCCAAAATGGTCCCTCTTTTTTTTTTTTTTTTGGACATTCTCTTCTTAGGAAATATCATGCAAAGCTATGACTTGTCATTGTCATCTGCCTGCTGGTGACTCCTAAAGTACCATCAAAACTCACTTCACCTCAAACTCAGTTAAATCCAAAACACTCTCAGCCCCTGCCTCTCCAGACTGACAGTTTGACCTCACTCTGCAAGGAAGTTAGTCTTCCTAAACCTTTCCTGACCTTCCTCTCCTGCCCATGGATTGAGGTAGCCATTCTTGTCTTGTCCTCCCCACCGCCTCCCCCGGGCCCCTCAGCTACTGTCGCTTTGCTTATTTGCCTGGTTATGAGCACACGCTCCAGAGCCTGCACTTGAATCCCGGCTCTGCCACTCAGGAACGCTACGGCTTGTGCCTCAGGAACTTAGGTGTGGACAGGGAGTCACGACAGCGCCCGGCTTGCGTGCTGGTTGTGAGCATTAAGTATATGGAAAGTACTTAGCACGGGGCCTATCTGGAGTGAGTGTTTTATTCTTGTTTGCCACTCCCTCCCACCCACCCATACACACACACCCTGATGTTATTAAGGTAAGGATCCGACTTCTTCACTGCATTTTCAGATATTAGTTTGTATAATACTTGGCACATACTGGTTACTCATTATAAAAATCATTCATCCCATATTCTAGGTGCTGGGGAAATAGTGAACAAAAACATTCCTGTCTTCATGAATCTTCCTTCTGCGAGGGGGAAACACCATAAAGTAAATGTCAGGTGGTGATGAGTGCAGGAGAGGCAATAAAGCAGGCCGAGGGGTGGGTAGATGTGGCTTGCTAAGTTATGTAGGGTGCTTGGGGAAGGCATCTCTGACACGATGGCATTCGATGGCATTCGAGCAGAAACCTGAAGAAATGTGGCTTTCTTGAGAAGAACGTTCCAGGTAGATGGAACAATAAGTGCAAAGACCCTGAGGCCAGTGTGGCGGAAGGGAAGTGAAAAGGGTGGGAAGGAATAGGAGCTGGGGTAGGGGTGGGAAAGAGGATCGGCTAGGTCGCTGTGGGTCACCGGTCAGAGTCACTAACTGCGGAGGGGAGTGAGGTGAGAGTGGGGCTCACTTCTCAGCAATGTTGCACCCTGTGTGTTATCGCCTGTTATCAGCCCAGGTCTCGAAACCCACTGCCCTGGCGGCGACGACAGGCAGTCCTCCCCGGGGAGCGCTGTTGCCTAGCACAGTAAACAGTGTGAGCGGCTCTCTGCTGCTCTGAGGCAAAGTCTGAGCTTGAAGCCAAATAAACCGATGAGCTGTCTACACATTAGCCCTTCACCCTCACCTAGGAACTACGATTAAGTTCCGGAGTCCAAGTGGGGAGGGTCACGGGAGCATGTGCACGGTGGTGGCGATGGCCCAGAGTGTGCCTCGGAAGTCATTTGAGTCTGAAAGCAGATGGATCTATTAGCTTGGTGAAGACAATACCCTTCATTTACGTCTCTGTCATCAATAAATCTTTATGGCCTTACCTGCTTATGACCCCGAGATTAAAGGTTCACCTTCTGTAGAGAACAGGTTGCTGAGTCTGTCACTGAAGTCATCCGGGTCCACAGCACGACACTTTCAGCGCTTATGGCAGAGGGGCCCAAGCCCCTTTCCCTGTGGTTTAACTACTGGTGGTGCTGAAGGGCAGTCATCCTGTCACTTCTGAGCACTTCCTGGGTTTTGGCCCAATCACTACACAAGTTCATCTGGTTAGATTTTCAGAATCCACACACCCGAATTAACCCGTTTCATGTTTAATGTTGCTTGTGGAAACCTCGGGGAGGAAGTGGAGGTTCGCCTGCTGACGGGGCCAGACCCCCAGGCTTTTACGTGTACAGCTCCTTTTCCTGCCTGCAGAGTGACAGGGCTGGGGCACATTCCCCAGCTCTGTGACTGTGCCAGCCCTCGGTGCCTTCACCCTCGGGCACTCACCTGTTTGGTGCAGATGGGGGGCAGCTCTCTACATCATTTTGACCCAGCTCAAGGCTTGTGTTTCCAGGAGCGTGCAGCACCTTTCCCTCTGGACCACCTGTCACCCCTTCCAACTTTGTGTGCACAAAACCAGCCATTTCTGACCCCACCTCCTTTCCTACCTCCCCTTCGCCCACTTTCCCCTCAGCCAGTATCTGTCTTCACTTAACTTTCCTGCTTCTGTCAGCGACAGCCGTCTTTCTTCAAGGCCCATCTTAGTGATGCCTACTTTCCCTTCTGTTTCCAGGTGGTCACCAGATGGTACTGGTTCTTCTTTCAGTGTTTGCTTCAGGTCCACCTCTT
Source organism: Macroglossus sobrinus (assembly GCA_004027375.1). Classification (NCBI taxonomy): domain Eukaryota; kingdom Metazoa; phylum Chordata; class Mammalia; order Chiroptera; family Pteropodidae; genus Macroglossus; species Macroglossus sobrinus. The sequence goes on along the minus strand of PVKZ01001755.1, from coordinate 55,817 downwards.
CCTTTTTTCTTTACTTTTAATTTGCCTTTTGAATCTAGGTAACCAACATATCAGCTCTAGGTAACAACAGCAGCCATATCCTGTCTTTCCCTGAGCCTCCCTCACCTGGTCTGATGTCTCTCCCATTTTCAGTTTAATCACATTCCTCTCTCTGGCCTCCAAGAATCTCTGGATCTGGGCCTCTGGGCCCTCAGGCTCCCCCTGTCCTGGGATGCAGATGCCTCAGGCCCATCGGTGTCTCCCTTTGTTTTCTATACAAACCAGCAATTGCCTGACAGACACTTCCCCACCCCAAAGTACCCTCCAGACTTCAGGGCCCAGCTCAAAGTTATGTTGGGCAGTCTTCTCTGAACTCCAGTACTGTAGTCTCTAAGCTGTTTGTCTTCTCACTTACACTCTGAAGTTTTCAGTCCCGATGGTTTCCAGTAGGCCGGAAACTCTTGGAATCATGTCGATATGTAATACTCTGTTAGTCATCGGACAGTATGTGGCGCTCACATGTAGTTGATTGATTGTTCAAGTTCTGTGCAGTTATAATTTTTGAAAATTTCATTGTAATTTCATTGTAATTCTGATATGATGTCTGATTAACACAGCTAGAGGCCCATTTTTAAAAACTAGATTCTAAATAGACCTTGACTTTCAAGATTATGACCTATGTGTGCCCACTAATTTCAGGGTTTTAACTGTGTGACTTAGGCATCTCTCCTGCGGGCTTCTTGTGCCTTAATGTCTTCAGTTGTAACATAGGGATGATACCATACTTCACCAATTCTTAGATTCCCTTTTTCTGTAATATTTATAATTTTAACATATCAAATCAGGATTTGTCGTATAATCAGTGGCATTTTATAGTTTAATTGGCATATAATGGTGTGATTTATAGTAAATGGAGTTCTTGGCTTTGAAGGAATACATTAACATCCACCATTCATGGTTATTTTGAGGATAGGTGTTAGTGAGTAATTGCTTAGCTCAATAAATGGTGGTTTTGTCTTTCATTTTGCTTTTATTTTTACTGTTCTCTCTGCCTCTGAATTTCCCCTTAAATCCAGCCTTTACGCAGCTGTCCCGTGACATAGCAAAGTGTTTCTTGATCCTCCAACTCCCTCGTACAAATTATTTAATGGCTGTCGATCCCCGACAGCCGTGGTTCTTGGGGAGGACATGGCTCACTCCTTCCCTTGCCTGCCTCAGAACCCTTCTGAATGCTAAATGACGCTGAGTTGTTGAGGGAAGTACGTTAAGCGGACGAATTTCAGGGAGTACAGAAAGAGAGATGGGGCCACTGCTGAGGGGCGGAGTGAAGGCCCCAGCGCGTCGTTTCTGAAGACTGCCAGGCCTCCCCCCACCTGCTGCTAGCCCCTCCGCTCACCAGTTCCTCCTTTTGCGCTTTGTGCCGCAGCAACACTGAACTAGTCATCTACCTTGTCTGTGGGGAGGTTAAAACTTCGTGAGGTTTTGAGCCAGCATGCAGAGGGCTGGAGAGGGTGGAGCAGGGCCCAGGGCCACCCCTGGAGCTGTGCTTTAGAAGGAGCAGGAAGTGTGGGGTTGGAGATCCACTCTTTTAAAACAGGTTTCTGGATCCAGACGTGACATTTGGAAATAGTTCTTGATGATCAAATAAATAGTGCTTCATTTACCTAACTGCCTGCCATTTTGCTCAGATTGGGAAGAGTGTTAATGTCCCAGGGTAGAGGGCAGGGACTTATTTTTCCCTGCTCCAGAGGACATAGGTGGGGCATGGGGCCGGAAATGGCTCCGTGCACATTGCAGCTCAGCACAGTTCTTCCTGCTGCACAGTAGACTAGGCAGCTTAGAAATAACAGTGAGCTCTCTTTCCTGAGGTGAAGGATATATTCTGTCTTGGGAGCCAAAGAATACCTGCACTGGGAAGGAATTGGGCAAAAAGACTGATTGTAATTGCTATATCAACTAGTATTTATTAAGTAGTTACTTAAGTGGCAGGTATTAATGGCTAAGTACTTTAAATGCAGTGCCTCATTTATTTCCTGTGTCATCTTATTTGATCTTTAGGCATGTCAAGTAAGAACTCTAGTTCTCCCCATTTTAAAGATGAAGAAATTTGAGGTTTACAGCGGGGACTCCTGTTTTTCCAAGGTCATACAACCAGTAAGGACGGGGACAGAATTCAGACCCTGGACTTCACATTGCAACATGACCCTTAGTGTCTCCTCCTGCTGTAGCATCCTCAGTGCGGGAAGAGATGGATTTGAGTCGTGTCTGTTAGTAGATAACCAAGCAGAGGATAAAATTCAAGAGAACAAGGCCTGATTGTGTTTCCTTAACCTGTACTATGCTTAGCCTTTGGAACCAGAACCGCATGAATGAAAGTGTAAGAAAGAAAAAGTCCTGGTAGAACAGTTTAAAAAATTACTTCATAGAGAACTCTGACTCGTAATAGGAATTTTTTTTTTAAGGAAGGAATACTGCACAATGGGTATACTTGGCCGTAGTCAGCTACACATCTGCAAAGCCGAGAGAGTCATCCTTTTATTAAAGAAGAAGGAGATTATCAGAGCCTGAAGAATGGTTAATGTTTTGCTAGGAGAGCTGTCATTCCCCCTCCATTTACCAGCTGGTTTGAGGCCCAGCCTCCTCTGAACTTTTATAGCATTTTTTGCATCATGGTACTTATCACAGTCTTCCTTTTATTACAGTTAATTCCCCACATACTTTAGCTTTCTTACTTGAGGCTAAGCCCTTTGAGGACAGGGTCCGCATCTTATCTTTATTTATTCCTCTTATCATTCTGTGGTGTTAAGCAGATTTGAAAATAGACATTGTTGCAGAGCACATTCTTTGGGTGGAAATGCTTTGAACCTAACATCTCATGAGTCAGGGGCCAGTGGGCTTACGTATACTTATTTAGCTTATGCAGAGCCAACTCTAGCCATTTGGCAAAAAAGAAAGAGAATAAAAATTCTCACTACGGGATGATTCTGCCCACAGTTTGCTCAGCATATGCCTGGAGGGAGTGTGAGATGGAAGGTTTGATCTGCTCTTCTTTGCCTCTGCTCTCACGCCTGTCATGTGCCTCATAAGCATCACATGGTGCCGAGAGTGACTTTAATGCTTAAGATACAATGCAGATGATCAGTCTTCATGGTCCCTAAACAAGCCACTCACCTCATCTGGCACTCAACTGGTGGGAAAAAAAGTCATGTGTTCTCTGGATGCAGGAGAAATGAGCCAGGTTGGATTACATAGGAGATAAGGGATTTTTTCCTTGTGTATAGTTTCCATCTTACATGGTGACTTTAGAACTTGACCTTAGATAGGATTCCACTAGACTTATTTGTTCTTCGTTGAAAGAGTGTATGATCATGTGAGTGAAAGAGAAGAAAATCAAGGGTTGGGATAGAGTCATAGAATTTCATGACAAGAAGACATCTGGAGAAAACTGGAAATGTCCAGTCTGATGACCAAGGAAGGTTATAAAAGTGGTTCAGGAGACACCAATAGCATGGGACAGAGAGAAGGGGAACTTTGCAAAGCAACTCACTTTCTTTGCCTGCTTTTGTTAGCAGAGTTGCTTGGGGCCAGACAGCCCTCTGTGCGCCTGCGAGTTCCCAAGGGCATCGCAGCCTAGAGTAAATACATTAATCAACGGTAACAATGAGTGGGAAAGAAAAGCCTACTTGTCTTCGGAATATTTTGTTTTGGAAGTCAGAGAAGCGTGTAGTACACTTTAGAAGGTTCCCATTAAAATAGTTTAATGGTGACTTTATATTTGACTCTCTCGTGTGTTGTTTTGTCTTCCTGGCCAGAAAGTCAGCTTCTCAGCACAGCCAGCTATGCCCGGCACGTCCCGGTGTGCTCCATACTGTTCATGGCGGTTACTCCTGCAGAGACGCCCAGCTGACAGCTGCTCAACCTACTTACCACGCGTCCATGTGTGGATAAGGGAGAGAAAAGACAGACGCAGGAAATGGGAACAGGCAGTCCTTAGCATGTCTTAAAACCCTGATAAAGCCCTGGGCTGTAGAATGAAAGTGGGGGCAAGAGAGAAGGCTTACGCACCAGCTTTCTGGGGGGCGTTTCTGTGCCCTCTTCCCACTTTTTAATTTTCTTTCCGAAAATGGATAATATAGAAACTAGAGACTCAGATGATTTTCACTTCCCCTATCATTGCTCAATCCACTTAAAGTGTCCTTAGGCTTACTGAGGGCCACCAACACCCTCAAGCATGCACGAGGGGATGATGCATAGCACATTACCAAGAATGTCACCCCCTTACTCCGTGGAGGCCTTCCTAGGAGTTAAACTAACCAGTTAAAAAGGGGTAGAAAAGTTATCAGCACTTAGCTTTTTATATATAGTCGAGCAAATATCTTTTTTTTTCTTTTGAGTAAATACCTTATTAGTAATTGCCAGTACTTGTTTTAAACTTGAATATTGGCATCCTCACATTCGAGTACAAGCACTGTGCCCATGCTTTGTTTTTTTTTTTATTAGTTGTATTGTCTTCTGTGTGGTGACACAGTTGTTCTAAGAACGATATGAGAGTATGGACTGGTAGTGGGGATGCGAGCCTTGTCTCTTGTGGTACTACAGGCTTTTGCCCTCCAGTGCAGAACCGAGGGAGGGATTGATCTAATCTAGAGGTTTCTGTGGAGGTGATTGAGCCAGGGGTGTGGTGTGCATTAATGTACCACTTGTGTCTCGGAATATCTTACCTGTCCTCCCTGCCCGCGGAGTTGCGCTAGGCAGGTTCCTGCCATCCCAGTATAGAAGTGCGTTTTACTGTGGAAACAGTAGGATTCGTGGTACTTAGCTGTGGCTGCACATTCGAGGTAGCAGCATGGCTTGAAGTCAGCTTTTGTGAGCCACAAGCACCCTTGCTGCTTATATCTATAGAAAGATTTATCACGAGTTTAACACTTAAACTTTTAGAACATGGCTGATTTAAGGTCTGGAGACTGTTTTTGTGCCAGAGGAAAAGAGTAATGTTTGTTTTCTTCTGGCTGCAGATCATTTTGCTTCTAGCGATGGTCTCTGTTGACCTGGCATTAGATTCAGAACTTTTCGACTTCACTGAGAAATGTCTTCTGATCTTGGACAGGGTTGTTGAAGCCTGCTTGTCTCCATCCCCAGCAGTTCCAATACTGTGTCCCTAAGGAGCACCTCTGGCATGACCTTGGCAAGCTCATTCTAGCCCTTTGTTACCTGTAGAGGTGAACCCTGGGTCCCGGGCAGTAGAGTGTGTTTCTCAGTGCCCAGCTGGGACCTCCCAAGGCCTGTGGCTCCTCAAAATCAGGACTTTTGAACCAGATGCGCCTCTCATTTATGAAGTACTCAGCAGCATTTATGAAGTACGGCATTTGACAGGCACAGCGCGTAGCTCTGGGGACCCAGTCGTGACTGTGACGTGGAACCTTCCCACAAAGAGACAGATACGGAAAAACTGTGGTGGTGCACTGGGTTCAGTGCCTCAGTGGAAGCGCTCGCTGGTCACAGAGCTGTCCCTGAGAAGACAGTGATTATCTCTGCCAGTCCTCAGCCTTTCTTGAGTTTGTTTGGCCCAAGCCTCGGGTACTTGGCACCTCAAATCCTAGAAGTACGTCTCCAGTTTCTACAGAACTGCTTGACAGGATCTCCATGAAGAGCGGTAGGAGGCAGTGAGGGCGAGGATTAGCCAGTGGCGGCAGAATGGGCAGCGCGACCGGCCTGTGCTGCCGTTTGGAGAAGTGCTTTCTTCCCATCAGGAAGTCACAGCAGGTTGGAGAGTCTCGCAAGTCTCCTCCGACGCTTCCCGGTGTGGTTTCCCCGTTGCTGCTCACTTGCAGCGTGGACCTGCCGGCCAAGCCTTGGTGGGCGCAGAACCTCTGGTTCCAGCTCTTCAGAACAGGAGGGTCACACCTGCCGGGGTCCCAGTGCGGTACCAGAGCACTTTGAATCCACAGCAGGCACCAGATTTGCTGTCCCCATTTCATCTGTTAGTACACTGAGTCACAGGAAAACTTAGAGGTCCCTGTCTCGATCAGGACATTCATACTGCCTCTAGGGAATGAGGTGGGGAAGGTCTCAAACAGTTATATTGACAAAAAAGGAGAGTTAAGGCCAAATTGGATGCCCAGTGGATCCAGTTATAGAAGCAAGTACCTTCCGGGGATGGGGGACAGTGTGACAGCTCCCCGGAAAAGAAACCTGTCCAGGCATGGAGGGAGGAGAGAACGGAGGCCTGATAGCAGGTTAGATTGTCTTCAGAGGAATAGACATTTTGATACTGGTCATCTTTCCTACTTCTTGACTGTTCTGAGGGGTTTTAAGACATTTTTTAATAGGACAGAACTATAAACTCCTAACTTTTCGTCACTGAAGTATGGCCGTAATTTATGTGTCTGGATGTAATGAAACATCAGTTTCCACGTAGCATTAAAATTTCAGGTTCATCACCAAAAGTACTGTATTGCCTTCCCCCTTACATCACAGTCACCTGTTGGTTTACAGGGGTTATCATACTCTCAGACTGTTTGTGTTCAGATGAAACTCTGTCTGCTTGTCATTGTTCCTGTGTCAGATTGCCATGGAATTTGCTGGAACTAAGAAATCAGCACTTTTGTTCCCTGAACAAAAGCTTGAGTCAGTTTTGCTGGTGTCTTTATTTTAGGTGATTACCAAAATAGAACAGTGTGAATTATTATTAGTCGATCATTTATGTTTGCTCTGTGCAGAGTGTTAGGGGTCCTGAGGACTTTATAACTCTGTGCTTTCTTCTGTTCTCATCCTTATTGCCACCTGCATGAGTCATTTCACTTTCCCCTGCCTCCCTTCATCTGCGTGGTCCTTTAACTCTCAGGGTTCTCTGGGGTATTTACCAGTATTTCTATGCGGATCCTCAAGATCAGTCCATCAGCCACCTCCTGTCATTTAAAAGAACCATTCTTTGCGACCTGACAGTTCTCTGGTTCATAGGTACGCCAGTTTAGTACTGATTCTTGGCTGCCCTCTCCCTGCGCCTGTGCTTGGCAGCCTCCAGCTTTTTCAGGTCCCCTCCGTCTCCACTCCAAGCAATGTTACCCATCTGTCACGGTCCACTATAGTGGAAAAGGTCTTCCCCAGCTTGTCACATGAACGTGGGCAGCTGACCCCTAGTTGCCTGTTTATACCACATGAGTGACTATGCTCACCGAAGGTCATGTGGTGTTTTCAGACCTGTTGATGCCAGTTACACTGGTGTCGTCGTCATGCAATGTAATTAATAACATTCCGGTAAACCACTCATGAGAAAGAGAATTGTTCTGTGAAAACAAAGGTGAGTGCTTTGGAAGGCCAAGGTACTTTTAAAGGAAATGAAGGCAAGTTAGGTTTGGGCAGGATGAGGGGAGGGGTGCAGGGCTCCACCTTTACAGGAGTCGGAGTTCTCTCTCTGCCGTAGAGAAATTGGAAATTCTGGAGGCTGCATTACCAGTGAATTTTTGCAAGACAAATGGTATAGAACTCTATAATCAACAGAAAAGATCTTATTGGCCCTAAATCAGAAGTTTGGTGGCTCTCAGAAGTATTGTTTACAGCAAATGGTTGTGGGTTTGGACATGGGTGGGAAGTCACAGTGAAAGTCATAATGTGACTGTACCTTTAATATGCGAGTCGTCGGTTTTGAGTGCTGTCCACTGCTGCTCAGTCATTGTGTTGTGGCTGGGGAATCAGTGTTCTTGGGCTGCCTCTCTCCTTTTTTTTTTTTTTTTTTTTATCATCTCTCTAATTTTTGCTGGCTGTAGCTTTTCTACACTGTCAAGGCGTATGGCTTTGACCTTCTCTCGTCACTGTCATCCCAGGTAGTCGTAGTTCTTCCATTACGTAGGCTCAGTGCTCACCACCTGTCTAGCTGCCGTGGGTTTCCCAGGCACCCCTTGGCTGGAGGAAGTGTGTGCTTTTGTAGATTCAAGAAAGACTCGTGGAAATAGTAGTTCCCACTCTATTACCTTGGTCGGCAATTGACTGGGTGTAAAGTTCTCAGATCAGACTTTCTCTCCACGGGAATTTAGTAGTTATTGCTCATTTTTTCTGCTAGCATTGCATTTTATTGTGGACATTTTCAAGATTTGATCCCTCTTTTAAGTGACTTGATTTTTTTGCCAGGTTGCCAAAATCCAGAAATCGAACCCTCCAGGTCTCTCCTGGCACTGACTGTTCGGGGTCACTTTTCCCTGGAGTACACTGTGCCCTTTCAGCATTTTAATCCTTCTGTCTCCCAGAAACATCTTGAATTATATTTTTATGTAATCTTTCTGAACAAATCTTTATGTTTATGTTCCGTTTCATGTTAGCTTTCTTTTTTGCATCTGTTACATCTCCTTTACTGTTTTCTGTAACTATCATTTTCTATTCCATTTAACTCTCTTTGTTTGTTTCATTTCAGTTGCTTTATTTCATTTCTCTCCTTTTCATTCCTTACTGTGTTTTTGGTGGTGTCCCTTCTCTCTGTTCCTTCCAGTTTCACCTTCATTTCTGTACGTTTTTTCCTTCCACCTCTTTCCTGAGCTGTGCTAGATGTCTTCTCGTATCTGCCTGCGTCTCCCATAAGCTCTTGCAGTTCTGCTTTGAGCTCTCGCTTCATAGTTTTCTTTTTTTAATTTTGCAAAGTATTTTATTACAATCTTAATCTGCTCTGTGGCATTTTTCCAGTGTATAGTCTTAGTCTGCCTTTTGGTTTTCTTGTTTCTTTCCTAATTTGTTTCTGGTTGTATCTGTATATAGATCCTGTGTAGATTTTATTTTTATAATTCATCTTTAAATAGGTGCGATTTTTAGGGACCAGCTGTTTGCAGGATGCTTGTTTCGGGAGGTGCCAAGTCTGTGTCCCAAGCTGGCTGCAGTTCTCATGATTTAGGGTTCTGGGTGAGTTCATTTACCCTTTATTTTGTCCAGCCAATAGAGATAGGCGTCTGTGAGCTTTTCACAATGTAAAGCCTGTGTTCTCTGCTGCCCAAGAGACCAACTCTGTGAGGCAAATATAGCTTGTGTCTGTGGTTTCTCATTTAGCCCCACCCCCAGGTCCAAGGAAGTTCCTGTCATCCAAAAACAAGGATGTGTTTGTTCCCAGAGGGGGTGCCCTTTCACCGCAGGAAGTGTACATTCGTAGGTCTTTCGGAGCTTAGTTCCCGTGTCCTCTTCCCATAGCATTCTTTCGTCGCTTCCTTCTTAAAAGGAAAGGAGCCTTGTTTACGCTCCCTCCTCTGGACAGCTTTCCCTGTTTTGAGGCCTAGGATTTGGGTTATCTTCTAGTTCTGTTGAAAATGGAGTTAGCGTTTTTATTTCTCCTTTTTGCACTAAGAATACATTTTGAATAGCATTTAAAAAGTGTGACTTAATGATACAGTGTTCAAGTCAGAAGTCTTAACTGACGTTTTCTGTTAACCAACCTCTGGTCCCCATGATACGCTATATTAGGCCTTCCGCCTCACCTGCTCCGTAAAGCCTGTGCCACCATGCTGTCATCCTTCTTCTAAGCACAAGGAACGCACTACTCAGACTTAATGACAGCCTTCCATTCATTCAGCATGGCTGCTCTGCCCTGGGCACTGCCCTAGGCCTAGGGGACAAAGCCTGGAAGAATTCATACAAGAATATTGGCAAACCGAAGGCATGTCTTTAAACGATTCCACGTGGACCAGCAGTAAGGGACGGACGAGGGCGAGGCGCAGTCTGCGACCTTGTGGGAGTGTGGGGGTAAGGGTGGAGCGTGAGCTCTAGATTCAGCCAGACCTCGGTTCAGTGCTCAGTTTCACGACTAATACACATGGCATTGGGACACTTCATTGACTTTTCACTGTATCAGTTTGCCCATACGTAAAATGAAGATCACATTAACTGTCTCGCACTGATGTTGGGAAATTAAAACAAGTTGCATATAAAGTGCCCAGCACATAGTAGATGCTCAACAAGCACAACTTCCCTCTGAAGGATGGGTTTGTTAAACGAGAAATGCACACTAGGGCATTGGTATAGTGACCTCTTCATTTTATTGTGAAATTTACATGAGAGTTTACCATCTTCATTTTTAAGTATACAGTCCAGGAGTGTTAAGGACATTCACATTTGTGTGCATCTCATTTCCAGAACTCTTTTCTTCTTGCAAAACTCTATATGCATTAAATAATCTGTCCCTCAGTCCCCGGCAGCCACCATTCTACTTTCTGCCTCCATGATTTTGAAAAGTATCTCATACAAGTGGAGTCATAGCACCTTTGTCCTTTTGTATGTGGCTTCTTTTGCTTAGTGTAATGTCTTTAAGGTACATCCACATCACAGTATGTGTCAAACTTTCTGTTGTATGTATGTACCCCATTTAGTTTATCCATTCATCTATCGATAGACATGGATGGGTGATGATAATGTAATGGATGCCACCGTTACTTAGAGCCCAGTGTGTGTCAGGCACCACATGAGACGCTTTACACAGGTTATCTCACTCAGTCCTCACCACTATCCTGAAAGGAAGATGAAGCATTAAAAGGATAAGTTGTCCAAAGTCATCAGCCAACAAATAGCAGAGCTAAAATTTAACCAAGGTCTGTCTGACTTCAAAGCCTGTGCTCTCAGCTGCCACCTTCCTGCCTTGAGTGTAGCCAGGTCCCTCTACTCGTGGGGGAAATTCGTGTCATGATGTGCGAGGCGTGAGGGAAACCCCTGAGGTGAATGATCCAGGGGCTTAGGTGTCTGCCGTGAGTCCAAAGCCAGTGTCAGGTCCAGTGACTGCTGGTGCAGGACGGCCTGCGAAGTCTCCTTTTGGGCCTCACTAACGACCTCCGGGTGCTTTAACCCTTATTTTTGCTTCTCTTTTAGGTGCACTACATCCTTCAGGAGGTGGTGATGGGGGGAATGGTGCTGGAAACAAACATGAATGAAATCGTGGCTCAGATCGAAGCTCAGAACCGGCTGGAGAAATCGGAGGTGAGCGCACAGCTGAACTTTGCCCTGGCGGTGGGGAAGACCTGGCAGGAGGAGCATCGGGTGCATGTTTGTCCATTTATGTTGCCCTAGAACCTTAGGAATGTTTTACACGCGCCTCTTTTCTTCCCTGGTTTGTGAAAGCTCATTGATTTGAAGGCCAGATAAGAAGGAGACTAAAAGTATGAATAGAAGAGCCAGCTGAAGAGGGCAGGCAAGCAACTTCTGGCGTGGGGGCGATGGCCCCTGTTTGTGTTGCTAATTCCTCCTCTCAAGCCACACATTCCCTGGAGGTGCCCAGCATCCCCTTCTCCAATTCCTGTGTGGTTTCCTAGTTTGTGCCGTTATGAGTCTGACCTCCCAGCAGCCGTTTCTCGTGGTGTCTTCCAGACCTCAGAGTTGCCAATTTCCTTGTTTCCAGTCAGCCTTAGAAAAGCTACGGTAGAGTTTGGACAGGGTTTGAAAATAGCATCCCCTAGTCCACCCCCACGTGGTTCTGGCTTGACACAGATGCTCGCACTAAGTCTGTTCTGTCCCCCTGCGGTCCCTGCATCGCCTTCATCAGCCTTACCAGGGAGGGGAGGTACCGGGGTACACGTTCACACAGGGCAGATGCCCACTGGACCCCTGCTTTAGTTACCCAGGCGTCTCCAAGTGCTTCCTTGCTTTGTGTAACAACTGGATCTTGCGAAACCAGGAATTCTTTCTGTGAGGACTAGCAGTCCTGCTGAAGAAGCTTTTCCAGACCACAACTATTGTGGCAAATGTAGTTCTTCTAGAAATGCAGGCTGGGAAGCTTCCAGGAATAGTGAGTGAGTCAGAGGCAACGGGTTTGGAAACCAGAAGAAATGGAGCCTTGCTGGCTGAGGGTAGCGTTGGGGTTGCTCTCGGAAGGTAAGCGGTGAGGAGGAAGGGAAGTGGTTTTGAGGGAAGGCCCTGTCCACTTCTTCCCTTCCCTGCACACCAGGGCTGAGCCTGGAGGATGGGGGCTGCACGTACACACCTCTGTCCTCAGCGTTTGTTACCAGTCCCTCCGCGTCTGTGAGTGCCCCCTGCCTCCCGTGTGTCCTTCCTCCCATCTTGTTGCCACATGACATTTTGAAAGCCAGTTCTTTTCCATCTCTCATTATTAGCTGGCGAGCAGTCGCCCTAAGCCGTGATGGTGATGTTCTTTTTCCTTTCAAGAATTTCCCTGTGACCGCACTTATCTGTGAGAGTCTTTCATCTCTTAGGAAAGGGTTTGGTTTGGCTTTGTCATCTGAAAACTGCCTCTGGTACCGAGTGTGACTTGGTCAAACCGTCTCAGATCATTTCGGCAAGCATGTATTGAGCACCCAACTAGCAGGCACTGCTAGGTGCAGGAGCCATCAAACTGCGTAAGCCACAACCTCCTTTAGGATCACGGGGTTTGGACGCCTGTACCATGGTCTCCATCTCACCCAAAGATGGTTCTGTTAGCTGCCTTCGAGGAACAGGGAGGAAAAAGCAAAAGTTGCATTGTGTGTGCTCAGGTTGGACATTTTCTGGGCCTCCTTCCCTGGTGTTCTCTCAGCATTAAGAGGTGACACTGAGGGTCCGTCTCACCCACCTCTCATTTCTCTGCAGGGTGGCCTCTCGGCAGCCCCCGCCCGGGCCGTGTCTGCTGTGAAAAACATCAACCTGCCGGAGATTCCTCGGAACATCAACATCGGCGACCTCAACATCAAAGTCCCCAACCTGTCCCAGTTTGTCTGAGGGTTGAAGACGAAGACTCAGCTGAACTGGGGTCCTCGAAACAAGCAAACCAAGTCATTCCCACTGCAGAACCCACTCTGAGCCTTAGCATCCGAGCCTTGGGCCCTGAGCCCCGCTGCCTGGAGCCGGGAAGGGCGTCCTGAGGCGCCACCGGCGTGTGCTCCGTTCCCACACGTGCAGCCTGGCCGGCCTCTGACACGCATGGGCACTGCAGATGGGAGGGGGGCCCTGGCTTTCCGGTCGGGGGTCCGTATATCCAAGCCACTCGCACCCTCTACCTCCCGCATGCAGCCGCTCTAGGGATTGGGAGCTGTATTAAGCCCCCTGCTTCCCAGAACCCTCCCGGTAGGACCTTCTCGGACCGGAGTCTTCTTGCTTAGCACCGTGAGGTCTGAGGTCCTATAGCATTTACTTTTCTGGTGAGGGCCATAGCTAGAAAAGGGCTGACCCATCGGACCTAGGGATGTGCTGAGCGGCGAATGAGGGCAGCATCCTATGAGAACCAGAGTGGCCTACTGGCTCTGCTGGGTTGTCATACCCAGAATCCTTTCTCATAGCCAAGATTCCCGATCACTTCCTCCTACAGAGTCCATCTCCCTACTGCCAGCAGCTTCACTCTGCTCACAGGTGTTTGTATCCAGATCATAAGCCTGGTTCGTTCCCACCTCATGTCTGCTGATCAGACGAGCACCACCTCGCAGCCGTCTCTGTAGCACAGCTGAAGGCGACCCCACTCGGGGGGAGGCCCCGTGTCTGTGGAAGCTAAAGCTGACAACATGTGAAGCATCTCGGAATTACAGCTCTTTGCAACTTTCAAATGCGTTCGCCTCAGTTGCTGTGTTATGAATGATGAGTCTCCAAACAGGAAACCCACCACCAGCTTCTGGAGCGTGAGAGCCTGGGCTGGGGCCTCCCATTCCGGACCTGGCACAGGGGAAGGTCGGGGGTCACAGGAGGTGTGCTGGCTGAGACTGGTGCCGGGCAGCATCTTCTCTCCAGCGTGCAGAGTGTCCCTCCCTGAGCTCTGCTGTGGGTCCGTCCTGTCCCCCTTGGGTGACGGTCTCGCAGAGCCAGCTTTGGAAGGCTGTGCATTTTCAGCTAAGAGTCCTTCCCATGGGTGGTGAGAGCTAACCTGCTCCTCAGAGTCGTGCACCACCTTGAGGCCAGGTCTCGGGCCGGTGTTGAGCTCACTGCACCTTACAGCACCGACTGGCCGGGTGCCCAGCGCTCTCACAGAGCCGTCCCAGACGGCCCCCAGCAGACCATGTGTCCGGACCACGTCTCTTCCCACTTCGAACAGCGCTTCCTGCGGTTGGCACCTTTGCCCAGGCAGCCTCTTGTCCTTAGTCTTTCGGATGCCTCCACCTCAGAGGTGGGCAGTGGTTCCGAAGCCTTCTTGTGTTGGAGGAGGGAAACGTAGGCGGATGTATCTGATGTCACACCTCTGATGGCTTTCTTTTGAAAGATTTGAATTTTTTTTTTTTACAGACATTTCAGCACATTCGCATCCCTCTTACATTTGCTGAATGTGAAGTAGGAACAAAGGGAGAAACCGATGTTTCTTTTGCACCCACTGGAGGGTGGCACGAGCAGGATCCTTCTGCGGTCCTTAGCGCAGAGATTGTCATCTCCAGTTTCCAGGTGAAGAAAGTAAGACTCAGAGAGGTCAGGTAACCTGCTCTAGGCCACACAGGGCTCGTTGAAACCGCCTGCCCGCCTAACTTGTGAGTCTTTATTTTCCCCCCACTGCTCAAGATGTCTCCTCCCAATTCTATGTTTTTATAGATAAGAAAACTGAGTCTCATGGGTGTTCAGTAGCTTGTCACAGATTGTCATAAAGACAGGGTCGGTATTCTGAGAAAGCCAGTGACACTGTCTCAGAGTGTAAGAGCTGGAGGACCTCTATGTGTCTGCTATGAAGTGATAAGGAGACGGAAGCCCTGAGTGTTAGGTGTGTCACAAAGGGTTCGAGGGGCACAGAGTTAGAGCTAAGTCACCTTTCCTGATTCATTTTGTGGTTCAGTGCATTACAGCAGAAAACCACATGTCCTGGGTTCCTGGGGTGGTCTTTGAATGTTTTGTCTGCTGGAAACCGGTACCACTGGCTGGTCCTATAGACTCCCAACAGTGGGCACCCCAACAGCACCCCTCCCACTGCCTCTAATCCCTTTGGACACGCCACAGTCATTGTTCATGAACACTTGAGGCTGCCTGCATCCAGCTAGATTTCTTGCCTATCAGCAAAGCCATACACGTTTTATACGTGAAGGAGAATCTTCGTCCTGCTTTTGGAGAAGGGCATAGATATTGCTGCTGGTTCTGACAGTAGGGGCTGGGTCTGAATGTGGGAGCCCTGGGCCCTGAATGGTTTACACAGAGCATTCCTGAAGTGGTTCAGGACACTGGGTTTTCAGTGCTCACTGCCACTGATTAAAAAGGTAAAGTTCTGCCGTTAGCAGTTTCTAAGTACCTGGTGAGGCCAGGCTCGGGTGTAGGCAGAAACGAGGCTGTGCGTCCTCCTGTTGTCTCCGAGCACTCAGATCGAGCCTGGCTGGCAGCCCGAGTGTGTGGCGCCCAGGCAGTGACTTTGTGTTATATGGAATATTTAAAGGACAGTAGCCCATTTCCCACCCCAAGCTGACCCCATCGTGTCATGCTCAAATAGTCTATCTTAGTTTAAAAATATCACAGACTGGGAGGCTTAAACAGCAAACATTGCCCACAGTTCTGCAGGCTGATCAAGATCAGGATGCCAGCAGATGTGTCTAGTGAGGACCTGTTTCGTAGATGGCCGTATTCTTGTTAAGACCTCCGGTGGCAGAAAGAGAAACCTCTGCTCCCTTACAAGGGCACCAGTGATGTTGTGGAGGCTCCACCCCCATGGCCTCATCCAAACCTAATTATCTCCCAAAGGCCCCACCTCTAAATACCATCACATTGGTGATTAGACTCCCACGTGTGAATTTGGGGGACAAAACATTATGTGCACCTAATGACCCACCTTTCCTCTGAGTCTGGTCATAGCCCCGTGCTTGTCACACTGAGCATAAAATCAGGGTATCGTGTCCTCTCTTACTCAGGCCTCCCTCCTCACCACCTCTGCCGAGCCACCAGCTTTACCGGAAGAGAAGCCAGAGGACTATGGCTGAAATCCGGCTGCTGGCTAAACCTTGTCTTGTGGGCCAGTCTTTCCTAAGGTTTTCCTTGATGTGGCCACGTGTCTGTAGCTTTCCAACTAAGATGCAGCAGTGATTACGATGGCCAAGATGGAGAGCCATATTAGAGACCCAGAGGGTGTTGACTCTAGCAAACATCCTGGTCTTAAGCCTCCCAAGTCCTCTGCCCTACCACCCGAAGGGTGTCCCATCTCACTGTGGTCATTGTTAACCTGAGGCCCACATAACACTCGTACACCAGCTTGTGGTCAGTGCTCGCAGGTGCCTGTTGGCTGTCGTCGTCAAGACTCCAGCCTCGGGAGCACTGGAGGGTTCTGCGCCTGTGCCATCCTGGCAGCAGTTGGCAGATAGCAGACAGGTCCCCTTTAAGGAAATAGTTCCATGAAAACCATTAATCTTTTCCAAAAGACCGTAAATTCTTTCCTATTTCAATGACTGAATGTTTTTTAAAGGAAATACACATGTAGTTCAAAAATTAGGATCATAAAAGGCTATTCAGCCAGACCCTCACCGTGTTCCCCCAAACCACCGAGCCCCCCCCCGCGTCCCTGGTGGAAACAAGCGTTGTCAATTTAGAGGATTAAGAAACAGAGTTCCTGGATTTTTATAAACAAAGTGTCTGAGTGTGTTTCTTCCACTGTAAGGAGCAGGGACCACCCAGACCCCCGAGCGAAACAGCACCCCGACCAGCTGTCTGTTCCCTGCTGGGATATACGTCCCTCAAGCGCAGGGGTTTGTATCCCGGTCGCTGTGAGCAGTGCCTGGTACATAGCATTCAGTACATAGCCTGAGTGAGTGAATGACTGACAAACAGGAGCCATTCTTCCAGTAAGTCAGCCTGCGCTCTGCAGGGCTGCGGCACGGGGAGCAGCAGGTGGGGAGGGACCAGGTGATGCCTGTGGAGGATGCGGGAGAAGAGAAAGTGGAGCCCCAGTGACTAGAGGACCAGTGAGGGTGGTTGTTGGCTGAGAGAGAAGGAGGTGGTTTCGGAGAGAGGAAGATCTGGAGACTGGATGTGGACGCGTAGGTCGGCGTTGCCTGAGGGCATCTGGGAGCGGCTGTCTGCCGGCCCACTGGGAACCTGGGGGTGGGTGTCCATCCGGAGAGATGGTTAAAGCCGTGGGGGCGAGTGACGGGGCCACAGCATGAGAGGAGGGGATGGAGGACCCAGCTTGTAGGCAGGGAATTGAGAGCAGAGTCTAGAGAGTGGAGTGACTTCAAGCCAAGGGGACGTGCAAGAGGATGGGGCCCCACCGAGAGGCCAAGGCACTGGGGAACTAGAGGAGAGGACCTCTCTCGGGCTTGCAGCTGTCCCCACCAGGCCCCCCAAGCGAGGCAGCGAAACGAAGGGTTGGTTCTGGCCGAGTGGTGCGATGAATCCAAACCTCGAGGTGGCTGTGTACAAGTGTGAGTCACAATCCAGCTTTCTGACACGGCTTTTGGAATATCAGTGTCATCCATGAAAAGGGGGTGCCAATAACTGCTACCTCGGGGTTGTGGGGGCTAATGAGAGGTCATGTAAGCCACAGAAGCGCTCCGTAAACATTGGATGCTGTTGTCACTGGGATTTTTGAAGAGGGAAGAGAAGTCGATGTAGATGTAATAAGACTGGAGATGGTGGTGGTGCTGGGGAGGAGAGACAGTGGTATGTTGCCAAGGAGATGAGGGAACCAGGTGGGCCTCGAATGGGTCTGATGGGGACACTGGCTGCTGGCCTGGCCCCACCAGCGGGGTCCCATGCCCGTCTCTGGAGGCCATCTTTGGACAGAGCTGTAGGAGAAGCGGTGGAGTCTGGAGGGAGAAGCTTCCCTGATAATGAGATTGAAGACAGAAGCGCAGACTCATGGTTGGTACCGTCAGCACCGTGGGGAACACAGCCCGGAACCCGCTTCCCCCGGGGACGTCCTGCAGGCACAGCACCATGCAATCGCTCAGCCAGGTGAGGGCCTCCGGCCAAGCAGGCCCGCTTAAGAGTTGGGGTCCTGTACGGAGCTCCACACTCCCCACTAAAAATGGTATCTCTGGGCCTTCCCCAGAGCAAACTTGAACACCTTTCTCCAGCTCGGACATCAGCTTGGACTCCTGAGAGCACTGGAAACCGGGAGTGCTCGCCCGTCTCCTAGCGGGGCCCTAGGCATCCCTCGTGCCTTCAGGATGCGCCGTGGAGGCTGTCTCCCACGCTGAGGGGAACGAGGACCTAACCTTGGGACATTTTTCTTGGCACAGGTTGACGGCCTGAAGCGGTCCCTCCCCGAGGTGATTTCAAAATATTAATCAGCACGGTTCAGGCAGTGACCTGTCAGAGTGGAGGTACCAGGTGGGGGATGGGGTGTGCCCGAGGGTCAGTGTTGGTTCTTCCATCAGAACCTTGCCTCTCCCGAGGCAACAGAGGAAGAACCCCGGGGGCTGCCGCATCTGGGTCAGCTGCAGTTCAGGCCTTTGCCGTCCGGGGTGTGGCTGAGCAGCTTCTGTTGGTTGCATTGTGGCTCGGTGAGTCAGCGCGCCGCCTCCCACTCAGGTACTGCGGTGGGAGGTACAGGGGGCCTCTACTACCCCATCTCTGGACCCTAATAAGCCGGCAGAGAAGTTAGAGGCCAAGAGTCACAGCCCAGGGCACTTCCCCCTGCAGAAGACCGTGGACTTAGCCTGGCCAGCCCGGGAGTGAAGCTCTCCTCTAGCCTCTCAGCTCTCAGCACGTTGCAGTGGTTCCCCTTTTCTAGACCCCTCCCCAGGCCTCCCAGGTGGCTCCTCAGCAGGTTGCGGGTCACACGAATCTCACTCCGGCATGAGGTACCTGTAGGCTGAAGGCTGCAATGTGTATAGCCTGGGACGTAGTCCTATCTCGTTAAGAAGTGCTTGTCTAACTGAGGCGAGCTGGGATTCGTGTGCCAGCTGCTAAGCCAGCTTTTCTGGAACTTCCTTTGTGTGTCTGGGAGGTTTGTCTGGACCTGCTCCCCTCAGCACCAGTCCATGAAGACGTGGTTCCCTCTCAGATGCTGGACTGGGCGCTCTGTGGCATTTTCTGCTGACATTCCCCCTCCTGAGGTTCTCAGCCTCTCCTTGTCTCTTGTCCACCAGCTGGGCCCTCCCTGGGCCCTGGGAAATGGCAACCAAATCATCAGCTGTTCAAAGTTCACCACAGTGGCACAGGATTGGGAGGAAATCTCTGGGTCCAAACTGTGCCAAACAGACGAGCATCACCATGACGCTGCCTGCCATCGTGCTGCGCCTGGCACAGGTTGACAGCCTAAAGCCAGCCCTCACTGCCAGGCCCTTCCCCGAGCCTCAGTGCTTGGGGTTACAACCCTTTCCCATCAGGTCAGCCCACTCCCAAGCCCAGCCCAGCCCCCGAGCCGCTCCGGGCTCCCACGTGTCCTCACAGGTGGCTTTTCCTCTGAGCCTGCGGCCTCATGTCCCAAGTGGCAGCACTTGGGATAGTGCCTGGCCCTGGTGTGAGCTGGGTAAACGTTAGGTGGTTACCTCATCCTGTCACCGTTTGGTCTTTCCCACCCCACCAGGCCCCCTCGCAGTCCTTTCAGGCTGGAAGGGACCCTATGTCCTCAGCCCTCAGACCTGCACAGTAGACAGCTGGTGTCGGGGGTTCAGAGTCCTCTGAGCTGGTTTGTGGGAGTCGAGAAGAGACCTCCCGGCTTAGCACATCTTGGTTCATTCATCAAAGAAGAGCCAGCTCTTCACCTGATCTTCACCACCACCCTGTGAGGCCAAGTGCTGTGATTATCTGTAGACAAGGAAACAGGCACAGAGAAGCGACTCGCCCAGAGTCACTTAGCTGGTAATGGTCACAGCCAGGATACAAAGCCCGACCCTTAATGGCTACTACCCAAACCTTGCCTCCCAAAATACCAGTGCTGGACACGGGGTCTGGCCTGACCCTTTCCCGAAACCTTGGCCCAGGTGTGGACCGCAGGCCCCCCAGAAGCCTGGCATGGGCTTCAGTGGCCACCAGGCCCATGGCCCCACTTCTCCTGGGGTCAGTCTTGAGGACCATGTTTTATATAGATTTTTGTCAGGAGGAGGATGGCTCACCTCCCAAGACTGGCGGGTGTCTTCCCGAGACAGCTTGGAGCACTTGAGGCCCAGGGGGGCAGGTGGAGGCCCCAAGCCTCCTGCGGGCACTGAAGAGAAATTTCAGGAATGCCACCGCCTGAGGGCTCCGCTCGCCAGTGGTAGGGGACTGTGGGGTGGGGTGGAGAGGCCTCTGGGCTGAGAAGGGGCCACACCGTTCAGTAGCTAGGGTTTCAAAGAAGAGAATTCTAGAAAAGAATTCAGGCTTCCAGAGCAAGAGGAGGAAGCCCTTGGTAGGCGAGACAGGTTGGAGCAGGTCTCCCAGGTGCTGGGAAGGTAGGGCCCCAAGGGCAAGTGGGGAGGTCACAAGATTTTTTCTGATGCTGGAGGCTGTGGTGCAGGTGTGGGGTGACGGGGGGTGTGCCTTAGTTTAGGTCAGCGGGTAGAGGCCGCCCTGGAAGAGGCCGAGGGGGCTCAGGAGGGCCCCATGGCCTGCTGGGTGTAGTGGGTTGAATGGTAGCCCCCCAAAAGATATATCCACATCCTAACTCCAAGAACCTGTGAATGTGACCTTATATAAAAAGAGTATTTGATGTAATTAAGTTAAGGATCTAGGGATGAGGTTATGAAGTATTCAGATGAGCCCTAAATCCAGTGACAAGCGCCTTTATAAGAGTCACACAGAGGAGACGGCCCCGTGATCGCAGAGCTTGAAGTGATGCAACCACAGACAGACTGCCTGGAACCACCAGGGCCCGGAAGAGCCTTTGAAGGATCCTGCCCTGGAGCCTTCGTAGGGAGTGTGGCCCTGCTGGCACCTGACTTCATGCTGCTTGCCTCCCAAGGGCAGGGGAGTAACTTTCTGTTTTAAGCCCCCCCGTCTGTGATGCTTTGTTACAGAGCTGAGCTGCCAGGTGGCCCAGGTGGGCTCAGGCTGGGTGGGCAGAAGGAAGGCCACAGAGAGTGACAGATGGAAAAGGTTATAGTCCTCCAGAGCTGGGGTCCAAGAGGGGGACCCAGGAAAGGGCTCTGGGAAGGAACGCGGGATGGGTGGCTGAGGCGGCCAGTGGGGAAACCCCAAAGCTAACGATTCCTGGGGGAAGAGGCCGATGCCCCAGGGAGAGGCTGGCGGGGACCTGAGCAGTGCCCAGCTGGTCAAAGAGACACAGACAGTGTCCCTGCAGGTGTCGCAGCTGAGGCCTTCGTGCGGGCCGGTGGTCGGTAAACTGTCCACACCCGTTCTTCAGCCCCACGGCAGCTCGTTGAGGACCTGCTTCCATTTTACAGATGTGGAAGGCGAAGGCTCGGGGTTGCCCAGCTTGTGTCAGACCCTGACAGGAAGCCACCTGTCTGACTGCAAAGCCGGTCGCCTCCTGAGCGTCCTGCCCTGCCCTCGGAAGGCTCCCAGGGCTTGAGGTCAGTGCACTGGGGTGGGTGCTGAGGGAGCACTGTGGTGGGAGCCCACCCAGGGGTGCAGGGCTCACTCTGCATTCCTGCCCTGGCACTCCATCATGGGGATCTCTGAGTCTCCTACTGGGCTCTGGGTCCATCCTGTCCCTTCCACGGTCTGGGTCCAGCTTAAATCAACAGGCCATCTCACTTCCTGCCTCACCAGGATGGCTTGCTGTAAGAGATACTCTTTGTCCTTTAAAAAAAAAAAATGTGTTTTTAATCAATTTTATAATAAAACCCAAACAGAATTCATGAAAACAACAGCAATAAGAAGTTTAAAAAAATAATAATCTCAGCTTCAGGAAGTGCTGACTTCGGCACCACCCTCTCCAGCCCAAGAAGCAGCTCTGGTTCGGTTCCCTTCCTGTTCTTCCCACTATGCCCCTTGCTCCTGGTCCTCAAGCCTCCTAAATATCCCCTAACCAACCCTCCCTGGAGACCCTAGACCTCTGCCCACTGCTGAGGTCCTTCTCTGGAGAGACTGCTTCCTCCCAGCTGCTCTCCCTGCCTCCCTTCTGATCCCTGCCAGGCTGGTCCCCAAATCATCCCCAGAGGCTCCCTCTGAAAGGCATATGAGATTCCATCGCTGACCTTTCCTCGGTATTCATGGAACCTAAACTCCTTGGCGTGGCATCCAGGGCTGTAGTGTCCAGCCCTGGCCCAGCCCAGCCTCCGCCCTGCCATGCACCCGGCCCCCTTGCGCTTGCATGCGCTGATCCTTCTGCTTGGGTCCCCCTCCGTCCACCTGTTCCACACACTCCTCAAGACTCACCCGAATACTCCCCCCATTGGCCGACCTGCCCTTGCCCTCCCCAGGCACAGAGGGGCGTTCCTCCGGCTCTCAAGGCAGTCGTGTGGAACTTGGTTCATTTGTTCACCTGATAGGTGCCAAGTCCTGTGCTAGGCACCAGGGCACAGTACAGGGGGAACAGCACAGACATCCCTGCTGCTGTTGCCCAAGGAGACCGTGAGGACAGGTACCAGCCATGTGCACAGAGAAGAGCTCTGGCCCGCAGATAGTGTGTGCTCCTGAAATGTCTGTTAAGTGGCTTGACCAACCAGATGAGCGAGTGGATAACCATAACCCTCCCCACTCCTGGACGGGGGCTGTGCCGGCCTCGGAACTGGATCACACACTGGTAGTAGGTGCTCAGTCCTCAGAAACTGCTCCCCAGGGAGAGGGAAGGGTGCAGGGAACGGGCAGTGAGAGGCAATGAGAGGCGAGGACACAGTGCTCAGGAGCCCGTGAGTCTCCGCCCCTCCTGCCCACATCCACACTGCAGCTGATCCCATGGGGAGAGGGAGGGAGCCCTGGGTAAGACTCCTTTTCCTAACCAAGGGACTCTGGCTTGCAGAGGGGACTTCGGGGAAAGGTTGCCATCGAGCTTCTGGTCCCCACCCCACCTTGACATCTGGCACTCCCTCCAGAGCTCTGCCCAGCCACCTGGAGCAGGGCCAGGGTCACCAGGGGCAGCGTCCAGCCCCTGCCGTCTAGCCCTTCCCCAGTGCTTTCTTGTCTCCTCTTAAAAATAGTTTTGTAATGGTTTTGGTGGTGACTATAAAACTAGTATGTTTGTTCAAACAATTTAAAGAATACATAGGTGTAGAAGGATGAAAATGGTAGTCTCTCGCGCCCTCCTCCCCATCCCTCTGCGTCCAGTCAGCTTCAGCAAGGCCAGTTAGGTCACCAGCCGGCATGTGCGTTCCTGCCCTGTCCCGACACTCATGGCACGACACAAGTGTCCAAGCACTGAGAGAGTTCCTAAGAAGGTGGGATCGTAGTAAACGTATTACTTTGGCACTTGCTTTTAAACTTGAAACTAGACTACGGACATCATTCCAAGGTAATGTGTACAGAATTAAATTGTTCTAACTGTTGTGCAGCGTTTCCTGTGGATGGATACTTTGGCTTTTTTTTTTCGTTTCTTTTTTTTTCTTTTCTTTCTTTCTTTCTTTTTTTTTTTTTAACAAGGAATTCTGCAGTAAACCTCCTCCTGCACATCCTTAGGTTCTCGTTGAATTTCCCTGGGTTTAGGATCAATTCCCCGATGCAGGGTCACTGCCTCAAAGGATAGATGCATGTGAATTTTTAATAGGTCTTGCCATTTTGCTTTCTCAAGCGGCCAGAGCAGTTCACAAGTGCTCCCTGAGCATCTGAAAACGCTGGTTCTCCGCATCCCGCCATCCCTCTATACGTCATCAATCATCTAAACCGTTGCCAGTATCACAGGCAAAATTGACATCTCCTTGTTTTTAGATTGTGTTCTCTGAATATGACTAAGGTCAAATACCTTTTCATATGTCAGTTGGCTTTTTAAATTTTCTCTTCTGTGAATTTTTGTGTCTCATCCTTTGCCTGGTTTCTAATTGTGGCATCTTTATTTTAAAAAATCACCTTCAGAACTTTTTTGAATATTATCGATGTTCTTTGTATTATGTGTTATAAATATAGTCCAGTGTAATAGTTGTATTTTACCATAAAGAAGATTGCATATACTTAAATGATGTTTAACTCTTCATAACAGACATTTGAAACATAGTAAGAACAGTATAATGAATTTCCACTGTGCCCACCTCTGCGCTCCAAGAGTAATCACTAGAAAGCTAATTTCCCCCCCATTATGAAGTTTTCCTTTTGTCATGGTGGTCGTTTTCACAACGCAAGGATTTTTCCTTTTGCGTAGTCAAATTTCTCAGTCTTTTTGTGGCTTCTGGGCTTTGTTTGGGCAATACTTAGAAAGTTCTCCACAATTATTAACAAAACAAATTCTTCTTCTTGTACTTCTAAAACATGATTTATTGGGTTCTAAATGGTGGCATAGTGTTTTCTCATATGAAGGACCATCATTTATTTAATCAGCTCCCAGTTACTGAACATTATTAGCTTGTTTCCAATTTTCCCCTATTTTAAGTCATGTTGTAATGAGCAGCCAGACCTGTTTTCCCCACCTCATCTGCATTATTTCAAAGTAAACCCCAGAGAGCAAGCCATTTCATCCCTAAATGTAAAAGTTTTTAAATTGTTACATCGTAATATAATTAATCCTCCGGTCTTTTTGTCTTTCACTTTTAACTGCATTTACACTTTAAATAGACAGCATATTCACAGGGTTCAACACTCAAAAGAAAAAAGGATACATTGAAAAAAAACCGGTTTCCCACCTTGATTTCTAACTGCCCAGCTCCCTACTCTGAAGTGACCAGTGTTCACCAGTTTCTTGGATATCTTTAGAGTTCATCATATACCTGTGGAAGAGTGAATTATGCGCTTTTTCTCTGAAATGTTAAAATTGAAAAATTTATACCAGCTTTCATTAACATGTCTTGGAGATTGTTCCATTGAGAACATCCTTTTGTTTGTTTGTTTGTTTGTTTGTTTGTTTTTAATACATACGTTTCCTCGCGTACACATACGAGAAGAGCTCAGTTATCCCATCTCTCCTGGTGGACATTTGATTCTTTACAGCTACAAGGTGGTACTTAAAAACGCATCATTTCGCTTGTGTGTGAGGATGTCTGTAGGATACATTTCTAGAAGTGGGAGTGCTGAGTCAAACTGGATCCGTGTTTTTATGTTTGATGAACATTGCTAGATGGGCTCTATCAAGGGCGAGTCCGTGGGTGCCTTTGTCCTCCCACGCTTGCAAACATAGTACGTCACCATGCTTTTTTTTTTTTTTTTTTTAAATCTCTGCTGATCTGATAAGTGAAGAATATAGTCTCTCTGGGGATAAAATTTCGTGTCGTCTTCACAGAGTTATTGAGCATCTTTTCACATGTTCACAGCCCCATTTGATTCCCCGATCTCCATGAACTGTTTCTTCATATCCTCTCCCCATTCTTTCCCACTTCAAGTCATTTTCGATTCATGTTAAAATGATTTGTGGGGGAGCTCTTTATATATTAGAGAAATCAGCCCTTTACCTATGTTCTCCCAATTTAAAGTTTGTTTTTTTCTTTGACTATGTAGTAAAGTGTATCATTGTTTTTTTTTTTAGGCTTTAGGTTTTGTATAATATTTAGAAGGGACTCCCCCATCCAGGATTTCAATTCTTCCATGGTTCATTGGGTACTTAGAAAACATGATTTGTTTTTGGTGATGGTATAGTAAGTAGTTCATCATGTGGGAAGACCATAATTTATTTAATCAATCATCGATATAGCTGTCTATTTA
Organism: Macroglossus sobrinus; assembly: GCA_004027375.1. Classification (NCBI taxonomy): domain Eukaryota; kingdom Metazoa; phylum Chordata; class Mammalia; order Chiroptera; family Pteropodidae; genus Macroglossus; species Macroglossus sobrinus. Next base: position 30,338 of record PVKZ01001755.1, on the reverse strand, counting down.
GGCTATATCTGAGTTTCCCGAATTATAAATAATAATGCAGTGAAAAGCCTTTTCCATAAATATTCTGTTTCATCAGACTAAATTCCTGAAAGTGGCTTTGTGTCCTCAAACCGCCCTCCAGAAGGTCAGGCTACCCTCTGCCAGGTGGCACGTTTTCTCCTCTCCACATGCCCTCAGAGCGTGAGGCAGAGAGGCAGGGGCCAGGGTGGAAGTTCCTCTGCCAGCCTGACTGAGCCTTTCCTTGGTGTGGCGGCTGGAGGAGAGAGTGTGTCAAACGTGCCGGAGGAGGGGGTCAGGCCAGATGATCCTGGAGGGCGCGAGGGACGACCCCAGATCGGGGCTGGAGTCTCGGTCTGCGTACTCTGACCCTGCACACAATTCCATATTTGACGAGCCCAGCAGCAAATGAGGAAGGGGAAGCAAGGCTGCTCGTAGAAGGCACCCTGGCCCACCACGTCGTTTCCGAAGAAAGAGCACGTGAAGTATAATAAATGCAGTCCACCAAAGAGCAACCAGCCTGGATCACTGAGTGCAGTGCTAACCTTGTCCCACAGATCTCTGATGAGTGGGGAAGAGTTGATTTGTCTGGGTGATCTTAAATTGGCTTCTAATGCTGAGAGTCTGGAAGGCATCTGGAAGGTTATGATAGGCAGAATAATGCCCGCAAAGGGGAATTAAAAATTGCAGATAGAATCAAAGTTGCTATTCTTTCAGGTAACCTTAACATCGAGGTATATTCTTGTATTGCCAAAGCGTAATGGACAATGTAATCACCACGATCCTTAAAAGGTGAAGCAGAGGCAGGGGAAAAGTTAGCGCCAGACTGATGTGACGTCAGACATACCGAAGAGGCTGCTGCTGGGCTTTGGAAGTGGTGGGGGCCGCAAGCCAGGGGATGTGGGAGCCTCCAGAAGCCGGAAAAGGCCCAAAACGGGCGTTCCCTGGGCCTCCAGAAGAAAGCCCGGCAGACACCCTTAAATGTGGCCTAGTGAGACCCATCTTGAACTGAATTTACAAAACTGTAGAATAAGGAATGTGCAGTTGTTTTGAATTTGTGTTAACTTGTTACAGCAGCCACAGGGACGGAATACCAACACCGCCTGGCACTGCTCAGGAAAGGATGCTCAGAGGAGGGCCCCGCCTCTGGAAGCGGAATGTGGGTGAGAAGCCCTGTGCCCCGGCTCCCTCCCAGCATGTTATGTGCTCGGTACAGCTCCTCCTCTGCCTTCCTACCAGGGAGCCCCCACATTCACGGGAGTTAGATTATTTCCTGGCGAGATTCAGTTATCCGGAACACCCATCTTGGGGTGGGGGGAGGATGCGCGATCTGGATGCATGGGTCTCTCCCCACAACTCCAAGGGCCAAGTTCTGTGTCCCTCCCGCGGTGGCAGATGCGGTCCAGATGTGGAGGGGTAGGGCCCTGGGGCTGGGCTACTGGGGGGGCGGGCTGGCCCTGTGGGGGGCGCAGGAGACCAGGAACCAAAGAGTGTCTCTGGGCCCTGCGGGCGGGGCCGTCGGGGGCAGGGGTTGGGGGCTCCCCACCCCTGGGGGCTCTGGGGACCGCAGCGAGAGAGTCCGGCACAGCTGCGAGCCGCCTGAAGGGGTTAAGCAGTGAGGAGTAGTGGTCGGGTCAGGTTACTTCCCTTTAAAAAGCCGGGAAAGGAGGAGTCAGGTCCTCGTGGGGCGGACTGGTGTCTCGTAAGGCTGCCTGTCCCGGGAGGAGGCTCCCACTGCCGCCGCCGCAGAGGCAAGTGGAGTGTGGTGGAGGGGCTCGGAGGAGGGGGCGCAGGAGGTCGGGAGCCACGGCTGGAATGGGAGGGTGGATCCAACACCAGTGCGCGCAGGGCACCCCATGTCTGCTGCCGATGCCCCCTTCTCCGACCGGCGCACTGAGGCCCGGGGAGAGCCAAGAATTCCTTTGGCCAAGAGATCCCGCGGTGAGATCTGGTGGCCCAGTCAGGGCAAGGGACTTTCCACCTGGAGAGGTGGCCCCCAGGGCGGGGAGGGGCTGCTGGCGACTCTGGGGGAGGAAAGGTGGAGAGACGCAGCTGTTGGGGCGTACTGCGCCCTGCTGGGGTCTGCGGCTGGGTCCGGGGACGAAAGGCACCCGCATGGTGACCGCTGCAGGCTCCGTTTTGTAGTGAGCAGGGCGGAGCAGGAGAGGAGAGGAAATCCCTGGGGGTCGCAACAGCCCTGGCAGCAGGAAGTGGCCCAGGGGCCTCTTCTTCACCTCTGAAATTTTGCTTCTGTTCAAAGCCCTCCCCAGCCCCTCGGGGAGGAGGAAAGGAGAGGAGGAAAGGGCGCTCCTGTTTTCAATAACCAGTTTTACCATCCCGCTGACCCTGGCTCCTTGCACCCTCCCGGGGAGGATGCGGGCTTCCCCATCCGGGCCGGGACCGGGACCGGGACCGAGGCCGCCAGGGGCACTCCTCTGGCAGCGGGAGACAGATCACACTTCCACAGCAGCCTGCCTTATTCTGGCGAGGGGTCCTCCAAACAGGGCCAGTGGGGTCCTTATGCTGCACCTCCAAACCCAAGCAGTGCAACAGGTGGGATGTGGGGTGCATGTCGGCCCTGCCTCAGGGTTTTGTGATTTGAATTCCCTCCCCGGGGACCACAGCAAACTGGCCCTGTTAGGTGGTGGTTGGTCAGAGCCCTGGGCTCAGACCGGAGGTCCGATGGTGGCTCAGTGTCTGAACGACCTGGAGCTCCCAGCCGTGGCGTATGCACCTGTGAAACTGGGGTCTTGGACCTGATGGGCCCTAGGTGGTCTGTTCTTGAGGCTGGGCAGTAGACCTGTGAGGTGAGGGTGGGGAGGAATGTGGGGGTGGGCCTCCAGTGCACCTGAACACTGGCCCCCTACCCTTGGGAGCAGGGGGCCTGGGGAAGGCAGGTGACTCCCACCTGTCTTGCAGTGGGCTGGCATCTGGGCCCATGTCCAGCCGTAGTCCGCCGAGCCCCCTGTGGCGTCCTGGAGCCTCAGGCTGGAAGAAGGCTCCTCCCATTTCAGGAATGGGGGAGCAGGCTTAACTGCCTGGGGCAGCGCAGCCCCCTGCCCTGTGCTTCCCCAGGGCCTCGGGCAGTGGGGCACAGCTGTTTGCCACTGCCACACCCCAAGTCTCCAGCCCCTTTGCTTCAAGAGTTCTATTGCTAAGCACTTTGAGGGGACAGTCGGGGGTTTCCGCGGGGGAAGGGGCCTCGTTCTTAGGCCGTGGCTCTGATGGAAGATCCAGGACTCCTTGCTGGGGGCTGCTTGAGAGTCCAGGATGGATGGCATGGTGGTGGGCCCTTCAGCCACGCTGGCCGACAGGCATCACCCCCAGCCTGGGTCTGTCACCAGAGACCCTACAGTAGTCCCGCGGCACCCTTGGAAGCAGAGCCAGGGGCCTCCACAGGCCTGTGTCTGGTAGCAGCCTCAGTGTTCCCCTGCTCCAAGGAAGTCCCACTTCCCAGAACCGCCCCCAGCTCCCGGTCCTGGTCGGGCATAGGGCGTTCTTAGCCCGTTCGCAGGCTCCCCGGGCTGGCTTCCACCGGTTCCCCGTCTCTCAGCCACTCCTTGCGGCAGCTGCTGCTGCTCCATGCCCTTCACTGTGCCGAGTCAGAAGGGACGCAGTTTCCCTAAAAGATGGTCCGACCTCTCACCCCACCCAGATCTGCCTTTTGTAACTTGCGGTCACGTGGTGTTTTGCTAAAATGTGGGGGTCTCCTCCGGCGGTCTCTAACGCTCTTGGATGATGCAGGGAGGGGGGCTATATGGGAACATGCTTTAGGAGCATGTGTAGTTAAGCCTGTGGAGCCTGCCACTGACCACGAACTAGCTGTGCGACCTTGGGCAAGCCACTTAGCATCTCTGTGCATTGGTTTCCCCAGCTGCCAAGTGGTGGTGATTATCCTGGGGGATAATCAGGATCTACAGGATCTGCAGCCTGGAATGGCTCCTACACTGCTGGCGTACCTCCCCCCACCCCACAAGGGCCCCTCTGTTCCTTCCTCCCTGAGTGCCCTGCATTGGGCTCAAGGGGCCAGGACAGGTGCTGACCCCCTATCAGGGAGCCTTCCGAGGTTCTCACAGGATGCACAGTGTCCCAGGCTCCCAGAGGAAGCACCCTGGGGTCTGGCCCAGGCCCAGCCTCTTGCAGCTGTGGGCGGCGGCCTCAGAAGCCTGGAGAAGGCCAGGGGCCTGAGGGGTCAGAGTGTACCCTGCACCGGGGCCCTGGCCTTGTCCTCACCCCCTACTCACTGGCCTTCAGAGCAGACGTGTGGGCTTCAGGTTGTCCCCTAGCTCCCAACCCCGCCGGCCCTGCAGCTGGCACAGCGTAGAAGTGGCGTTGAGTGAGCGCGAGCAGCACTCACCCAAGGGACCCGGCAGTCGGTGAGGGGCCTGGACCGCACAGCAGTTGGCCTGACTGCTGGTCCCCGTCTCTCCCCACCACAACTCCTCCCTGGGACTGATGTTTTCATGTTTGAACGTTGGGCAACGCCACATCTGAGACAAAGCTGCCTTCTTTCAGTCGATGTCTTCTGCACATGTGGCTCCGCCTTTAATATTCTCTTGCGTGATCATCATCAACCTTAGTATTGTTTTTTTTTTTTTTTTTCCTAATTTAGAGGAACTTTTGTTCTCTGAACCAAGACATAGGTCGGGCAGGATTGCATAAACCCATGGGAAGGCTGCTTTGGTTGACTTGGGGCTGGAGGTACTTGGTTTCTTCCCCATCAAGAGGCGAACAGGAAAGGGAACCCAAACATTTTTCTCACCTGCAGAAAAGTCCCACTCCAGAGACAACCTGCAGGTGATGCCACCCCCAGAATTACGCACAATGGAGCAGTGATTCCCAAAGCGGGTGCGGCTAGACAAGATGATTTTAGATGAATAATTTTTAAATCAGTAGCCACGAATTGAATCATATATCGGAAAAAATGTATATAATGCATCCAACCATGATGCCATCCATGATCATTTTGATTCAGAAGAAGAGTAAGGAGTGAATTAAAGAAAAGTATTAAGTAAGTCACATGCAGGAGGATCAGATACAGCAAAACTCACAGAATTGGTGTGCCTGTGTGGGGCCACTGGTGGGGGGAAGAGCCTGGTGGGCTTGAGGGACCAAAAGAGGCCAGTGGGGGCAGAGGAGAGAGGGTGACCTGGGTGGAGGGCTTGAGATGAGACCAGGGAATCAGCAGGGGCTGGATCACGCCAGACCTATAAGCCACGGAAAGGATTGTAGACATTATCGTTCACTTAGCCAACATTTACTGGGCTTCTAACCTGTGCTAGGCATGGAGGGGTGTACAAAGTCCCAGAGCCTCCCCTCTGTGGTACCTAGGTTTAGGAGGCTTCGAACATGTAGTGGCCTTTTCCTAAGTGCTGTGATAGAGGTATAAACCAGAAGCTAGGGAAGTACAGGGGAGCTGCCATACATGAGAAAGCAGTGACATCTGAGCTGGGTTTTGGAGGATGAGTAGGAGTTTGACAGGAGGGAGAAGAAAGATACTCTTGGCAGCCAAAACAGGATGAGCGAAAGCGCAGAGATATGAAAAAGCCCAGAGAGAGGAAAATGCCAGCAGCTGAAGACACAGTGAGTATTGGAAATAGAGGCCAGAAGGTCAAGTTCACAGAAGGTCTTGAGGCTCAAGGCAGAACTGAGGTTTCATCCCATGGGCAGTGAGGAGATGGAGACCAGGCTTGAGCAGGAGAGGAAGATTCCTCTGCCAAGATGTGCGACGGGGTTGAGTGCCAGGGACGGGCAGCACCGCCACCACCACCTGCTGGCGCGTGGAGATGGCCAGGCCTGTGCCGCAGCGGGGGGCTGAAGGAGGTGGCCCTTTTCAGCATCACAGGTGTGGGGGCTGTGGCACATGCGCCTCTCTGTGCCCCCTGCCTCCCCCCCCCCGGTCTGGCCTGGCCTTGTGCCCAGAGCAGGGACCTCTCATTACAGGGCCGTGGATTGCCTGCTGTGCCAACTTTGAAGACCAGAGGCCCTTTCCAAAAGAGCACAGATTCCAGGCAGCTGGGCCGTGGTCTGTGTCCAAAGCAAACAGGAAGAGATCTCTGTGGGCCAGGCGGGGCCTCTCTCTTTGTTTGGAGAAGGGATTAGGCCAGGCGGATTTGTGGGTCTTTCTGCTGCAAGGCTAGGAGGGGGCTGCAGGCCTCGTCAGGGACGGGGTGAGACAAACCGTGATTCGGGGGAATGCGTGTGCCCTGGTGCCAGCCTTCGGGGGTCCTATACAGATGGCCTCCCTCGGAAAATTCTAGCCCTGATGGAGAGAACTGGGAGCACATGCTATGTCACCGTTGGGTGTCATCATTCCCTCTGTCACCGTGCCCCAGTTGCAGCCCCACCCTGGGTACCTGACTTCCCACTAGTGTCCCTGAGCCATCAGCCCAGACCTGACATGGCCCAGACCAGGGCACTGGGGGCTTAGAGCACCCTCCATCTGAAAGATGGGCGCCCAGGAATCCCCGGAAGACCCAGCACTCAGACCCTGGTCTCCGCTGGCAAGATGACAGGGGGCAGTCATTCACTCTTGCACTTATGCCTGTGAATCCACTTATGCAGCCATCCAGTTCATGTACGTATTTACTCCCCAAGCCTTCATGCGGTCTTGGGGTGGCAGGCCCCAGCCTGGGCAGGGAGTGGCAGATGAATGAGATCCACAAGGTGCTGGTAAGCTGATGGGGCAGACGGACAGGAGTCCTGAGACACATCTGGCACCCCCTACATGTGTGTGCCACAAATGGAAAAGGGCTCAGAGAAGGGGGCAGATCGTTCTCCCAGGGCAACAGTAGGGCAGGGATGGGAGTGGAGATGGACTGGAGAGACTTCAGTAAGGCAAGACTCCTGAACTGAGTCATTCATTCATTTGCCCATTCATACATGTGTTCATTCACTGAGCAGGTCTGTATTGAGCACCGGCTGTGTGCCAGGCATGTGCCAGAAGCAGCCAAGGCCCTGCTCTCACAGGGCCTCCAGTCCATTGATAACAGGTAGGACTCAAGTCATTGACCACACAGATCAAATGGAAACGTGCTGAGTGATAGGGCTTTGAAGAAGAGGCTTGTGGTGCCAGTGGAGGGGCTTGACCTGGTCAGGGGAGTCAGGCATCTTCTCTGAGAAAGACTTGAAAGATGAACAGGAATTAACCAGGGCAAGAAGGGAAAGAAGATGAGCCAGGCAAAGGGAACAGTATATGCAAAGGTCCTGTGGTGAAAGGGCTGGATGAAGGCCAGAATGGCTGAAGAACCAAAACGGGGGAGCATGGTGAGAGTGAGGCTGGGCAGTGGGCAGGCCGATAGCACGTGAACTTGTGGGTTCCTTTGGAGGATTTAGTCTGGATTCCAAGACCAAAAGGAAGATTTCAGGTAGTAGTAGAAAATAATGCTCCAATTTGTGTAGTGAACAGCTTTGAGGGGGCCTGAGTGGAAGTGGGGCGTCCACGAGGTACAACAGTGTCCACATGAACAGTGAGTGTGGCTCTGACCAAGGACATGGTGTGAGTGAGGCCCAGGGAGTTGGATGTGGGGGTGAGAGCCAGTGAGTGGTGTCAAGGTCTGAGAAAATGGACTGGCGGATGCAACATCGTTTTTCTCTGAGGACATATTTTATTGCGTGTGATAAGCAGTATCTTCATTTCTACCAAGGATAGGAAGAGCATCAGTGGGTGAACTCCAAGTAAGAAAGGAGGGCATGATTTTTAGGTTCCACTGTGCGGTGTTTAATGTTTTCCTATGAAAGCATTAAACCTCACAGGTAAATACTATTATTAATTATGATAAAAGAGTTCTCATATAAAGCTACCTGCCCAAGGTCACTGCCGGGAAGAGGTTAGTTTCCACCAGTCTCCTCTATTGAAAAGGCAATATGACAGTTCATTCTTCTTGGTGAGTTGATAATTGAGGAGAAAGGATTTGGCAAGAAGGGAAAGGGGGGGGCACCTGGGATCCACCCTGCTCAGGAGAAACGCAGGGGAGGCTGGGAGTGTGTCACCGCCTGCTGGGAGTGTGTGAGTCCGGGCCAGGTATCCTTCCAGCAGCTGATGGCAGGATAGACCCAGTGTGTTCTTGACCCAGAAACCGACTGTCCCCTTGTCTCCCACCTCTCGGTCCTGGGAAGTCCTTCCCTGATCTAACCTCAATCCTCCTGCTTCCGTCCCCACTGTGGCGTCGTGAACACAGATCAGTGGCACCTGGTCACTCGCATACCCTCTGGGCCCGCAGCCTGCCCTGTAACCTTCAGCCCTCAGTCTGTCGGTCTGTCGGGCTCCAGGGCAGCCTACAGCCTGTAACCAGACACTGTTTGCTCCCAGCAGGTGGACTGCTCCTGGATCTTTTCTCCGGAGCCGGGCAGAGCACGCCCCTGCCCAGTCCAGTGACCTTTGCCTGTCTGAGCCCTGGTTAATTTTTGCCCAGTTTGAGGCCGTTGGGGCTCCTCCTCTCTGGGATATAAGCGTGACCCAAAGCCATTCTGTTCCCTGCCTGCCCTGAGCCTCCCTCAGCTCCCTCCTCACCCTCACCATGGCCAAGGGCTTCTACATTTCCAAGTCCCTGGGCGTCCTGGCCATCCTCCTAGGCGTGGCAGCCGTGTGCACCATCATCGCTCTGTCAGTTGTGTATGCTCAGGAGAAGAGCAAGAATGTCGAGAAGGATGTCGACAGCTCTTCCCAGGCCCCCACCGGCCCCTCCAGCACTGTGACCACCTCCGCAACCACCACCTTAGACCAGAGCAAGCCGTGGAACCGATACCGCCTCCCGCAGACACTGATACCCGAGTCCTACCGGGTGACTCTGAGGCCTTACCTCACCCCCAACGAGAAAGGACTGTACATCTTCAAGGGCTCAAGCACTGTCCGCTTCACCTGCAAGGAGCCCACCAACGTCATCATCATCCATAGCAAGAAGCTCAACTACACCAGCACGCAAGGGCACATGGTGGTCCTGCGGGGTGTGGGGAGCTCCCAGGCCCCCGCCATCGACAGGACGGAGCTGGTAGAACCCACCGAGTACCTGGTGGTGCACCTCCAGGGCTCGCTGCAGGTGGGCGGCCTGTACGAGATGGACAGCACGTTTGAGGGGGAGCTGGCTGATGACCTGGCAGGCTTCTACCGCAGCGAGTACATGGACGGCAATGTCAAAAAGTAAGTTGGAGCTGAGTCCGCCCAGCGGGGGCAGATCTCGGTGCTGAGGCAGAGTGGGAAGCCTGGGGCTGAGGAAGGGCTTGGGTTTGATGCCTTGGAACCATCTGGAGCCCTCAGCTGGCCCGGTGTTCCATCCACAGCCCTGGTGGACCGGCTGCCAAGGCTACAGACCCTTTCGCTGAGGACCTCCCCCCCCCACGTTAGAGCGTCAGGGATAACGGTGGAAGTGCCCCCTCAGATAGACAGGAAAACTGGGCCTCAGAGCAGAGAAATGTGCCCGAGGCCTCCCAGCTAATGCAGGGATGGAGCCTGCCAGGCTTTTGACCCTGAGTCCAGGAGCTCCTATCTCCCAGAGCCAGCTGGCCTGTTGGCCCTGGTAGGAGGCTGCCTGGGGGAGGCGGGGAGGGAAGGGACTAGGCTTTTCCTGCACGCCCTAAAGCCCCGCTTGGCCCCCGGCCCCTGCTTCGGGTGCAGGCGTTCATTCCTGCCGGCACACTGTCTAACTCCCTGGTTTGGCAGGGTGTTGGCCACGACACAGATGCAGTCTACAGATGCCCGGAAATCCTTTCCATGCTTTGACGAGCCGGCCATGAAGGCCAGGTTTAACATCACCCTCATTCACCCCAGTAACCTCACGGCCCTGTCCAACATGCTGCCCAAAGGTGAGTGGGTCTGTTCTGGGGCCACGCAGCCTTGGGAAGCCGGCACCCCAGGGGTGGGGTGCAGGGCAAGGGAGCGGGTGCATGCCCACATGCCTGAGTTCTCCACGCCCAGGTGCCAGTGTCCCGCTTGAGGAAGACCCCACCTGGAACGTCACCGAGTTCCACAGCACGCCTGTAATGTCCACGTACCTGCTGGCCTACATCGTCAGCGAGTTCACGTCTGTGGAGAAGACGGCGTCTAATGGCGTCCTGGTACGAAGCTGGGCCCACCTGTCCTTCCCCAGGCCCGGCCGTGCCGGAGTGACGTTCCTTTTATCCTCATCCCTGTCCCAGCCGCTGAGTCCTTAGGCTAGTGTTGGAATCTCAGCTCTGAGTCGTCGCAGGCGAGATCTGGGACCCTCAGTCCCTGCATCTGAAAAACGGGTCCTTCCTCATGAAGGGAGTTGCCAACCTGTGGGTGCCAGATGGACAGTGGCTGTGATTGTTATTCCCCAAAGGCTCCTCCGTGGGACTTACAGCCCCTCAGAGACCCCAGCCCTCTCTTCTGCTGAACCAGGCCTCCCCTGTAACCTCGTCCAGGCCCTGGGACTCGACCCCCCCTGCAGCAGGGCCCGAGAGGCGCCCCTAGCCGACCTCTTTCCTCTCTGTAGATCCGGATCTGGGCGCGGCCGAGTGCAACCAGGGAGAACCACGGCCTCTATGCGCTGAACGTGACAGGCCCCATCCTAAGCTTCTTCGCCCAACATTACGACACACCCTACCCACTCGAAAAATCCGGTGAGTGAGGGGCCTCGTGGTGGGGGGCGGCGCAGGGGCACCCACGCCCAGAGGCCACCCTGCCGACGTCCTGGCCTCCCCAGACCAGATCGGCCTGCCCGACTTCAACGCTGGAGCCATGGAGAACTGGGGGCTGGTGACGTACCGGGAGAACTCTCTGCTGTTCGACCCGCTCTCCTCCTCCACTGGCAACAGGGAGCGGGTGGTCACCGTGATTGCTCACGAGCTCGCCCACCAGGTAGGCGACGGCACAGGACCCGGCTCTGCCCTTGGCAGCTGAGAAGGGAGGAGGTCTCCCAGGGGCAGAGCAGCAGGGGGCAGCCACGATGATGTCAGAAGAGTCCTGAGCCCGGGCCTGGCCCGTGGGAACACTCGTGAAGGGGCGCTCCAGGTGCTGGCAGTGACCGCAAGGCCAGAGTAGCTTGCCGGGCTGACACCCCCTTCTCCACAGTGGTTTGGGAACCTGGTGACCGTAGCCTGGTGGAATGACCTGTGGCTGAACGAGGGCTTCGCCTCCTACGTGGAGTACCTGGGTGCCGACCACGCAGAACCCACCTGGAACCTGGTGAGCCATCTGCGCAGAGGCCCTGGAGTCTGGGGTGGGGGCCGGGATGCGGGGAGACCTGGGTCACCCCTCTCGGGCCAGTCCTCTGATGGCCGCTGGGGATTTTCAGAAAGACCTCATGGTGCTGAATGACGTGTACCGTGTGATGGCCGTGGACGCCCTGGCCTCCTCCCACCCACTGTCCACCCCTGCCCAGGAGGTCAACACCCCGGCCCAGATCAGCGAGATGTTCGACTCCATCTCTTATAGCAAGGTGCCACCCCAGCTTCCCTGTGGCTCCCGAGACAGTGGGGACCGTAAGGAGGGAGGTGGGAGCTCAGCCCCAAGGGGCCCCACCGCAGCAGGGGCTTCGGGATCACTTGTCCCAGCTCGATGGCGTCACAGGGTCCTGCTGGCTCGGCACAGTCTTCTGAGCCCCTGCCCTCCCCTCCCCCAGGGAGCCTCGGTCCTCAGGATGCTGTCCAACTTCCTGACTGAGGACCTGTTCAAGAAGGGCCTGGCGGTGAGTGCACTTGGCCAGCCACTGGTTGTGGGCGGGGGCCGCTTCCTCCAGCCCCTGCCCCTTGTGTCCGAGCCCTGGCCTACCACAGAGGCACAGAGGTCGAGTGGTAGAGCCTGGGGGACATCAGCTCTGCCCTCACTGCGTCCTGTCTTTCCGCAGTCCTATCTCCATGCCTTTGCCTACCGGAGCACCACCTACCTGGACTTGTGGGAGCACCTGCAGAAAGTAAGTTATAGCCAGCCCCCTCTAACGCCGTTCCCTCGGGGTCTCGAGTTGCTAGAGGTCCCGGGGGGCAGCACATGTGTGTGAGAATGTGCCCAGCTTCACCACTTACCAGCCTGGGCAGACCACTTGGAGCCTCGATTGGCCATTCGTAAAGTGGCCACCATGATGGCTCCTTACAGGTGGTGGTATGACAGACCGTGGGTCCAGACCCCAGCAGGTGGCTTGTCTCGTGCTGTAGTAAGCTCTGTGATGGGAGCTGGGGAGTCCCCTCATCTTAGTGCTGAGCACGCAGGCCCCCGCAGTTCCCACACTTGGGCCCTTCTCTGCCTGGGACTTTGGAGCCAGTCATTCAACCTGCTCAGCTCTCGTGGCTGCCCGGCGCCCTCCCGGCTCCTCCCACACACGACTTTGCATACCAGCACCCTCAGCACAAACTCCAACCCTCCCGCGTGGTCCCACCGTGCAGTCCTGTCCACTGAGGCTCTGAGCAGCGCCCGACTGAAGGGCAAACACTCCTACCACACCCTACCCTCCTGCCTCCCCTCCCTGCCTCAGCTAGGGCTGGAGTCTGCCCACGCCCGCCCGTGTTCCCATCTCTTCCTTCCTCACAGCTGCCCCGCCCCTTCCCTGAGGCCCTGCTTAGCCCAGCTGAGCCCTCTGGAAGCCCAGGCCCCAGACTTCCCTGCCAGGTGCTCCCCCACTACTGCCGCTGCTCCTCTAGCCCCCAGGTGCCCATGCTCCCTGGCCAGTCTGACCAGGGGGAGGAGACCCCGGGCTTTGTCACACAGTCACAGCTGGGCTCCGGGGTACCCTCCTGACTGGTCGGTCTCTAGCCCAGTTCCAGTTTCCATGAGCCTGGCCCACCTCCCCCTCCAGCCCCAGCCCACTGACTAGGCATCTCTTCGCTTTGGTCCCTCCCCTCCCTCCCCTCGCTGGTATTGTCTTGCTTGCCCCGCCTCATTTCCCCACCCTTCCTGCCCAGTGAGGCGGAGCCCTCCTTCATGCTGGGCGCCCCTCCCGCTTCCCCTTCCTCTGGCTCCCTCTTCCCCTGAGCACCCTCTCTTTGTAGCCCCCAGAGCTCCCCTCCCCTCGCAGCCTGTTCCCTGTGACACACTCTTCCGCCTACTTTCTTGCCCTGTTTTTATTTTCTCAGTTATTAACAGACGTTGTTGGGGCTTTTTGTTTGTTTGTTTGTTTGTTTTTACAAAAGCAATGTGCATGCATGAAAAAAGATGAAAAAAAAAAAACCGAAGAAGACAGTACTGACCACTCCAAACCTGTCCCCAGACCCCTGCCTGTGACACTGGTTTTTCCTCACCTGTCTCCTCTCCCTTTTCATCCTCCCGGCATTGTTAGGCTGAACCACAGGCATCCTGGGCCCCTGTCCCTGACACATGCCTACCTCCGCCAGGGCCGCAGAATGGGAGCCCACGTAGCTTCGCTTAGTTGATAAGGAACAAACCAGAGGCCGGGAAGTTCCTGCTCACCCAGCACTGGGCAGCTGAGGAAAGGCAGAACTGGGCTGGGCCCCAACTCCTGTCTCTCAGCCCAGGGCTCCTCTGTTGCCTTCCGGCAAGTGACACCACCACGGAGAGGCCAGGGGCTGCAAGAGCCGCCCTGCGTGGGGTGAGGGGTGGCAGTTTGCTGACAGCCGTGCCATGTCACTGTTCCCAAGGCGGTGGACAATCAGACGTCCGTCCAGCTGCCCACCACTGTGCGTGCCATCATGGACCGCTGGATCCTGCAGATGGGCTTTCCGGTCATCACCGTGGACACCAAGACGGGGTCCATCTCCCAGCAGCACTTCCTCCTTGACCCCACGTCCAACGTCACCCGCCCCTCAGACTTCAAGTAAGCAGACGGTCACCGTGGCAAGCACCCTAGTGAGGGTTCTGAGAGACTGTTTCTCTGGGGTCCCCTGACCATCGCAGGGCCTGGCCTGCTGTGGTCCCAGCCCTGGTGGCTGTACACAGGCTCTCCCTCTTGGGCCAAGAAGATGGGTGTGCTTGGTGTCAGAGTAGGGCAGAAAGTGGGACCCCACAGGGCTGCTCTTCGCTGGCAGTGGTCAAGAGCTGCCATCTCTCACCACCCGGCCTCGGGGTCTCTTGCTGCAGCTACCTGTGGATCGTTCTCATCTCGTCCATCAGAAATGGCGTAGAGCAGAAAAGCTACTGGCTGGAGGACACCAGACAAGGTAATGCGGCCTTGCCCGGTGGACAGCAGCCCCCGCCCCACACGCCCCGCCCTTGGCCCGTGTCCTGCGGGTCATGGCAGCCCTCTCAGCCTTTCTTTCCCATTTTATTACCCTCGTGGAGCTGGCTTCTTTGGTCCCTACTCTTCTGCCACCCAGCCCTGGGCAAGTTACCAGCCCCCGCTGGGCTCCATTTTCTCATCTATGCGATGAGGCTAAGAACATCTACCCCACTGATTTGCGTGAGGATTAAAGGAGACAGTCCATGCAACACGTTTAAAACAGCGCCTGGCCCATGGTATGAGCATTCCTACTCGGCCAGGCACTGGGGAAACCAGGGTCAGGGCGAGTCGCCTCGACCTAAGCCAAGGCTGCTGACGGAAGGGAAGGAAGACAAGCAGTTAAAACTTCCCAGAGCTGCTGAGTGCTTTAACTGGGGCGTGTGTAGCCTCTGGGCAACTGGGGCAAGGGGGCCGGGAATAAGGGAGATTCCTGGAGGTGAGCTGAGTCCAGAAGAGCAGCAGTTAGTCAGGCTAATGGCGGCAAAGAAGAGTGCTCCAGGCAGCGGGAAGAGCAAGTGCAAGGCAGAGAGGCAGGAGAGGACGTGGGGACTGAGTAGAGGTCCCCGCCGGCTACAGGAGACAGTGGCCATGTCCTTGGGCCAGGAGAGCTGGGGCAGGTGGGAAGCGGGCAGACGGTTGCGTCTGACCCGCAGGGATGGAAGGTTCCTTTCTTGCTGCCAGGGGAAAGGGTGGAAGGGAGAGCAGGGAGGAGGAGCACTGACCCCAGGGAAGGGGGCGGCAGCTCTGGGGGGGCTGACTGAGTGAGAAGGTTGCCTGGACTTCCCAGCCGGTGACTGGGGCGTGACAGGGCTGTTACCAGCTGAGAGAGAGGAGGAAGTGGAGGAGAGGGCAGAGGAGGGGCAGCCGCCTGGGGAGCTGAGCCTGAGTGGCCTGGGGGGTGTGTGGAGAGAGATGTCCGGGCCGCTGGCACCGGCCCAGGGCAGGCACCGAGGTTCAGACACAACATGTGCTCTGTCTGAGGTCACTGGCCGGCCAGAGGCAGAGCCTTGCCTGCCACCTGGTGCTACACCCCTTTTCTTCCCCTCTCTTCGGCATCATGACTCCGGGGCTTGCACGCTGCCGGGTGCCAGGCTGCATGGAGGCTGCTCTCGTGAGGCCTGGAGAGAGGAGGGCCAAGGCCTGTGGTCCTCTGAGCAGTCCTGCCTCAGCTCTGGTCTCTCCCCACAGTCCAGAATGATCTGTTCAGAACCACAGCCAATGAGTGGGTCCTATTGAACCTCAATGTGACGGGCTATTACCAGGTGAACTACGACGAAGACAACTGGAGGAAGATTCAGACTCAGCTGCAGACCAACCTGTCGGTGGGTGTCTGCCACCACCACCCTGACCCCGTCCCAGGCCTAGCCCAAGGACACACCCTGAGGTCACACACTCTGTCGCCCCTTCTAGGCCATCCCTGTCATCAATCGGGCTCAGGTCATCCACGATGCCTTCGACCTGGCCAGGTGAGTGTCCCCTTCCTCCTCAGGCCCAGGCTGGCTCTGCCAGGAAGGGCTGGTGACTCCAGCAAGTCCGTTTCCATAGTGAGAATCAGTTGTCCTCACTGTGTGCCAGGGACAGTGCAGGGGCTCCCCGTACTCTGTGCACCCCTTCCTCACCCTGTCCCCAGCCCCGGAGATTGTTAGTGGTACAGCCCCATGTCGCAGATGAGGAATCTGAGACTCAGAGTTTGTGTACCTCCCCCGAGGCCACATGGTCCACGACAGCCAGTTTCAGGCCTGTCCAGTTCCAAAGCCACACTGTATTCCGTGGCACCAAGCTTTGCCTGAGGGCTCACTGCACCAGGCTGCTGTGCTAGGTGCTAAAGTCTGGGATGGGCGGGATTGGTGACATACAGCGTGGATAAACATGTTGAGTACTTACTGTGCTAAGCTCTGATGTAAGTGATGTCTCCCATAGACACGGGCATTTGTGAACGAAACGTGCGCAGACAGCTTGGGGAGTAGGAGGGAGGAGGGCCCGGAGAGCCAAGCAGATCAGAGCATAGGTAGGCTGAGGAAAGAGCACAGGCTTTTTGACCTTGTCAGTCTAAGCTCTGTCTCTTATGAGCTGTGTGGCCTTAGGCAAGTCACTTCACCTCTCTGAGCCTCAGTTTCCTCACATGTAAAATGGAGATAATAACCAAGCGATTGTGACCAGCAATGGGTGAGAGCAGGGCCTGGGTTGGCCCTGTTAGTGGCACCACCCAGCATCCACGCCCCACCCCTCCTGGTGAACTCTAGGGCTGGCTCAGTTGGGGCTCCAGGATGGGGATGGGGTTCCCACAGAGTGGCGGAACGGGCAGGGGTGCTTACTTGAGCCCCTCTGTTTGTCCCTCAGTGCCCACATTGTCTCTGTCACCCTGGCGCTGAACAACACCCTCTTCCTGATCAGAGAGACAGAATACATGCCTTGGGAGGCTGCCCTGAGCAGCCTGAGCTACTTCAGGCTCATGTTTGACCGCTCCGAGGTCTACGGCCCCATGCAGGTACCGTGGGCGTGGCTGGCAGGGCGTGAGACCGATGCGCCCCAAGCCTGAAATCGCGCCATTAGGAAGTTCGCGGAAATCGTGCCTGGAGTGGCAGAACCCTCCAGGCGCATGCGGCACTGGGTCCTTTGTGAGAGGAGGCTTGGCGGAGTGGCGAGAGCAGGAGGTGTTAGAAGTGAAGGGAGCAGGGGCCGAGAACATGAGCAGGTGGGCAGAGCAAGGAAAAGACACAGATTTCCAGCCACCCGGGATGATTTGTAAGTTAGCACTCAGAAGGCGCAGGGCACTGTGCGAGGCGGCAGGGGGTATGCCCTTTCTCAGCTCTGTGGCCTTGGGTGACCCCACTCAGCCCTGGGGGCCCCTCTGTGAAACGAGCAGGCCTGTCCCTGCCTAGCCTGCCCACAGGACGGAAGCGGCGGGAGATGCAGGTGGTAACAACGTTGAAGCATGGGGCACTGGGGCTCCCACTGGGGAGAACAGGGAAAAGCCGGATCCACCAGGATGTTCGTGGTGGTGTGGTTTCTGAAAAGACCAAAAAACCAAAAACACTGAAATGTCCGACAGTAGGGCATTCGTTAACGAGGCTGCCCGTTTGATCGAATGTTATGTAGCCTTTAGATCACACTTGAAGGGAGCTTTTGTTATTAAACACTTTCCACATTATTAATTTTCTGTCGTGGAAAATGAGATACTATGACTAATGAGTTTAGTTCATTGTAACTCATTAACCTGCCTACCTTGGGTTCATCCCCTCGTCCTGTGTGGCTCGATCACAATATTGGGTCAACTCAGGATTTAGCATTTACTTTGTTGTGATTCTTTAAATAACATTCCCATAGAGTAGTATGTGTATGTTTTCTTTTTTTCTCCGTCTTATAGAAAGGTGTCAGATAATACAGCAGTTTTGCTTTTTCCTGGAGGCAACTCTGCGTTCTTCTAGAACCCCACTCAGCTCCCTGAGCCCAGGAATTCTCCCCTGGGCTTTCTCCCTCACAATGGAGCACGTCTTCCGGGAGTGTTTGAGAAAGGGCTCCTCAGAGGTGGATGTTCCGAGCAGATTGTTCAAAATGTCTTTCTTCCACCTTCACGCTGGATGGAGAACTTACCTGGGCTTAGCAGTTTCTGGGTTGGAAATGGTTCCTCTGAAAACGTCAGTTCTTGCTCCACTGAGGTCCAGTCCAGCCTTCCGTGTTGCCACTGAGAAGCCCAGAGCCTGTCTCGTTTCCAGTTCTTTGAATGTGGCCAGTTTCTCCTTCTGGAAGTTTGTGGGGTGGGTACCTCTCAATCCTGGCGGGCCTTTCTCATCCTCCGCTCTTTCAGTCTGGACATTTTCACATTAAACTTTCTCCCTCCCCCCGTTTTTTTAAGGTCCTCTTTTTCTGGGACCCCTGTTAATCCCACTCGCTCCTGCACGGGCCCCCTCGTTTTCTTCTCTTCCGTTTCCAGGAGTCTCGGCCTTCTGTTCTGTCCTCGGCGCAGCACACCAGCTCTCCTCCGCAGGGCGTGTCCTTTGCTCCTCTCACGTTTCGAGCCTTCCAAGGGCCATTCTTAGCTCCAGCATCCGTGCAGTGTCTCCTCTGGACTCCTGGAGGATTTTCATCACAGGCCTTGTCGATGTTTTCTTTTTCTTCCATTGACTTACCTCCTCTGAGTCTTCTGTTGGTTTTGATCGCCTCTTTCAGGTTGGAGGCCGAGCTGCGCCGTAGGACTTGAGAGTGAGGTGGTGAAAAGTGATTGGAAGCTTTGTGGGGAGTAGGGTTTATCGCCTGTGGGCTTTATTGTGGGGTGGCTGGGTAGCCAAGTGACTCCTCGTGGGACCCTCCAAAATCAGGATCCGTGAGTGTGGTCCCTTGAGACCATTCAGACTTCAGAGCGTGATCCTGTGTCTTGGGCAGTGAGGCCGCGGTACCCTCTGGAAGGCAGCTGGGGCACCTGCATTCAGTACGCAAACTGTCGTCTCTGGGGTCTTCTCTGCAGTCCAGCCACCCTCTCACCGTGTCTGGTGACCCCCAGTTCTGAGCCCCTCTGAATAAGCCTCGCCCAGGGCGGAGGTGGGGGGGATGCAGCCAGCTGCAAGGAGGGAAGGAGGGCTGGGCGCTTATTACCCCTGCAGGCGTGGCCTGAGTCCTGGGGTTTACAGCCCCTGCCTTACTCTTGTCCCCCACGCACCCGCCCTCTAAGGCCGAGCCTGCCACAGCAAGCCCCCTTTTGTCTCCTCCTCACCTCGCAGGCAGGTTCCCTGCTGCAGACTCTCCCACTTGCCGAGCAAGTGAGATCTCCCTCTCTGCGGTCCAGCTCCGAAACTCACTCACTGTTCTTTCCTTTCCTATCCTCTTTATTCTTGGGGGTTTATTCCTTGTACGCTTGGATGTGGCTTCTGGCTGACACATGCGACGGGCGATCTACCATGTCGAACCAGAATGCACAAAGGATTTTAATAGCGTGGGGTGGAGCTCGCGTTACAATGCCAGGTGAAGAGAACAGCGTGAAGAATGGTAGGCCTGCACAGGTGGAAAAGAAGCAAGAAGCGGGAGACGCACCCATTTGGAAATCCTAGTTTGGGGAAGCTCCAATACAAACTGTGGTTTCTATTTTCTGCATGTGCTTTTCTGTGTTTTCTAAGTTCCCCACAACAAACGCAGAAGACTTACCGTCAGGCAGTGGGAGGTGGGGGGCTCAATCCTTCTAAGAAAGGGTAACACTTAGCGTGTGAGAACTGCTGAGGCTTTGGGTTTCATCTGAAACCCAGACTAGCGCTGGCCCCATGAGCTGTCTGGCCTTGGGCAAGGCCCCATGACTCTTCGTCCCGGTGCCTGTTAAGTCCTTACTGTGCCTGCCCACCCGCATCACGGGCCCCGTGGGGCTCCAAGCAGGTCAGGCTTGAATCTCCCCTTTGAAGCTACAAATTTCTTTTTTCCAGAGCTACCTGAGGAAGCAGGTCACGCCTCTCTTCTATCATTTCAAAAATGTCACCAAGTCATGGACTCAGCGCCCAGAAAAACTGATGGACCAGTAAGTGTGACCTCCTGGGTCCGAGGGCATGGGGGCCCTGCCACCCTGACCTGGGAGTCCAGAGCAGCGCCCCAGCTGTGTTTCCCTCTGGCGCTCCCAACTTTTGACCTGACTAGCGCCGCCAGGCGGGCTGTGGCCCCCACCTAGGAGCAGGGGCCCTGCCAGCGGCTGTGGGTGGCCTGCGGGCCCACCTGGCCTCTTTGCACAAAGGACCAAACTGAACTCCGAGGTCTTTTCACTGATTTGGTCATTCAGATTGTAAGCGTTGAAACTGAGGCTGGACCCTGTCCCAGCTCCTCTGGGTCCCCAGGCTGCCCAAGGCACAAAGCGGGCAGGGTGGGCTGCGGCCTGAGCAGCCCAGCATCTCTGCGTGGAGTTGTGTGCTAGCCCAGGGACTCTTTGCCAGAGTCTGGGCCAGGCAGCTGACCGAGTATCACCCCGGGGCAGGTACAACGAGATTAACGCCATCAGCACCGCCTGCTCTAGTGGGCTTCCTGAGTGCCAGGAGCTGGTCTCGAACCTTTTCTCTCAGTGGATGAATAACCCCGATAATAACCCGTGAGTGTGTCCCCTGCTCCTCCCCAGTCTGCATCTGGCCCTCAAGCCCACAGCCCTGTCCTCATCAGACCCTGGTCCCCCCGTCCCTGCTCCTCCACCCCTGACACCCTCACCCCACTCCAGGATCCACCCCAACCTGCGGTCCACCGTCTACTGCAATGCCATCGCCCAGGGTGGTGAGGCCGAGTGGAACTTCGCCTGGGCGCAGTTCCGAAAAGCCACGCTGGTCAATGAAGCCGACAAGCTCCGAGCAGCCCTGGCCTGCAGCAAGCAGGTCTGGATTCTGAACAGGTGAGGGGGACCAGCCAGCGGGGTTGGATGAGGTCTCCACCCCACCGGGGACCGGTGCGGAGGTACGGGAGAAAGAAGCCGCCTCCCAGGCGTCTCCGCATTCCCGTTCGTGTCGTGGGGTCCTCACAACATTTATGAATGTCATTTATGAATGACAGCGCTGGGGCCTGGAGAAGCAGAGCAACGTGCCCGCGTCCGGAAGCTTCGATGAGGCCCAGAGCCAGGATCCGAACACGGGCCAGGGCCACGTCCCGTGCTTTTAACTGCTGTCGCCTCTCAGCCTTTACTTGACATTAACTCAGTTTCCCTCTCTGTCAAGGGCTGTGGTGCAGCTGGACCTGAGTCCTGCTGGATGTCCAGCTGGGCACACCCCAAGCCCTCGGGGAGGGCTCCTGGCTCCCACTGTGTGCCTCATGCACCGTCTCCTGTAAAGAAGGGCCATCCTCATATCCAAGACAGGAATAGTACAGGGCTCGTGGCCCGAGTATTCTCCTTTCCTTCATTCACTGTCAGATGTTTGTCTAGCGCCAGGTCCAGGTCAGGCATGACACCTGACATGGCCAGTGACCCTACATAAGGGACTCAGTGTTCTGTGTACAAGAGGGAGGCAGAATCAAGGAGTCTTCAGCCCTCAGCATGGTGAGGGGATGTGGAAAGGATGCAGGAGAAATGGAGGGCTCCTCTGCCAGCCTCGGTTCTCTGTCGAATCATCTGACTGCAGCCCTTAGAGGTGGTCATTAACGCGGCATCCTGCCCTCTCAGGTACCTGAGTTACACCCTGAACCCGGACCTCATCCGGAAGCAGGACGCCACCTCCACTATCAACAGCATCGCCAGCAACGTCATCGGGCAGTCTCTGGCCTGGGACTTTGTCCAGAGCAACTGGAGGAAGCTCTTTCAGGAGTGAGTCTGCTAAGAGCATGTCAGGGGTACCCTAGGGGTGGTCCGTGTGCACTGGACACTGCAGGGCTGGGCGTGGGCGGTGGGCACTGAATAGGAATGGTCAAAAATCAACCCAGCTCGAGGTCAGGTGGGGGCAGGAATTGAAAGACCGGGTGGGATATGGGCCATCCCTTTTCCCACTTGGGGGAAAGAAAGTATGGCTGGTGGGAGTGATCTCTGAAGAGCTGGGAGCAAGGACACTGTAGCCAAACCCGTGTTCAGGTCCCTAGTGGTGTCCCTTCGGTTGTGTCATTTCATGTCATCTATAAGCTGGGGCCAATCACAGGGTAGTTGTGAGGATATGTAGAGTCGCCCGCCAGTCGCTGAGCATTAGCTCCGCCCACCTCACAGCTCATCGCTCTCTGTCCTGCTTCCTGCAGTTACGGTGGTGGCTCCTTCTCCTTCTCCAACCTCATCCAGGGGGTGACCCGGCGATTCTCCACCGAGTTCGACCTGCAGCAGGTAAGAAGCCCTAGACCTTGGGGCCCGTCCTCAATCTAAGGGGCCCGGCGGCGTTCAGCTCCCACCGGGTGTGGTCACAGAGAGTGTGGGCTCCCTCATGTGCGGGGGAAATGGCAAGAGTTCAGTCAAAAAAATCATCTTGGAATTTTTGTACAGGCAAAAAGAGAATAATAATATCAGGAATCTCCATGTACCTCTTACCCAGATTGAACAATTGTCAACGTTGTGTCAACACTTTTTTGAGGTGGACAGTTTTCAAGCAAATCACTGATACATAATTTCACCTCTAAATACTTTATCTAAAATAAAGGAGTTTTTAAAACATAATTTCACGGTCATTAGCAAATCCAAGAAAATTAACAGTCATCTTACACCCAGGCCATTTTCACATTCTCTGAGTTCTTTTTTAAACTTTTTGTGTATGTATGTTTGATATATATGTTTGAATTAGAAGCCAAACAAAGTTAACTCATTGCATAAGGTTGATTTGTCTTTTTTTTTTTACATTAAAATAAAATTCAGGAATCATAAAATCACCATTTTGAGTGGTTTTTAGTATATTTACAAGGTTGTACAACCAGCACCATCATCTAATTCTAGAACATTTTTCCTTACGCCCTAAAGAAATTCTTACCCTTTAGCAGTCACTCCCATTTTCCTGTCCCCAGCCCCAGACAACCACTAATCTACTTTCTGTCACTGTGGATTTGCTTATTCTGTATATTTCATACAATATGTGGACTTTTGTGTCTGACTTCTTTCACTTAGCATAGTGTTCTCAAGGTTTATTTATAATCATATTTCATTGTCTGCCTATACCACATTTAGTTTTTATCCAATGATCAGCGGATAAACATTCGGGGTGTTTCCCCCTTTTGGTTATTAGGAATAGCACTGCTGTGAGCATTCATGTACAAACTTTTTGAGTGAACATATGTTTTCATTTCTCTTGAGTATATACCTAAGAGTGGAATTACTGAGTCATTTCGGAACTGGAATTTTTTGAGAAACTGCCAAAATGCATTCCAAAGCAACTTTACATCCCCACCAGCAGTGCATTTGGGTTCCGATTTCTTTGTCTTTGTGGACGCTTGTTATTTTCCTTTTTTAAAAAATTGTAGCGCTCCTCCTGAGTGTGAAGTGCTCTCTCATTATGATGCATTCCCCTGATGCCTGATGACATGGATCACCTTTTCATGTGTTTATGGGTCACTTGTATATTTGAAGCACTGTCTTTTCAAATTCGTCCCCCATTTTTAAATTGGGATATTTCTCTCTTTATTGTTGAATTGTAAGACTTCTTTGTATATGTATTCTGGATGTTATGCCCTTTTTGATACATGATTTGCAAATATAGTCTTCCAATCTCGATTGTTTTTTGCTTCCTTGATAGTATCTTTTGGTACAAGAAAGTTTTTTGCTTTGATCAAGTCCAACGTCCTGTTTTTGTTGTTTTTGCTTGTGCTTTAGGTGTCATATCTAAGAAATAATTGCTTCACCCGAAGTCTCAAAGATTTGCAACTATACTTTCTACTAAGAATCTTAGCGTTTTAGCTCTTACATTTAGGACTTGGATCAGTTTTTACTTAATTTTGTATATGGTGTAAGGAAGGGGTCCAGTTTCATTCCTTTGCATGTGGCCATTCAATTATCCCAGCATCATTCATTGACTACTATTTTTTCCCCATTGAATGGTCTTTTGGCACCCTTGCTGAAAATCGACTGTAAATGAGAGAGAGGTTTGTTTCTGTGTTCTCAATTCTTTTTCATTGAACTGTCTATCCTTATGCAAATACTGCTGTCTTGATTACTATAGCTTTGCAGTGAGTTTTAAAATCAAGAACGTGAGTCCTCTAACTTTGTTCTTCTTCAAGACTATTTGACTCTTCTGGGTCCCTCGCATTTCTTTATGAGTTTTAGGATTAGCTTGCCAATTTCTGCAAAAAAGGGTCATTGGAACTTTGAAAGGGATTACATCGAATAGGTAGATCAGTTTGGGGAGTATTGCCATGTTAATAATATTAAATCTTATAATCCATTAACACAAATTTTTTTTTTTATTTAGGTCTTCTTAATTTTTTTCAACAGTGTGTTATAGTTTTTCTCATTCTAGTCTTGTATTTTTTTTGTTAAATTTATCCTTAAGTATTTTATTCTTTTTGATGGTATTATAAATGAAACTTTTCTTAATTTTTCATTGCTAGTATGTAGAAATACAATTAATTTTTATATATTGCTCTTGTGACTTGCAATCCTGCTGAACTTGTTAGTTGTACTTT
The DNA here is from genome assembly GCA_004027375.1 of Macroglossus sobrinus. Taxonomy (NCBI): domain Eukaryota; kingdom Metazoa; phylum Chordata; class Mammalia; order Chiroptera; family Pteropodidae; genus Macroglossus; species Macroglossus sobrinus. The sequence continues at coordinate 6,186 of PVKZ01001755.1, read as the reverse complement.
TTTTTGTAGATTTCTTAGGATTTTCTGTATCCAAATCATTTTGTGTGCAAGTAGAGATAGTTTTACTTCTTCCTTTCTTGTCTAATTGTCCTAGCTAGAACCTTTAGTACTAATACATCTTTTCATCTTTACATTTATTTTTTTTAAAAACGCCATTTATTTGCTGAGGCAACTGGGCCGTGTGTAGTACACACAGGGCCACATTTTGAATTGGGCGGTTTCTATGTGGTGTCTGTTTATTTCGTCCCTCTGTGTTCCCTTTATTGAATTGAGATTGTAATTCAGTTAAAACCTGAGGGTCAACTCGATGAAGAACCACACAGTGAAGGCTAAATACTTCTTAGAGCCAGAACTGACCCTGGGGCTGTCATTTTTTACTTCGGCACTAGATAAGCCGTTTGCCCCAGGGAGAGGGAAGGACTGGCCCTGCCTGTTCTAGAGAACACACTGTGGTCCCCTGTGTGTGTGTGTGTGTGTGTGTGTGTGTGTGTGTGTGTGTGTGTGTGTGTGTGTGTG